>OZ023217.1:49197292-49289282 GCA_963995525.1 Escarpia spicata | reverse complement strand
TCTCTCTCTCTCTCTCTCTCCTCTCCTCCCCTCTCTGACTTCTCTCTCTGTCTCTCCTGTATCTGTGATCCTACTCTTCTCTCTCTCTTTCTATCTCTCTTCTCCCTCTCCTCTCCCTTCTCCCTCTTCCTCTCCCTCTCCCTCTCCCTCTCTCTCTCTCATTCTCTCTCTCTCTCTCTCTCTCTCTCTCTCTCTCTCTCTCTCTCTCTCTCTCTCTCTCTCTCTCTCTCTCTCTCTCTCTCTCTCTCTCTCTCTCTCTCTCTCTCTCTCTCTCTCTCTCTGTCTCTGTCTCTGTCTCTGTCTCTGTCTCTGTCTCTGTCTCTGTCTCTGTCTCTGTCTCTGTCTCTCTCTCTGTCTCTCTCTCTCCTCCTCTCATAGGGTTTTCAAAATGTAGAGTAGATTGAGAGATACCATAGAAAGTTATTGGAAAAGTCTACTAAAAACTTAACAGGAACATCGCAAATCGTATGGTATATAGAGATGATGGCCGACAAAGTGCGACAACAATTATAGAAAAGAGAATGATAAACATTTGGGTACACTTAATTGAAGGCAAACAAAGCAAGATATATAGTATTAGTTTAGGCTGATAACAAACTACACGACAGAAGTATTACTAAATCAAAATGGAGTTATAAAACAGGAGTGTAATTGATGGATGTTTATTATGTAACATGTGGCATGATCATGGAAATGTAAATACAAATGTATTGAAGCATACCCTATAACGTAAAAACAAAGACATAAACAGACAAACATGGCATAGAATTCATGTAAATAGGCTGTGTTCAATTGCAGAATATTAAAATTGAAGTAAGACTCGAGAAGTATTTAATCTACTTGAGCCCATCTGACAGAATCAAGTTATGTAAATGTCGCTGTGGAAATCAAAAACTACCTATTTCTGTTGATCAGTATCTCCATGAAAATGCTCAGAGGCTCTGTAATTTATGCAACAATGGACACCAAGGTGATGAATATCATGATGTACTTATATGTCCATCACTGGTAGAAGATAGAAAAAAATAAATAAAGAAATATTTTAGAATCAGACCTAATACTTTGAAAATGAACCAGATGTTTAACGTACATAATGTGAAACAGCTGACAGATCTTTCCAGATTTATTAATGTGTTCATAACAAAGTTTGTGTATCTAACAAATTCAATGTCAATACTGTGAATAGCGGATAATAAAAAAATACATTGTAGCACATAGTTAATTTACTAGTGATGTTGTTACATGTAAATGAGTTCAAATTGTGCAATACATGTATAGTAAGAGGTTTATTTTCTCTTATATTATTTTACATTATTTGGTTTGAACTACTGATTATACAATTATCGAAAACACTTAATAGAGTAAGGTCACTGAATGTGTTTTGCTTCGTGTTGTTTATGTTTGACGTACTGTAAATATGATTCATATAATAGAAGTCTAGATGTTCTTAGTAATACAATATGTTCTATCAAAATGTTCTTTATAAGAAAAATTCTCTCATATTCCGCAAGTAGTCGTAGGGAAATAAAACTCATTGCCATTGTCACTCTCCATCCGCGTATCTTCCCCTCCATCCCCTTTCTCACCTCCTTCCTCTCCCGTCCCCTCAATTTCCCTGCCATCCTCTCCCTCTCCGTCTCTCTCTACCCCTCCATCCTTATCTTCCCCCTCGCTCTCCCTGTTTTCACTCTCTGTCTGTCCTTTTCCCTCTCTATCTCTCTCTGTCTCTCTGTCCCCTCTCTTTTCTCCTCTCTCCTCTCCCTCTCTCTCCTCCTCCCTCTCTCTCTCCTCTCCCTCTCCCTCTCCTCTCTCTCTCTCTCTCTCTCTCTCTCTCTCTCTCTCTCTCTCTCTCTCTCTCTCTCTCTCTCTCTCTCTCTCTCTCTCTCTCTCTCTCTCTCTCTCTCTCTCTCTCTCTCTCTCCCTCTCCCTCTCTCTCTCTCTCTCTCTCTTTCTCCTCTCTCTCTCTCTCTCTCTCTCTCTCTCTCTCTCTCTCAGTCGACCTCTCGTTCCCTACACCCCCTCTCTCTCTGTCGCATTTCCTGGTAATCGGGTACGGTCATGGATCTTTCCATATTTTACACGAATGGCGAGGCTATTCCTATATACATGCCAACTTTGCACAAACAATGTCATGGTTGATTACCTCAGAGACAATGCATTGATTCAACTACCGGTGAACATTCTGGGCATCGCGTGCAAGCCAAACCATGGTAGCTTCTTAATCACATGTGTGACTGAGATGCATAAAACGACCAATAGGAATACAGTTGATGAAATGTAGGTGACACGACAGGTTTTAGTACAACACCGACTTAACTGGTGGATGGTTGACTGGCCTGGGCGCTGTTCACATTTGATGTATGAAACAAACAATATTCGCTTGACGCTCGATATGGTGCTTCGTGTAACGTGTGATTTCAACTGTGCAACAGACCATTGGACATGAAAACAGCGTGAAGGGGTAGCCATTGCAAGATGGCTGCAGCAGCGCCAACCGAAAAAGGTAAGGAATGTGGATATTTAGAAGAGCAAGTTGTTGTAGTCTGTTCTATATATTGCCTTTGGGTATAACAAGAACATTCGTTATTGTTGATTTGTCTATTCATGGCGGCAGGCACGCACGTGCAAGAAAAGAACATGGTTATTGTTTTTAAACGTTAATTTTTGGATCGTATCGTAATGTAGACACATGTACATACGCACTGGAGGGATATGTTCTTAGGCCACCTTGCCAATCACAGTGCAAATACACACACACGCTTGTGCTTGGCAAATTATAGTTAGATTAGTTGGTTATGATCAAAGTACTAGAAACAAATGTATCGTCACTTAAAGCTCACAATATCAATGCACTAGTTGACACATTTATAATGCAACGCACCACGGCGGAGTAAACATAGGTTCTGACATCATCTCTCCTCCTTTCAATTCACCATTAATACCGCACTGTGTATTGTACTTGAACCGTTGTTGGTATAATACATAGACAATAAATATGATTTGAATTTTGGAAGTTTTTCACTGTGTGCGGCCATATTGGATTCGCCCCCTAACGTCGTCAACCCAAACAGTCCATGAACAAGCGTACATCAGAATGCATATAATAGATTACTAATATTATTTATGCCGCATATACATACGTTTACTGTATCATATCATGTAACATAACATATGAGCAAAGTTTTAATACCATTCTAACGAATAAATAACTTCAATAAGTGTAGATATACAAGATTAATTAAAGTTGAAGTTCACACCACATATTTCGCTGACTGTGTTTGGCCGGTTATAAAAGCAGGTAAATTGTCTATGTTAATTGCAGCTTGACGTGCTCAATATATAGGGTTATATCACGTGGCATGGATGACCACACCGGTTATGGGAACGCCGGGAAGGCTCGGGGGCCGATATATACCCTCCCCTGCAGGGCACTACCACACGTTGTGGGTCAACTGTGAGATATCAGGATTGTGACACTACCCTCCAGGGTAGGGTTGTAAGGAGCTCCCGAATGATGTCCCGAGCCCATCATTGGTGCAGTTAGCTCTGTATCATAGGCAGTAACGGCTCAAGTGTCTCCCACTTCCTGATTCTCTCTTTTTGTCTTGCAAAAATGAAATTCAATGTTGCAGGGTCATTTTTAAGACCTGAAAGTAAAGTGAATAACATTTTAGAGGTTCTCACATATCCTAGCTTGACTATGCATTACTGCCTCTGCTTCTTATATGTCAGCTCTCGCTTTTGACATCTGCTCGGACTGTGCCCATGCGTCTGAGTCTGGCCCAATCCAAGAGAGGAGTGGGGCAGTGTATTCAGTTTTCATAGGGTGGTTTTGCCATAACTTAACTATTTTTGCTTCAAACGACTGAACCGGTGAAGCGTCGTTATCCCTCTATGTAACAAATCTGGATGAGACTGCTGTACTCTATTTCCCTGTTAGTATATTATAAATTTCAATCATGTCTCCTCTGAGGCGACGTTATGATAGAGTTAGGCATTTCAGTCTCTGTAAACGCTCTTTGTATTCAAGGTCTTTGAAACTAGGAATTAATTTGCTTGCTCTGTACTGAACATTTTAAAGAATTGTAATATGTTTCATTAAGAAAGTACTCCATATCTGATCGCGTATTCACACACACACACACACACACACACACACACACACACACACACACACACACATTGTGTCATTTCAGAAGCTATGGTTGAGTAATGGTGGGATTATGAGAGCTACCCATCGGCCAGTTTGAAATGGCCAGAGGTCAAACTGTTTGATATAGGAAATTGTATCACAGAGAAGAAGACAAGAGAGTTGACAGTCATTGATACAGTTTTCGCGGCCAGTCACACAGGGTCACACTGAACGTGGTGATGACGAACAAGGTTGAGCGCTGTTTTGTGGACTTAACCGTCTAAAAGTGCACCAATAGTAACAACATAGTTGTGACTGAATGCTGTTAAAGTATTGTTTTGTAAATGCAGACATACTATGTCATTTGATTGTTTAAGAACTGTTGAACTGTCTTGTTTATGACAATAGTGTTTCAGTGTTCTGTGTGGCAGATTCGATCTCTGCTGGTGTTTAATATCCAAACACTACTGGTTGTGCACACACACTTATTCCACACAACAACTTCAGCCATTTACAATAACTCCACCTAAACTAAGTTAATTCCACTTAAACAAGTATTGGAAATAGCACAGCAAATAAGCATTAGGAGGAAAGGAGCAAACTTGCATGCTTTCTACAGAAAGACGTCAGTAGGCGACCACATGCTAATGTTCGACAACTACAACTGTACTCTAGTATGAGAGGCTATACTGCTGATACATACATCTTCTGGGGTGTTTGCCAAGGATGGATGCAGTACTTGGATGTGCACTGCTGTAATTTTTTAAGTTTTAAATGTAGTTGTTTGCAAAACTTTGGATAATACCGAACTGTTTTACCAGGCACTTTTGTTGGTTGTGCAATTTGAACTGACATGTTTCATACAGTATGGACATTAATCACTACTTTATTTGTCTGCATTTTGAAAGAAATTAATCAGGTATATTACAAGGTATATTATGTCCTGATGTCATTGTTTCTAGACTATCAGGGTTTCACTTTATCAAATGATAACTTGATATAACAAGATGAAATTTGTGTAAAAAAAATTATTTACACATATATGATCATTTACACACATGTTGAATAATATATATTAGGCATTGGTAATCGGTATGACAATAATGTCTTCACACAAACATGTGTATTAAAACAGGCAATTCTCTTTTACTTTACCTCATGATCAAAGGTAATGAGCGACTAACTAGTCTTTTTGTGTTCATTTCTCTAGATTTAAGTACGAATCGATTTGCTCTTTGCTTAATTAACTGAATGCCAGTTCTTGATGTGTTTACCATAAAGGTGCATTATATTCAACAATATGTTGCCAGTTGAGTTTTCAAATATAAGTTTCAAGAGACAGTGTTACTGAATATCAAATGTTTCAAACAAGTTCAAGTTAGGGAATAACAAAATAATGTTCTTCTTGAGGAAACATTGTTTCTTTGTATAAAAATAAATAATACACAAGTTACTATTGATAGTATACATACTTGAATCGTGTGAACGTTGCTTATTATCCCCAACACAAACAAAAACCCAACATTACCCAGCTAAATGTAGATCTACACACCATAAACTGTGTTCATCTTGGAACCAATGAGCACCTCAGTTTTATCCAGGTCAGATATCCACAGCTAGACAAGCATGTCGAAAAATCATTAAATAATTTACTACGAAAACCTAACGTTTCTTTACCGCGTGCTTTTGAGATTTTCATTGTAACATACTGACATTTAAAATATAAGGGAACAATGCTGTATTCTGAACATATGTATCTTTAAACCACACATGGTTCATCTAATTCTACACAACTAAAAATGGGCCAAGATGCCCTGAAGTCCTTTGGACTATATTGTGTGTTTGTAATTATTAATCAAATGGTTTTTGGTGAATTATAGTTACAGATCATTAAGGGTTACGATGGAAGTAAATTGTTTACATGTTTAGTGGAGACTGTATACATGCCAGTGAAGATACACCTGGAAGTGAAATATTCGAGCATGAGACTGTTGATTATGTGTTGTTATATCAGAATTGGGTCTTTTATTATAACAAATTATTTGGCAAGTATTCTAACACTATGTCAACTCTTCTAATGGTTGACATTTGGTTGTTTCAGGTGTCAAAATACCAGTGATCACAATGTCAACACATACATCGACGTGACACAGAAGCCACGTGTAGGATGACAACAACCAAGATAAGTCTTACAAAGCTGAGTTTCCTGTCTATATTGATACAAAATGAACTGATTTACATAGTACCATGGCATGTAAATAGAAAAGAAAGTAGAATGCATTTTTTTATTTGATGTCAATAAACGTGTCCAGAATATTAATTTTCTATGTTTGTCACCTACAGGTGACAATATATCTTTAACCAATAGATACCACAGTCAAACCATTTTAAAGATAATTAAATGAACATCAAAATAAACACAACTTGCAATTACAGAAATTAAATAGTTTTGAAGATACAGCTTAAAACCTACAGGCACCCAGAAATTGTGAAATCTGTGGCAGCAGCATGGGGAACAAGGATACATGCTAATTTACCTGGCCTGGTGCACACAAGCAAGTCAGTATCATAAACTTGCCTGCCCAGATTATGCCAGTGCAGTAGGGATTCCCATTACACATTAATCACAGTCCACATGGTGGCATTCTGTTTGACACTTGGACAATGGCCGGCAGTGGGCTTAGTCTAGTGCAATAAAGAGGCTTACAGCTGCCCAGGTTCTGCCAGTGCAGTAGAGAAATAGGGAAAATGTGATAATTTAGAATTTGAAATTTACCAGTGGGGGTTAGAATGATTCAATCAAATACAGATGGCATGTGTATAGTGGCACTACCACATGAAATATCTATGCAAAATCAGAGAAAAAGTTACTGAAGAGTTTTTGAAAAAAACAGGCAAAATTTGAAAATTTACCATTTTGGGGGGATCCTGGGGAGTTAGAATGATTCAATCAAATACAGATTTCTTGTGCATAGTGGCAGTACCCAAGGATGTCTATGCAAAATTAGAGAAAAAGTTACTGAACGGTTTCCGAGATATGGCAGCTAACGGCACATGGCGGACAGCAGAGTGATAGCATAAGTCCACTGAACCTTCGGCCCAAAGGAATAAAAGCACAAGGGAATTAATCACTCTTGCAGTGGTAACTTGAAAGGAATGACATTCCCCTGTTAGAAATTTGACAACGGATGCAATTTCACATTAATGGAGACATACAATGAGATCATTTAACGAAAATAAATATGCTTACCAGCATGCTTATAATGTTAACAACACTCACTGGTACTTACATACACAAAGCACACCTTTCAACAACAGGTCGAGAGGTTGACTGGAAATAACATTAAATAAAATGTTAGTTCGGTGATTTTCTTAATACTTCCTCCAACGGTACTACATGCGTCTAAACTTCAATCAGTTATAACGTTTTCTTTCGTCAAAATAAAACAGCTTTTATTATAAATTTATACACACATTCTGCAGTGTAGCTTAGAAACCATTCCACCATGTCGCAATTCTAGACTGGATATTATTGGACTAACATGTTGACATTGTGACCGACTCTGATGATACAATATGAAGAATTAATATGCTAACTTGGAGGCAGGATAAGTGCTTTTTCTCTCAGATGCCACGGTCCACTCCCGATACCTATGTTCATGTGTGTCCATGAACCATTTTACTGATACCAACTAATTAACAAATTCACTTTCTTTTAATACAAACACTTTACTTTGACAATTTGGTGAAGTTGGGACTACCATTTTTGACTTATAAAAGTTAATTAAAATACAACATTTCATGAGAAATGTGACCACTGAAACAAATGACAAACACGTTTTGATGTGTTTGGCAAAGGGCACTGGCACACACTCGATGGCCTCTGACTCGCAAGGGTAACATCACCACTGAAAGGGCTGCTTCATTTTGTGAGTGAAGACATCTCACTAAATATGACGTCTGTGACAACAGCAGAGATCTTACATTACCAATTGCTGCAGCACCCTTTATGTTTCACCTGAAGATGACACATGAATACAATACCTTATCAATCGTTCACAATTCTCATTTACACAAATTTTCCTAGAAATCAGCCAAACATTCAGACATAGAAGAGAACATGTCAAATAAAAAACATAAAATAACATACGTTGACATGATTGAACAAAACAAACAGTTTCAGTGACACAGATCTGTGAGTGAGAATGTAACATATTCAGTTGTCTACAACATAAAAAACAATTTATTAACCAACCACTTCGATTGACAATCTTCTCTGTTATGCAAATTTCAAAGTACATATGTTTATTTTTAATATAGAAAACCTTCATCAGGCAAACAAATAAAACAAAACTACCTTGTCCTCTTGGGACAGGTAACCTACCCACACATTTAATCAGCATTATATGGGATAATTAACTACAACACTTTTAATTCTACCTTTTACATCCATCAGTGGGGAAAGCAAAAACAAACTTCACCATTAGACATAATTCAATACATCAATATTGGCAGGAAAACAATAGAACAGAGTACTGAGAGGTGGTGTATTTATAAACCATGAGCATATCTGTTATATATCCACAGGGACTGACGCATACAATAGACACTGGTCATACGGGAGATAAAGTCATTTCTTGTCTGATGGAGCTGTCCATTTGGAAATGTTCAGTCATGTGTCACAATCCTGTAAAGTACAACACAAGTCTAACCCACACTAATGAGACTGAAATTAATACCACCATCAGATAGACACAGCACGACTGAACAGAAGTCCAACGTCAGACAGTTTCAGTCTGACTATCACTGACACACACCAACACATTCACAAGTTAGAAAACTGTTCATTTCAAAAGTAAATAAATTACAATATTCTTGATTTCGTGTAAGTGATGCCTGATGATGTCACGATTTGAAACCATTTCTTGTCTGTTGAAGTATGTATGTAGCTGTAGCATGAAGACTGTCTTGACACTGAGCTTACTACCCTGTGTATTTGTCTGTGGTGCTGGTGTCTGAAGTATGTCTGTAGCTGTAGCATGAAGACTATCTTAACACTGAGCTAACTACCCTGTGTGTCTGGCTGTGGTGCTGGAGTCTGAAGTATGTCTGTATCTCTATCATTAAGACTGTCTTGACACTGAGCTAACTACCCTGTGTGTCTGGCTGTGGTGCTGGTGTCTGAAGTATGTCTGTAGCTGTAGCATGAAGACTGTATTGGCACTGAGCTAACTACCCTATGTGTTTGGCTGTGGTGCTGGAGTCTGAAGTATGTCTGTAGCTATAGAGTCAAGACTGTCTTGAAACTGAGTTAACTACCCTGTGAATTTGGCTGTGGTGCTGGTGTCTGAAGTACATATGTAGCTGTAGCATGAAGACTGTCTTGACACTGAGCTAACTATCCTGTGTGTCTGGCATGCTGTGGTGCTGGTGTCTGAAGTACATATGTAGCTGTAGCATGAAGACTGACTTGACACTGAGCTAACTACCCTGTGTGTTTGGCTGTGGTGCTGGTGTCTGAAGTACATATGTAGCTGTAGCATGAAGACTTGTTACATTTCTGTTAATAAAAGTAATAAAGCTGACAAAATAATACACTTTGTCTAAGAAAGAACTATCTACAACACAGTCCCCAAAACCTAAAGAAACAAGAACAATTCAGAGATATATAAAATGTAGGAGTTTGATGGTTCTGCATAGTCCAAAGATGCACTGTAGCAACTGGACAGCCACATCAATGAGGGGTGTCAGGGTGCCACGTCTAGGGCAGTTCACATCGAGCAGGGCAAGACATTGACACCCCGACAGCGTCCATGGTAAGGTCAAGGGGTCCCTTGCCCTGGATGTACAGGTTGCTGACACAACCCTCCAGTATCTTCTTGTGCTGACCAAATGTCGTGCCGTCCAGGTTAGGCACGCCATCTGAAGCATAACAACCACTGTCAACCCTCTGGCAACACTGGCCGAACACACTTCAATTACCCTATTCATCACGTACATGATCTGTTGCCTAGCAAAACCTCAGCCAAGTCATCAGAAAATATGTGGTGTGTTCGGACATTCTGTGGAATATCTTGTTGAAATTCTGGTCACAAAAGTGTTTCTTTAAGGCAAAAACATAAGGCAAAGTTTTTAAAATGACAACCATATGCGGGAATGATTGATTTATGAGATGTCATGCAGCAATAGTAATATAATTCACTTATATATATATATAACCATTAACAACACTGTTGACAAAGCAAAGCTTGACGGAGATTACGAGCAAAATTGAACTGTGACATAAGCAAAACTGCAACGTAGTGGATACATCAATTATTACACAAATTAAAAAAAATACTGGTCCACCAGAAGGGATAACTTGGTCATTTGTATATACCTATTGCCGTGTGTGTTCAGTAGGATATGTGTAAGACTTACCAATATACATGTTGCCGTGTGTGTTCAACATGGATAATATTTCTCCAGATTATCCCTATACAAAGCTGAATCCGTCAATCTCAAGAGTTCCTTTCCTCGCAGTCCTGAAGTCAACAACATCGTCCATATTATTAAACTCATACCACAGCTAATAACACAAATACCCGGGTTTTACTTTTAAACGGAAAAAAATTGCTTTAAATTCATATTGGTTAAAGTGTGATCAATAATTAGCTATTAATATGATGTTAAATCAGTATGTGTAAATGTTGGATATCTTGCACCATCTTTTCAAACTGGAGTCTTCAGTTGCAACAAAATATTCGACGGAATGTCTTCAGTTGCCACCATTTTGAAGTCTTCAGAAAGTTGCCACCATTTTGCACATAAGATATTTAAACCTATTTTGTTTGATTAAAGTAAGTGACACATCACTGGAATCGAAATATGGGAAAACACAATAAATGATGACAAGTAATAATACTCAAATCAGTCAACTGCCTAAGAAGTTACCCTTATTCACTGACAAGTAATCTATCCATCATGAGACCTGTTGCCTAGCAAAACCTCCTTATAGATACTTCTTAAACATACATCCACACAAGGCATCTGCTCGGATAATTGCAGACCTGCAAACTAAATACATACCTATGTATTGCGCTGGACAGTTACACCTATATTATGGGCTGCTAACTTCAATACACTGTCTATCAATAGTGCAGGGTCGCTTGACACAGGGCGTCACGTCACCAGAGTCGACAATGTTACTGCTGGCAATCGCGTCATCCGCCACGTTAAATGTGTGACCCTTCAGAATCACCTACAGCAAGACAACTCTCATGGCAAAGAAATGTTTACAGCAGTTCCTCGTGACAATCTAATGTTCATAGCACATCCTTTGTGGCAATGTAATGTTTATATCACCATCTTTATAGCAATGTATTGTTTACAACAAACCCATCATAACAATGTAATGTTTACAACAAAGCCTTCATGGCAATGTAATGTTTACATCACCCCTTGTGGTAATGTAATGTTTACAGTACACACCTCACAACAATGCACTGTTCACAACACCCCTTGTGGTATTGTAATGTTTATAGCACACCTATCATAGCAATGTAAAGTTTACAGAACATCCCTCATGGTAATGCAATGTTTACAGCACACCCTCCATGGTAATGTAATGTAATGTTTACATCACCCAATTGTGGCAATGTAGTGTTTACAACACACCCATCATGGCAATGTCATGTTTACAGCACACCATATATGACGATGTCATGTTTACAGCACACCACAACCCCCTGAGGCAATGAAAGAAGGTTGATAAAAATTATAACTATCTATCAACAATCAACCTGTTAATATTAGATTGTATAGTGTTAACATGTTGATGTGGCTATCAGTCTGCAACTACAACAGTGTTACATGTATGGACAGAACATAGTTCTGTCATTCACCCTCCTTGTAACCTACCTCTCCAATACAACCATGGAAGTTGGTATCCATCGCAACCCCATGGGCAACCATCACATTAGGGTCAACACCCCCATGTACCAAGGGTCTCTTCAGATTGATAGTTCGACCACGGGACGAACCTGCAGAGGAATAATCAAAAGGCCTTATAACTTACTGTTTCCATTCTCCCTCTATTTGTTGACTTGACTTTAGTTGCTCAATATTCCTGTTACAAGTAGAGACATTATGTATCACTATAAGATATGAGTTACTACAAGTTGCAAAATTGTAATGCAAAATACAGTTTGACTGTGAACTACATTTTCAGACTGACGGGAACCGGGTAATACATTAATTTACACCTACATTGCTACTATCTCTCTCTCTACATCTAATGTGACATTTTATTTACAAATATTCGTGCGTCCCAAACTAAAAAAGCATTCAAGTCATCTAAAACTGTATCAGAATTATAGAAAATTGCATTTGAGTTATAGTTATACAGGTGTATATAGATACATTCATCCTCGCAAGCCAGGGCTATTTGCCATGCAAAACTAGCCCTGACAGATCTCTTATGTGAAGTGTGGAAGTTAGATGAGTCAAACTAGTAATTGACTTCGCCAGTCATGACTGCATCACCCGTGAGAACAGTGCAAATACCCCCCCCCCAATTTGATGACGGATAATCGACTTTTGGGAATCCCAGTAGTGTGTATTTGAATAATTGCTTCAACTTCCTAAACAGTGCATGTAACATGAGCCACGTTTGGTTGAAATTAGTTTTATTATGACCACCTGACCTGCCGCCAACCATTGATATAGTGAGCGATTTCAGAGACTGAGTTTAAATTCAGAGTTTCGCAAAGCGATCAGCCAGTGGGTACTGCTGGCTGGCACTGACGTAACCAGCAACAGCGACCCCTGGCACGCGAGGATGTATATATTATATTTGTCTAAGTTAAATATGACCGAGTTAGCAACATCCACACAAGGCATCTCCCTAGGATAATTGCAGACCTGCGAACTAAATACATACCTGTGTATTGCGCTGGACAGACACACCTACATTCTGTGCTGCTCATTTTGATACACTGTCCATCAACAGTGCAGGGTCGCTTGACACAGGGTGTCACGTCACCACAGTCGACAATGTTACTGCTGGCAATCGCGTCATCCACCACGTTAAATGTGTGACCTTTCAGAATCACCTACAGCAAGACAACTCTCATGGCAAGGAAATGTTTACAGCAGTTCCTCTTGACAATCTAATGTTCATAGCACATCCTTTGTGGCAATGTAATGTTTATATCACCACCTTTATAGCAATGTATTGTTTACAACAAACCCATCATAACAATATAATGTTTACAGCAAAGCCTTCATGGTAATGTAATGTTTACAGTACACCCATCACAGCAATGCAGTGTTCACATCACCCGCTGTGGTAATGTAATGTTTACAGTACACCCCTCACAACAATGCACTGTTCACAACACCCATTGTGGTAATGTAATGTTTATAGCACACCTATCATAGCAATGTAAAGTTTACAGAACATCCCTTGTGGTAATGCAATGCTTACAGCACACCCTCTATGGTAATGTAATGTAATGTTTACATCACCCAATTGTGGCAATGTAATGTTTACAACACACCCATCATGGCAATGTCATGTTTACAGCACACCATATATGACGATGTCATGTTTACAGCACACCACAACCCCCTGAGGCAATGAAAGAAGGTTGATAAAAATTATAACTATCTATCAACAATCAACCTGTTAATATTAGATTGTATAGTGTTAACATGTTGATGTGGCTATCAGTCTGCAACTACAACAGTGTTACATGTATGGACAGAACATAGTTCTGTCATTCACCCTCCTTGTAACCTACCTCTCCAATACAACCATGGAAGTTGGTATCCATCGCAACCCCATGGGCAACCATCACATTAGGGTCAACACCCCCATGTACCAAGGGTCTCTTCAGATTGATAGTTCGACCACGGGACGAACCTGCAGAGGAATAATCAAAAGGCCTTATAACTTACTGTTTCCATTCTCCCTCTATTTGTTGACTTGACTTTAGTTGCTCAATATTCCTGTTACAAGTAGAGACATTATGTATCACTATAAGATATGAGTTACTACAAGTTGCAAAATTGTAATGCAAAATACAGTTTGACTGTGAACTACATTTTCAGACTGACGGGAACCGGGTAATACATTAATTTACACCTACATTGCTACTATCTCTCTCTCTCTACATCTAATGTGACATTTTATTTACAAATATTCGTGCGTCCCAAACTAAAAAAGCATTCAAGTCATCTAAAACTGTATCAGAATTATAGAAAATTGCATTTGAGTTATAGTTATACAGGTGTATATAGATACATTCATCCTCGCAAGCCAGGGCTATTTGCCATGCAAAACTAGCCCTGACAGATCTCTTATGTGAAGTGTGGAAGTTAGATGAGTCAAACTAGTAATTGACTTCGCCAGTCATGACTGCATCACCCGTGAGAACAGTGCAAATACCCCCCCAATTTGATGACGGATAATCGACTTTTGGGAATCCCAGTAGTGTGTATTTGAATAATTGCTTCAACTTCCTAAACAGTGCATGTAACATGAGCCACGGTTGGTTGAAATTAGTTTTATTATGACCACCTGACCTGCCGCCAACCATTGATATAGTGAGCGATTTCAGAGACTGAGTTTAAATTCAGAGTTTCGCAAAGCGATCAGCCAGTGGGTACTGCTGGCTGGCACTGATGTAACCAGAAACAGCGACCCCTGGCACGCGAGGATGTATATATTATATTTGTCTAAGTTAAATATGACCGAGTTAGCAACATCCACACAAGGCATCTCCCTAGGATAATTGCAGACCTGCGAACTAAATACATACCTGTGTATTGCGCTGGACAGACACACCTACATTCTGTGCTGCTCATTTTGATACACTGTCCATCAACAGTGCAGGGTCGCTTGACACAGGGTGTCACGTCACCACAGTCGACAATGTTACTGCTGGCAATCGCGTCATCCACCACGTTAAATGTGTGACCTTTCAGAATCACCTACAGCAAGACAACTCTCATGGCAAGGAAATGTTTACAGCAGTTCCTCTTGACAATCTAATGTTCATAGCACATCCTTTGTGGCAATGTAATGTTTATATCACCACCTTTATAGCAATGTATTGTTTACAACAAACCCATCATAACAATATAATGTTTACAGCAAAGCCTTCATGGTAATGTAATGTTTACAGTACACCCATCACAGCAATGCAGTGTTCACATCACCCGCTGTGGTAATGTAATGTTTACAGTACACCCCTCACAACAATGCACTGTTCACAACACCCCTTGTGGTAATGTAATGTTTATAGCACACCTATCATAGCAATGTAAAGTTTACAGAACATCCCTTGTGGTAATGCAATGCTTACAGCACACCCTCTATGGTAATGTAATGTAATGTTTACATCACCCATTTGTGGCAATGTAATGTTTACAGCACACCCATCATGGCAATGTCATGTTTACAGCACACCGTATATGACAATGTCATGCTTACAGCATACCACAATCCCCTGTGGCAATGTAAGAAAGTTGATAAAAATGATAACTATCTATCAACAATCAACCTGTTAATATTAGATTGTATAGTGTTAACTTGTTGATGTGGCTATCAGTCTGCAACTACAACTGTGTTACATGTATGGACGGAACATAGTTCTGTCATTCACCCTCTTTGTAGCCTTGCCACCTACCTCTCCAATACAACCATGGAAGCTGGTATCCATCGCAACCCCATGGGCAACCATCACATTAGGGTCAACACCCCCATGTACCAAGGGTCTCTTCAGATTGATAGTTCGACCACGGGACGAACCTGCAGAGGAATAATCAAAAGGCCTTATAACTTACTGTTTCCATTCTCCCTCTATTTGTTTACTTGACTTTAGTTGCTCAATATTCCTGTTACAATGGTCAGTGGTAACCAACTAGAGACATTATGTATCACTATAAGATATGAGTTACTACAAGTTGCAAAATTGTAATGCAAAATACAGTTTGACTGTGAACTACATTTTCAGACCGACGGGAACCGGGTAATACATTAATTTACACCTACATTGCTACTATCTCTACATTTAATGTGAAATTTTATTTACAAATATTTGTGTCCCAAAGTAAAAAAGCATTCAAGTCATCTAAAACTGTATCAGAATTACAGAAAATTGCATTTGAGTTATAGATATACAGGTGTATATAGATACATTCATCCTCGCAAGCCAAGGTTATTTGCCATGCAAAACTAGCCCTGACAGATCTCTTATGTGAAGTGTGGAAGTTAGATAAGTCAAACTAGTAATTGACTTCGCCAGTCACGACTGCATCACCCGTGAGAACAGTGCAAATACCCCTCCAATTTGATGACGGATAATCGACTTTTGGGAATCCCAGTAGTGTGTATTTGAATAATTGCTTCAACTTCCTAAATAGTGCATGTAACATGAGCCACGGTTGGTTGAAATTAGTTTTATTATGACCACCTGACCTGCCGCCAACCATTGATATAGTGAGCGATTTCAGAGACTGAGTTTAAATTCAGAGTTTCGCAAAGCGATCAGCCAGTGGGTACTGCTGGCTGGCACTGACGTAACCAGCAACAGCGACCCCTGGCACGCGAGGATGTATATATTATATTTGTCTAAGTTAAATATGACCGAGTTAGCAACATCCACACAAGGCATCTCCCTAGGATAATTGCAGACCTGCGAACTAAATACATACCTGTGTATTGCGCTGGACAGACACACCTACATTCTGTGCTGCTCATTTTGATACACTGTCCATCAACAGTGCAGGGTCGCTTGACACAGGGTGTCACGTCACCACAGTCGACAATGTTACTGCTGGCAATCGCGTCATCCACCACGTTAAATGTGTGACCTTTCAGAATCACCTACAGCAAGACAACTCTCATGGCAAGGAAATGTTTACAGCAGTTCCTCTTGACAATCTAATGTTCATAGCACATCCTTTGTGGCAATGTAATGTTTATATCACCACCTTTATAGCAATGTATTGTTTACAACAAACCCATCATAACAATATAATGTTTACAGCAAAGCCTTCATGGTAATGTAATGTTTACAGTACACCCATCACAGCAATGCAGTGTTCACATCACCCGCTGTGGTAATGTAATGTTTACAGTACACCCCTCACAACAATGCACTGTTCACAACACCCCTTGTGGTAATGTAATGTTTATAGCACACCTATCATAGCAATGTAAAGTTTACAGAACATCCCTTGTGGTAATGCAGTGCTTACAGCACACCCTCTATGGTAATGTAATGTAATGTTTACATCACCCATTTGTGGCAACGTAATGTTTACAGCACACCCATCATGGCAATGTCATGTTTACAGCACACCGTATATGACAATGTCATGCTTACAGCATACCACAATCCCCTGTGGCAATGTAAGAAAGTTGATAAAAATGATAACTATCTATCAACAATCAACCTGTTAATATTAGATTGTATAGTGTTAACTTGTTGATGTGGCTATCAGTCTGCAACTACAACTGTGTTACATGTATGGACGGAACATAGTTCTGTCATTCACCCTCTTTGTAGCCTTGCCACCTACCTCTCCAATACAACCATGGAAGCTGGTATCCATCGCAACCCCATGGGCAACCATCACATTAGGGTCAACACCCCCATGTACCAAGGGTCTCTTCAGATTGATAGTTCGACCACGGGACGAACCTGCAGAGGAATAATCAAAAGGCCTTATAACTTACTGTTTCCATTCTCCCTCTATTTGTTTATTTGACTTTAGTTGCTCAATATTCCTGTTACAATGGTCAGTGGTAACCAACTAGAGACATTATGTATCACTATAAGATATGAGTTACTACAAGTTGCAAAATTGTAATGCAAAATACAGTTTGACTGTGAACTACATTTTCAGACCGACGGGAACCGGGTAATACATTAATTTACACCTACATTGCTACTATCTCTACATTTAATGTGAAATTTTATTTACAAATATTTGTGTCCCAAAGTAAAAAAGCATTCAAGTCATCTAAAACTGTATCAGAATTACAGAAAATTGCATTTGAGTTATAGATATACAGGTGTATATAGATACATTCATCCTCGCAAGCCAAGGTTATTTGCCATGCAAAACTAGCCCTGACAGATCTCTTATGTGAAGTGTGGAAGTTAGATAAGTCAAACTAGTAATTGACTTCGCCAGTCACGACTGCATCACCCGTGAGAACAGTGCAAATACCCCTCCAATTTGATGACGGATAATCGACTTTTGGGAATCCCAGTAGTGTGTATTTGAATAATTGCTTCAACTTCCTAAATAGTGCATGTAACATGAGCCACGGTTGGTTGAAATTAGTTTTATTATGACCACCTGACCTGCCGCCAACCATTGATATAGTGAGCGATTTCAGAGACTGAGTTTAAATTCAGAGTTTCGCAAAGCGATCAGCCAGTGGGTACTGCTGGCTGGCACTGACGTAACCAGCAACAGCGACCCCTGGCACGCGAGGATGTATATATTATATTTGTCTAAGTTAAATATGACCGAGTTAGCAACATCCACACAAGGCATCTCCCTAGGATAATTGCAGACCTGCGAACTAAATACATACCTGTGTATTGCGCTGGACAGACACACCTACATTCTGTGCTGCTCATTTTGATACACTGTCCATCAACAGTGCAGGGTCGCTTGACACAGGGTGTCACGTCACCACAGTCGACAATGTTACTGCTGGCAATCGCGTCATCCACCACGTTAAATGTGTGACCTTTCAGAATCACCTACAGCAAGACAACTCTCATGGCAAGGAAATGTTTACAGCAGTTCCTCTTGACAATCTAATGTTCATAGCACATCCTTTGTGGCAATGTAATGTTTATATCACCACCTTTATAGCAATGTATTGTTTACAACAAACCCATCATAACAATGTAATGTTTACAGCAAAGCCTTCATGGTAATGTAATGTTTACAGTACACCCATCACAGCAATGCAGTGTTCACATCACCCGCTGTGGTAATGTAATGTTTACAGTACACCCCTCACAACAATGCACTGTTCACAACACCCCTTGTGGTAATGTAATGTTTATAGCACACCTACCATAGCAATGTAAAGTTTACAGAACATCCCTTGTGGTAATGCAATGCTTACAGCACACCCTCTATGGTAATGTAATGTAATGTTTACATCACCCATTTGTGGCAACGTAATGTTTACAGCACACCCATCATGGCAATGTCATGTTTACAGCACACCGTATATGACAATGTCATGCTTACAGCATACCACAATCCCCTGTGGCAATGTAAGAAAGTTGATAAAAATGATAACTATCTATCAACAATCAACCTGTTAATATTAGATTGTATAGTGTTAACTTGTTGATGTGGCTATCAGTCTGCAACTACAACTGTGTTACATGTATGGACGGAACATAGTTCTGTCATTCACCCTCTTTGTAGCCTTGCCACCTACCTCTCCAATACAACCATGGAAGCTGGTATCCATCGCAACCCCATGGGCAACCACCACATTAGGGTCAACACCCCCATGTACCAAGGGTCTCTTCAGATTGATAGTTCGACCACGGGACGAACCTGCAGAGGAATAATCAAAAGGCCTTATAACTTACTGTTTCCATTCTCCCTCTATTTGTTGACTTGACTTTAGTTGCTCAATATTCCTGTTACAATGGTCAGTGGTAACCAACTAGAGACATTATGTATCACTATAAGATATGAGTTACTACAAGTTGCAAAATTGTAATGCAAAATACAGTTTGACTGTAAACTACATTTTCAGACTGACAGGAACCGGGTAATACATTAATTTACACCTACATTGCTACTATCTCTACATTTAATGTGAAATTTTATTTACAAATATTTGTGTCCCAAACTAAAAAAGCATTCAAGTCATCTAAAACTGTATCACAATTACAGAAAATTGCATTTGAGTTATAGATATACAGGTGTATATAGATACATTCATCCTCGCAAGCCAAGGTTATTTGCCATGCAAAACTAGCCCTGACAGATCTCTTATGTGAAGTGTGGAAGTTAGATGAGTCAAACTAGTAATTGACTTCGCCAGTCATGACTGCATCACCCGTGAGAACAGTGCAAATACCCCCCCAATTTGATGACGGATAATCGACTTTTGGGAATCCCAGTAGTGTGTATTTGAATAATTGCTTCAACTTCCTAAACAGTGCATGTAACATGAGCCACGGTTGGTTGAAATTAGTTTTATTATGACCACCTGACCTGCCGCCAACCATTGATATAGTGAGCGATTTCAGAGACTGAGTTTAAATTCAGAGTTTCGCAAAGCGATCAGCCAGTGGGTACTGCTGGCTGGCACTGACGTAACCAGCAACAGCGACCCCTGGCACGCGAGGATGTATATATTATATTTGTCTAAGTTAAATATGACCGAGTTAGCAACATCCACACAAGGCATCTCCCTAGGATAATTGCAGACCTGCGAACTAAATACATACCTGTGTATTGCGCTGGACAGACACACCTACATTCTGTGCTGCTCATTTCGATACACTGTCCTTCAACAGTGCAGGGTCGCTTGACACAGGGTGTCACGTCACCACAGTCGACAATGTTACTGCTGGCAATCGCGTCATCCACCACGTTAAAAGTGTGACCCTTCAGAATCACCTACAGCAAGACAACTCTCATGGCAAGGAAATGTTTACAGCAGTTCCTCGTGACAATCTAATGTTCATAGCACATCCTTTGTGGCAATGTAATGTTTATATCACCACCTTTATAGCAAAGTATTGTTTACAACAAACCCATCATAACAATGTAATGTTTACAGCAAAGCCTTCATGGTAATGTAATGTTTACAGTACACCCCTCACAGCAATGCACTGTTCACATCACCCGCTGTGGTAATGTAATGTTTACAGTACACCCCTCACAACAATGCACTGTTCACAACACCCATTGTGGTAATGTAATGTTTATAGCACACCTATCATAGCAATGTAAAGTTTATAGAACATCCCTTGTGGTAATGCAATGTTTACAGCACACCCTCCATGGTAATGTAATGTAATGTTTACATCACCCATTTGTGGCAATGTAATGTTTACAGCACACCCATCATGGCAATGTCATGTTTACAGCACACCATATATGACAATGTCATGTTTACAGCACACCACAACCCCCTGTGGCAATGTAAGAAAGTTGATAACAATGATAACTATCTATCAACAATCAACCTATTAATATTAGATTGTATAGTGTTACCATGTCGATGTGGCTATCAGTCTGCAACTACAACAGTGTTATATGTATGGACGGAATATAGCTGACATTCACCCTCTTTGTAGTCTTGCCACCTACCTCTCCAATACAACCATGGAAGCTGGTATCAATCCCCACCCCAGGGGCAACCCTCACATTAGGGTCAACACCCTCATGTTCCAAGGGTCTCTTCAGATTGAGCCCAACAGTGCAGCCATGGGACGAACTTGCAAAGAGGAATAATCAAAAGGCCTTATAACTTACTGTTTCTATTCTCCCTCTACTTGTTGACTTGACTTTAAGTCAAGTAGGCTGATTTATAGCTGATCAGATGCAAAAGCAGTGGCTGAAGCTGTAAAGCCAGGGTACAAAAGTAGTGTACACAAGTTGTGTACACAAGTAGAGTACACAAGTAGTGTTTACAAGGAAGGAACAAAAGCAGGTACATCTAGACCAATGGGTTTGACCATTAAAGCAGCTGTGTGTGGAAATAAAAGATCACTGCAAATGCGACACAAATAAACACACAAATAGGTAGAAGACGCATATAAAGGCCCATACTGTGAAGCTGCCTAGAATCCTTGTTGTTGACTCCAGCAGTACAACAGGAATAAGGGTAATTAACCACATGTGTGGACAAGTACAACAAACATGGATAGATTTTATTTAGAGCAAACCTGGCATTTCAACAAGGATTTATTCTAATCATCTCAAAGAGAGAAAAAACTTATTTTATGTCCACAGTGTAAGATAAAATAGATTACAACATTTATAAACGTTACAGCCAATCATCACCAGCTGTTATTCACGTATGATTAACCGATTTATATGGCTTTATGCTAAAAGATTCAAGGAGAAATTCTGGATGCTGAGAAATCGCATACATTTTCCCTACCTTCTTCTCCTCTACTTCCCCATATACAACAAGTGTCATATTACTTGAAAACATCAATAAAAAAACATTAGCTGCCCCGGCTATTGTAACTACTGACATTTCAACTGATGCATATGAAATGTGGCTAATGTAGGAATGTTCTTTCCCTAGGAACTGTTTATGAACACAAAATGTCTGTCCGTGTGCAGGTTAATTTGTCACAGCAATCGTTGAAATCACCAGTTCCACTACTCCAACAACATAAGAACTTATGTGGGAAGTATTTGTCAGTATTCGTCATCTCCAAGAATGCAGGTACAAAGCACAGCGGCAAGAATGTGGACATGTTAACTTGCACGATAAGAACTGGATTCTGCTATAGCAGAGCATGGAAAGCAGAGTAGAAAGTTGCTTTGCACATAATTTTTAACATTTCTCACATTTATTATGTGCACTGAGTGAGCAAACTGTTTGATTCTTTTAATTAAAGATGCCACTTTGTAGAACACTGTAGAAGGTAACATTTTCAAAACATTATTACATCCATTATGTATCTATTTGCAAACACAGCTTTGTACTACAACAACACTGAAGTATTGCTGCCTTCACTGGTTATAAAAAAGCAAAAATGGATATATTAACAAAATATACAACTAATCAGGGATGGGTTCAAGTACTTGAGTACTTGTGTACTTAAGTACAACAAGTACTGTACTTGGACTGGTACTTGTCATTTTGCTGAGTGCAGTACTTGGATTTGGACTTGTACTTAACCATCAAAGTACTTGGACTTGGCAAGTACTTTTTACAAGTACTTTTTTACATTTGTGTTAAGTAGTTGGGTCTATCAGGATTGAAAAAAATGGCTACAGTGAAAATTACTGTTTATTTATTCTTATTTTGTACAATGCTTCATAACACAGTTCAAACAATTTTCAAAGAACTATTGAATCCAAGCATCTGTTACACTGTCCCAGGCAGTCTTTCGCCAAGACAGATGTAGGCTAACTGGTGAAAAGTTTCAATGGATCATGTTTGTGCGGTGCAACAAGAAATGGCTGAACATCTCAATAGTTGATGCAAAATTCCCGGGTTTTATGGGTTGATGACTTAAATAAATAATGAATAAATGCATAATACTGCTTTTGTGTTTTCACAGCTTTGATTTTCACTATTATGAAACAACGTAGCGTTCAATGTACTTGACTGTACTTGACTAAAATTGTCAATGTACTTGACTAAAATTGTCAAAGTACTTGGTATTTGTACTTGAGTTTTTCACAAAGTACTTGTACTTGCCTATATTTTTTTAGATGAGTAGTTGTACTTGGCAAAATTGTAAGTATTTGTACTTGTATTCAAGTACATTGTGCATGTATTTGACCCATCCCTGACTGGGACCTATATTATTCTTAATATATATAAATTATTTGGATGATTATATAACGTGCAATGTAGTGAAATTTTTGGATGATTCAAAATTGTTTAGAAGCATTAAATGTGATGGAGATAGACAGCATTTACAAGATGATCTTGACAGGTTGATGAAATGGTCTAAAAAATGGCAAATGTTGTTCAATTTTGGGAAATGTAAATGCCTCCTCCATACAGGACATGAGAACGAAGATGTACAATATACAATGGGGGGTTCTGTACTAAGTACTACTGCAAAAGAAAAGGACTTAGGGTTAACCATTAGTTCTGATATGAAGGTTTCAGAGCAGTGCGGTATGGCTGCTTCAAAGGGAAATAAAATCCTTTGATTAATTAGGCGAAACATAACGTATATGAAAAAAGAGCTAATAATACTGCTGTACAAAACAATAGTTAGGTCTCATTTAGAATATTGTATTCAAGCGTGGAGACCATATCGCAGGAAGAACATATATATGCTAGAAAGAGTATAGAGGAGAGTAACTAAAATTATACAAAATCTGAGGCATCTTAGTTACGAAATACGCCTAAAAATGTGGTTTAACAACACTAGAGACCAGGAGCCGGTTTCATGAAGCGTACTTAAAGTTACGCAATTACTTAGCATCACGTGTTTGCATAAACTCCTATGTTCGCTTATATTTAAAAAATCACGTCATTTACTAAAACCATCATCTTAGCGTTAAGAACGTTCTTAGCCGCTTCATGAAACCGGCCCCAGGAGACTTAGAGGAGATCAGATAGAAGTGTTTAAAATATTGAATGGTTATGAAAATATTAATAGAAATGGTTTTTCTCAGTTAAGAAAGATAGAAGAACCAGAGGACATGAAGTTACATTAATAAAGGAACAGTGTCGATTAGATATAAGAAAGTTCTCATTCTCACAAAGGACTGTAAATGAATGGAACAGATTATCTCCTGATTGTGTTGGTGCCAGTAGCGTGAATGTTTATAAAAAAAATTGCACAAAAGGCAGAATACACGTAGATAAAAAATACTGGACTCTCAATAAGCCAAAAGGCTTCCTTGCCTACCTGCCATCTAGAGTTAATTTTCTGGACGGCAATCTTGTTAAATCTTGTTATCATCATTACATTAGGAAACAACTGCACAGAAAATTAATATTGTGATTGTAACACATTCAGTGAAAACGTAAAAACATTGCAAGAGGCAAGAAAGTGAACAAACTAAATTATACACAAAAAGTTGCCAAGACTCACAGTGAGAGATCAAAGACGAGAGCTCACAAAATTATCACTGATCCAACACACGCCGTTCAACATCTGTTCGAATAACTTTCTTTAGGCAGGTAATTCAGATATATCCGAGCTAACACAAATCGCTTCAGAGACAGTTTCTACCCCCACGCCATGGCTGCATTTATATTGCATTATTAGGGAATAAATATAAGCCTGAGCGACTGATTAATGGAATGGAATTTTGCCACATGTGTTTTATTCTTCTTTTATGTGTTAATTTTATAGCTTAGCCTAGCAATGGATAATTAATTTTTAGACAATTGTTCATATGACAGAGTATAATACATGTTTGATGTGACTGTATGTTTTAACACCAACACACATTCTAAATTGACATATATTTTATGTTTATCATGGCAATGCAGTATCTGTATAATCTTTATATTTATAAGAGAAGTGAGAAAACAGGAATTTGTACACTTATATAACAGACTCGAAGGGGCGACTCAGCTCACACGACAATCCTCGATAGCCAAGAGGGCAGTTGCACTGTTCCGCACCAAATGCCCTGTCTCGGCCTGTGTCACGGTTCTCAGCAATGTCAAGAGACACGTCTTGAATCCTGGGGACAGACAGACAATGATATGTATATATATAATATATATATATATATATATGGTCAGTTATCACGGTATTGTAATGGTGTTTATGGCAACCGTCTCGGTGAAAAGTGTCAAGGGAACCCAATTTTTATGTGAGTATCTTCATAACTAGGGCCGATATAGTGAAATAAAGGGTATTTTTCACCATTTTTGGAAGTTGTCACTTTAGTACTATTACGCTAACATGAATTATACAATAACCAGTAATCATAAGTGTGTGCTTTGTTCTCCTATATAATGGTAAATAGTTCTACATAGTCTTCAAGAAATCTCAGCATTTTGTTGAATGGTTGTGTCGTTGGGACAACGTATGTGGTGGGGTAGTTTGGGAGAGTGATCCTAGCTATAGAGCAGCACAGGCTTTGCGGCACAAAGTATGTACAGTAAAACCTGTCTTAGTGGTCTGTTGGAACTTGGTCAGGACATGTTATGATTTAATAGTGTTACACGTTCTGTTGTATCTATAGTGGTCTGCTGTGACTAGGTCAGGGCATGTTGATTTAATAGTGTTACACGTTCTGCCGAGTCTGTAGTGGTCTGCTGTGACTAGGTCAGGGCATGTTATGATTTAATAGTTACACATTCTGTTTAGTCTGTAGTGGTCTGCTCTGACTTGGTCAGGGCATGTTATGATTTAATAGTGTTACATGTTCTGTTGTATCTGTAGTGATCTGCTGTGACTTGGTCAGGACATGTTATGATTTAATAGTGTTACATGTTCTGTTGTATCTGTAGTGGTCTGCTGTGACTTGGTCAGGACATGTTATGATTTAATAGTGTTACACGTTCTGTTGTATCTGTAGTGGTCTGCTGTGGCTTGGTCAGGACATGTTATGATTTAATAGTGTTACATGTTCTGTTGTATCTGTAGTGGTCTGCTGTGACTTGGTCAGGACATGTTATGATTTAATAGTGTTACACGTTCTGTTGTATCTGTAGTGGTCTGCTGTGACTTTGTCAGGACACATTATGATTTAATAGTGTTACATGTTCTGTTGTATCTGTAGTGGTCTGCTGTGACTTGGTCAAGACACGTTATGATTTTATATTGTTACATGTTCTGTTGTGTCTGTAGTGGTCTGGTGTGACTTGGTCAGGACATGTTATGATTTAATAGTGTGTTACATGTTCTGTTGCATGTGTCTGTAGTGGTCTGCTATGACTTGGTCAGGACATGTTATGATTTAATAGTGTTACATGTTCTGTTTTATCTGTAGTGGTCTGCTGTGACTTGGTCAGGACATATTATGCTTTAATAGTGTTACTTGTTCTGTTGTATCTGTAGAGGTCTGCTGTGACTTGGTCAGGACATGTTATGATTTAATAGTGTTACACGTTCTGTTGTGTCTGTAGTGGTCTGATGTGACTTGGTCAGGACATGTTATGATTTAATAGTGTTACACGTTCTGTTGTATCTGTAGTGGTCTGTTGTGACTTGGTCAGGGCATGTTATGATTTAATAGTGTTACATGTTCTGTTGTATCTGTAGTGGTCTGCTGTGACTTGGTCAGGACATGTTATGATTTAATAGTGTTACACGTTCTGTTGTGTCTGTAGTGGTCTGCTGTGACTTGGTCAGGCCATGTTATGATTTAATAGTGTCACGTCCAGTTGTTTCCATAGTGGTGGTCTGCAACGCACTGTCACAGTGTCACTTGTTGTGCAGTCCCTGCTTTGGGGGTCATGGCCCCTGCTTTGAGATCATGGTCCCTGCTTTGGGGGTTATGGTCCCTGTTATCAGCACACTTAACAAAAACCATGCCATGTAATAAAACAATAAACTTCCACTAACATTATAATATTAATGACATTTTAATATAGTGATTTTGTTTCATGTTGTTATAATTATAGTAGAAATTTACACATTCAATTATTTGGTTAAATTTAATTAATTATTTATTTAACTTATTAATTTAAAGTGTTTAATTATCTTTTACACATTTAATTTTTAACATCACTACTTGTAGAACAAATGCTTAATTTTATCTTGTTATTGCCTATGAGCAGCCTTGTTTAACCCAGGTATATTATGGTACATTTACTACATTGCAAATGACTACAAATAAAAAAAACATCCACAGTAAACAAAATGATTTTACTCTGTATACAGCTACAGTTGTTTTAATCAATCACACAAGTAAACATACTATTATTGTTTGTTACAGTTAGTTCTTTGACAACCGTTTCCATCCCAAATGTGTGTTCATGTGGGAAATGCTTGTCATCCACTTGGAACATGTTCACGGTAAAGGGTGCAGAAGTCTTACAGAGTCAAAAAATGACACATAGTTATGTCGGGAAACATGCTTATGAATTTAAAAGTGTGCATCTACACAACAGGAGCTAAGGCATGCATGGGTTGAAGATGAAATGCATTTGCACATTTTGTTATTTTGGTCGATTCTAGTCATACATATTGACACTTGAAAGTTGAGAAGTCAAGTGACTGAAGTGAGCAACATCTTAGCTAATTCAACATCATACACACTATAACATACTGAATTGACCACAAAGAGAGGTTTGACTGTGCACAGCTTCAAATCCAGGCTGTTCTACATATCTATGGCATATATATGCCGAAGGATAAAGAACTATGTCTGGGATAACTTGATTCTAGTTTTGACATATTGACTGGTTGCACAAACGTGCACAAGGTCCGTTTTTGGTACCTCTTTCTGAAAATCCGACGCCACCTTGTCTTTTCCTCCAATCATATGCGCCGATTTGCATGTGCCCTGTGCATTGTAGGATTCATATTTTGCAATTTCTCTCACACTTTGATGATATATTTAGTAATAATTTATGTTTTTTATGATTAGGACTTAGTTTGCTGATTGCATGAACTGTAAGATAGCATAACACGCAAGAGACCAGACCTGGGGTTGAGTACATTTTCATGAGTATGAGTACTTTGATGATGGATGAGTACGAATACATTGCTGAGTACGAGTACAAGTACATTCTCACGAGTACCAGTAAAAGTACAAATACATTAAAAAAATTAAATATTAACACATTTTACATTTTATTAATTAATCAAATTTATATAACTCAGCACAAGTGAATATGCAATGGCAGTTGATTGATTTTTTGTTGATATTATAAGTTTGCAATTTATATTTTCTGATCATAGATTACTGGTTTTAGAGAGGGTTAGCACATGTCCATAATCCCCTTTGGACTTTTTAGCCAGGTTGCAGGCACCGGATTATACTAGTGTAGGAGGCAGTCTGACTTGAGCCACCTTACCTCTACAGAGGAAGACTGGCAGTTCTTGATCTTAGCAGTTAGCAATGTCAGCCAAGAGGCATGGTCGTCATTAGCCGTAAAAACACTGCTGGACAATAAAACTTGGTGGACTTCTGATGCTGCATGTGTAATATGCAGCATCAGAAGTTTTTGAGCTGAATATTTCTGTTACTTTGGATTGAATAAATTGTTACTTAATACAACCGTAGTTCACATTCATTCATATTAAACAACTGTTATTAGCCACTAAGTTTCCTAAATAGTTTTGTAAAAAGAGGTACACACTGTAAAGATTATTAATTTTGTTGGTCTTACTTAAATGTCCTATTACAAAATGTGTGGTTACCAGATCTTTAAAAATGACCATTAATTCTGATTATTTTGAATAGTTTTACCCAAATGTACGATTACTGAAATGTCCAATTACCAAAATGTCTGATTACCAAAATGTCTGTTGCCCAACTGTCCATGGCCAAAGTATCCTTTACCAAAACTTCTGGCTACCCTCCTGACTACATCAAAGGCATTTCCTGTCTAGCTGGTGGGTTAACTGCTAACTGGCTCTTTATGGACATCCTGGTGGCTTAGTTAAACAAACAGGTTGATGGCCTGAACAGATAGCCTACACTGATTGTTTGCTTAACAGGGTGTTTCTGACTGAAAAAAGATGCTGTCTGTTGCCATGTTTGGGTATTAGGGTCATGGTTGTCAGAGAATGAGGGTGTACTATGTGTAAGGATAGTAAGGTGGTATTCTATCAGAAATAACACAGTATTTAAAAAATAGTTGAACATTTAAATAGTTCAGGAGAGTTTCCTTTTACAACTACAAATAATATATTTTCCTTAAGTACTCAGATGTACTTGTAAAATCTGAGTACAATGAGTACGAGTCCATGACCCATAAGTTTTATGAATACAAGTACTTCAATAATGTACTCGAGTACTTGAGTACCGAAAAATTGTTAGTGAAACAGCATCAGTGATTTATACATTCATAATATATGAATGCTTGTGTAATTTACATTTGTTAACTTATATATTAAGCACTGCTGCATTAGAAACAACCAGTCATTTATGTTATTGTGTGAGAGGAATTATTTTATTATGTAAATTTATTATGTACGATTGTTACTGTGTTGCAAATATTGCACAAATAAATGTTGTTAGAAAAGTTAACCACACAGTAAAACAGTATTATTCAGATGCATAGATCATAACGTTGTGATATTTTAAATATTTGACAGAATGTATTATTTCTCAAAGTTAACTTTGAAATAAAATATAACTTTTCTGAACATAAATGGGCTTCTTTTCCACCTTAACCAGGAATAACATCATTTGACATGGAAAATGCATTATTTGACACTGTATTTTTCTTAAACAGAATTTTGAAACAGAAAATCAGTGTACCTACGGGTATACATGCATCACGTATATTTACTGTTAATTATTGGTAATTTCAGGGATTCCACATGACTGTTATTAATTTGCCAGTGTACCATGTTATAATGCATAAAGTTAGTATCTGGCCACATATTCATACATGTTTTTAATTTATTTATATTTCAAACGAACATCTGTGGTTAATTTGGATTAAATTGGTACTGAAAACAGTTGTATATATACGCACACAATTACTTGGCTGATACTTTTTTAATTTGGCTCCTAAAAAATGTAGATAGGAGCCAGTTGGCCCCTAGACAACAAAAATAACTTAGAGGGCTGCTATGGGCCCGCTACCGTCGCGGGCCGAATGTAGGCGGAGAAACTGGACACAGCTTAATCTGGGCCCGCCACATCGGATCCCCGTGGGCCGTGGCTTGTCAACTTGTTATTCTAATAAGCATGTTGTGTGATTTTGTTTCACGAATACTACATTAATTAGTTACATTTCACGTGTAGTTTCTAAACTGGTTGACGTATATTGTATTACTTACTTGACAGGCATAGCAGATTTCCGATGTCAATAAACACTATTCCAGGTATCCAGTGTTATTTGCGGCCAATTCCTTTCAGGAATTTCGACGTGAAATTGACTCAACAAACGGTGGCGCCACCTCACGGTGTCTGTATTATCGCGTCAACGGCAAAACATCATCGCAGAGCTACTAGAGTACTGACCTCACGCGGACAGTTTGAAAAGATCTTTTAGCCAATGCGGTATACCTATAAATCGGGTATGAACATGTTTTTTGACGGATTATTGACAAAAGGCATGACCAGAAAAAAGGGTCATGAGTGATCAGTCCCATCGTCACCGGTGACGATGGGACTGATCACTTGGGCAACTGAGAGCTACACCTAACAGCGTGATCGCGTGTGATTGTGACATAATTAAAATGTGCCGAGTCTCATCATATCTTTTATTTGTTACACATTATAAAGAAAACAACTTGATTTCTTTGGTTGGATATCGGATCAATATTATAATAAATATAACGGAAATGTTACCCCCATTCGATGTCACATTCTGCAACCCCACCCAATTGACTACATATTTATGTCTGATCCGATACGATGCTGGGCATGTGATTAGGGCATACGATGTGTGTGTGCTACCAACATGGTCACGAAAGCGTTTAAATTTGCCCCATCCCACCCAACATAAAAGTTTAAGCCCGAGCATTCGTGACCATGTGAATGAAGCACTTGAATATTCGACGTAATGATCATCCAGTCATCCATCATTATAGTAGGTCTAATTTAAGATATGTCAAGTCGAACCAAAGACAACACAATCGACATTTCGGTGGTTCGGTCGAAGCCGTTGAAACGAGTGAGCATATATATATATCATAAATGTGTCAGTTTGTTAAAGAAGGTGTATAAATATAGTACAAAAGGCCTAATATACATGCCGATGGCAACGGCAAACCTTGACGTACGGCAATTGTAAGCGGCAAAATAAAATCGCTCTAATTGGAATTATAAGAGCCTGGAACACATACGGCGGCATACCGCTCGACTGCAAAACTGCTCGACGGCAAAAACGTCGAGAATCGAAACAAAGGCGATTTTCTAAAAATTGCCGAAGTGAACCAGGACGCGTGCAATAACGTCAGGAGCACCGAGTCGCGTCACTGGCGTCTCTGGGGTAACGAACAAACATTCACGCTCACATTTAATGGGGAGGGGGCAGAACATTAATTATGTCTGAACCCCCCCCCTCCGGGACAAATTCCAGGGGGCAGTTCCCGCGCCTATGGTGTGTTTAATTTTAATTTTATGTTATTGTAATATTATGCTAAATGTATACGCCACACGCACACAGAGACACGCGCGCACATTCACGCACACACTCACGCACACACACCCACACACACACACACACACACACACACTCACACACACACACACACACACACACACACTCAAACAAACACACACGCGTACGGACGCACGCACCCAGCCACCCACACAAACACACACATACACACATACACACATACACACATACACGCACACGGTAACGCACAATCAGACATACACGCACGCATGGGTACATACACGAACGCACGTTCATACAAAAACACACACAAGCACAAACAAAAACACGAATCACACAAACACACGCGCGAGCGCACACACATACACACACACACGCACGTTTGCGTGCATACACACAAGCAAGTAAACAACCAAACAAGATGTACAGAAACAGGTTCAAAAACAGGATCGTTCCCCATGCCATAATTCACCTAAACAAGTTAACAAGTTTGAGTTAACAAACCACCACATGCAAGCCGACCGTTAAAATAAAAAAATTATGCACTAACTACTCTCACGTTTGTATTACTATTATAAACTTATTTCTTGTACGCACTACGTTTAACTATGTTTACTAACAATACCTTGTATTCTCTTTATGCTCAGCAAGCAGAAGAAAGTTATCTGATGTACCTATTATTATTGGACAATAAATTCGTATTGTGTTGTGAACAGTGATTCCGTCATCATCACCCATGTGGCGCCACTGAGCCCCGCCTAAGTTGACCGGATAGACAGCTGTCGGCATGTGGCGTCACTTTGTTAAGCCTAAAGCTAGCATATGCAAGGAAACAGCATGCTGATGCGGGATGCAACAACAGAATTGGAACGTAGCTTGGGCAAATTCGTTTACTCTACATTGCTTCAGTTCACTCAGCTGTATGAATGATTACCTGGCTATAGACAGTGGTGGATATTTGTGTACGAATAGTCTTCCCACATTAATTGCAACGTGGCTAAATTCTTCCAAGAGAAGTCGAGAGGGTGTTCAATTAAACAGATGTGCCAGGGAGTAAAGTGTAAAGCGCTTTGAGCTGTCCTGAGGACTGGATGCTTCGCTATATAAAAACTTACCTTTCTACTTATTTTTGTTCACCCGCAGAATTGTATATTTTTTGATAATTTTACATTGATTAGATTGGCACGACTAAAACCATTCGTTTGGATCTTGCGTAGTACACGCGCACCGCACACAGAAGCGCGCACGCTCACACGTATACACGCACTCACGCTTTTTATCCGACTCTTGTCTGTACAAGTTTAGACAAGTATCTATAGGGTGACTGATTATTACATGTAGTTTACCACGTCTAATATTAGAACAGCCGACACAACTTAGTGATGTAGCGTTGGTTGCTTGACTACACTGTTGTGATGTTGTAGTCGCAACTAGCACGCTGTCTCTTTGTCTCCCTGCTCCTACATCTGTCTCTATAATTTATATTTTTTTTTCTCCCCGTTTACCCTTCTCAACCCTCCCTCTCTACCCGAATCTCTCTCCCTCCTCCATTCTCTGTGTTTGTCTGTTAGAATGTCAGTCTATAAGTCGGTTAGGCATTACGTCAGTACGCATGACTGTATGTTTGCCGGCCGGCCTCCTTCTCTACCTGTATTGTTCTCTTACTGTTTGCCTCTATGTCTTTTTGTTTGTCTGCCTGTCTTGTCTGTTTGCCTGCCTGCCTGCCTGCCTGCCTGCCTGCCTGCCTGCCTGCCTGCCTGCCTGTCTGTATGTATATCTGCTGCTTGTCTGCTGAACACCGATAAACGCACCAACAATCGTGCCGTTTTCGGTGTTCTGTACGGTTCCGAACGATGTTGGTGGCGGGTACTTAGTATATATACGTCGGCGTGACGTCACAATAATGTACGCCAACCAACGGGTCAACGTTCGTTGCGTTGGTTGATTGATATACGTGATTTTGACGTCACGCCCACTTCGAGTATGTCATTTTAGCAGCGGTTTGAAAGTGGGTGGAGCTTATACAGTTAGCGGTGCCTCAATTTCGACGAACCAACATCATTCGCAGTGTCTAAGACACCGGTACAGGCACGGTTGTAGGTCCGTTTACACTTTATTTCAGTAATTATATCCAGAAAACATTCATATATTTCATATATTTGAATAGCAGAAAGTGTAAGCTTTCAAACGATATCAAAATTGTTGGGATCCGACGAATTGTAATGGTACTAGTAATCGTTAAAAAACACGTTTTTGGGACGTGTTTTCAGTTCATTTTTCATTCATTAATTTTTCGCTCGCTTATCTATTTTATATTGGCCATATGCAGATCAAAATAAGATACTCTGTGGTGATTTTTCTTCGGTGTCAACATAAGAAGAGAAGCTTAGATTGTTTGTTGTTTGTTCTTGGTTGTCCATCATATCCTAAATCATTATCACAGCCAATTCCTTCGATACGAAATACAAGTGCGGGTGCAGTATGCGTCTGTGTCCTTTTAATTATATTGCCCATGTTTATTTCACCAATAATAATATTTGGTGATAATAGCGGATGTTCAACTTCGCGAATATCATTATAGAAGCGGAGCGTCATGTAAAATACGGGTAGTTTTAAAGCGAAAAAAAAATTTTGTCGGTATCTGAAACTATAATGTAATTCGACGTAGTGAAATATAGAGAGCATTTGTCATTCCGTCATTACTCTACGCGACCGAAACGTGGAAGGTGTACCAGCGCCATGCTAAAAAGCTTTCATTTTCACTTTCACACGAGCTGTCTGCAAAAGTTGCTGACGATCAACTGGCAGGAAAAAGTACCAGCCACGGAGATACTCGCTCAGGCTGGCATACTAAATGTATTCGCCATGCAGAAAGCAAATACAGCTGAGAAAGGCTGGTCATGTGGTCAGAATGACAGACACACATCTGCCAAAGAAGATGCTCTGTTGTGAGCTGGCAAACGAGACCCGTTCTCACGGAGGGCATAATAAACGTAAGGACACCCTAAAGGCAACCTTCAATAATTTCAACATGGACCGTGGCTGTTGGGAGAGAACAGCTTGTGAACGACAAACTTGACGCAGCGAAACAAAAGAGGGTGCTGTGTCTTATGAACAAAGACGAATTGTATATGCCAAAAGAAGGCGAACTTCCATAACTACATCGATTATCAAGGAAAAATAACAACAAATAAAAGAGTATATTGTAACAAGGCACGTTATGTTGTTAAGTTTTTGTTAGTATCAAACTAATAATATTAATAATAATCGGGTTTACATGGGTTTATGAGTTGTGGTACTTAATAAACAATACTTACAATTAAAATAGAGCAATAAGTGGGACCCTCACTACAGGCTTGGGTCCCCCGCGGACGAAAGCTGGAGATCCCGAGGAACACGAACACAAACATCCAGATAAACCTCTGCCTAAGTCCATACAAACGTGTCGTTAGTGACGAAAGTTCCACGAGGTTGGTGCCACATCATCCATCTTCGTTAGTGTCATCTCCCATAGTTTAAAGTCATCTTGCCCAACAGCGGTATATTGAAATGGTAGCCTCATGTTAGGTTGATGTCAAATCTTACTTTCCAGGAGGCCTCGTGTAAGGGCACACGTATAATATTATCAGTACGTCCCACCAATAGGCGTTACGTCGAATCATGTTGTTTGTCCATCGCGAAGCGAAAATGACCACATTTCATCATAGCGTACTATCAGTGTCATTTTGGCAAGACTTTCTATCGCATCGCCTTCTTTTGGCATGTACAACTCGCCTTTGTTCATAAGACACAGCACCCGCTTTTGTTTCGCTGCGTCAAGTTTGCCACTCACAAGCTGTTCTCTCCCAACTGTCATGGTCCATATTGACATTATTAAAGGTTGCCTTTAGGGTGTCCTTGTAACGTTTCTTTTGCCCTCCGCGAGAACGGGTCTCGTTTGCCAGCTCGCAACAGAGAATCTTCTTTGGCAGATGTGTGTCTGGCATTCTGACCACATGACCAGCCTAATTCAGCTGTGTCTGTTTCTGCATGGCGTATACATTTGGCAAGCCAGCTTGGACGAGCACCTCGGTGGCTGATACTGTGTCCAGCCATTTGATCGTCAACAATTGTTGCAGACAGCTCATGTGAAAGTGGCTTAGCTTTTTAGCATGGCGCTGGTACACCTTCCATGTTTTGGTCGCGTAGAGTAATGACGGAATGCCAACTGCTCTCTATAATTCACTACGTCGAATTACAATATGGTTTCAGATACCGACTGTAATTTATTTTCGCTTTAAAACTACACATATTATACATGACGCTTTGCTTCTACAATGATACTCGTGAAGTTGAACATCCGCTAATATCACCAATTAGTGTTATTGGTGAAATTGTTCCGTTCGTTTGGAACATAGACATGGACAATATAATTTAAAAGGAACATTATCAGATGAGGTGTACCGTGTAGACGCATACTGCACCCGCACTTGTATTTCGTATCGAAGGAATTGGCTGTAATAATGATGTAGGATATTATGGACAACCAACAGTAAACAACAAACAATCTAAGCATGCTTTTCTCTTCTTATGTTGACACCGAAGAAAAATCACCACAGAATATCTTAGTTTGATCTGATATGGCCAATATAAAAACGGGTACGCGAGCGAAAAATGAATTAATGAAAAATGATCTGAAAACCCCTCCCAAAACCGCTTTTTGAAAGATTCCTATTACCATTATGGTTCGTCGGATCCCAATAATCTTCATATCGTTTGAAAGCTTACACTTTCTGCTATTCAGATATATTAATGGTTTCTTGATAATTATTCCTAAAATAAAGTGTAAACGGACCGACAACCGTGCATGTTCCGGTGTCTTAGACATTGCGAATGATCGTCGACACAGTTCACCAATCCACCGATTGAGGCACCACTATCTTTTTTCATGGTATAAGCTCCACCCACTTTCAAACGACTGCTAACATTTTAAAGTGGATGGAGTTTATAATATGAAATCAAGAAATTATGAAGTTCGCATGTCTGAACCTATGCAAATGAGGAAAACAGCGCCGCAATCGAAAGATTACAGTACTAAGTACCGCTGCCAACATCGTTCGGAACCGTACGGAACACAAAAAGCGGCACGATAGTAGGTCCGTTTATAGGTATTTTATAGGCGGTAACCGGGAAATATAGATGATGCTAGAATAAAAAAAGTGAATTCTTTCAAATGATACCAAGATCGTCGGGATAGGACGAGCCGTGGGGATGCTAGCAACCGTATAATTTAATGTTTTGGAGTATTCCGAGTTGTTCATTTTTCGTTCGCTTATCTAGTTTTGTTAATGTGCACAGAGTCGGCATGCGGCCCGTCACTATTTTAAGTAATCACACACATGCAAGATTTAGTATATCACTAAAGGCATGCATGACGTTATAATATTATACATGTTATATTTTATAATGCAATGAAGTAGAATCGTCAGTGTCACGCACGCACGAGCGCACGCACGCACGAACACAAACACACCAACATACACGCACACATACAGGCACACGCATACGCACACGCACACGCACACGCACACGCACACACACACACCCACACACATAGACACACGAACACCCACACAAACACCCACCCACACACACACACACACACACACACAAACACACGCACACAAACACACACACCAACCCCCCCACACACACAAACACACACACCCACCCTCACACACACAAACTCACACACACAGACACACTCACAAACATGCATGGAATAACATTTACGAGACCGATAAATAATTGAGTTGACCAAGTTTATGTCGTCATATCGCACTAACGCTACATGACATTACTCTGTTTGATCTTTCATAGCAATCATTACACAAAAAACTCATATTTGAAGAGACGAAAGAATCAATCTGTTGGCGAATTTATGTGCACGCGGTTGCAGTCGATGGCAACAATCTTTTTTCGAAAGATATCCTGCGACGGTTTTTGAGTCTTTTCTGCAGTTCATCAAAATGGAGATGGGCAGCACGGTCTGCTTAGCCGACTCTGTGTAATACTAGGTATCGATCATGTATACATTAGTTACAAGCTCAGCGAACCAAAGGTTGGACAAAGTAGTGATATTGGAGTAGATTCTGGGAATGACGAATTTTGGCTTGCACAAAAAGCGTTTCGATGGTTCATGTATATTTGTCTGTTATATCTATTCCCGATGCTCGCCAAATATTCTGATTTTGGCGGCGTAGCTTTCACACTGCTTGTAGTTCCTCGCAGTACCGATATAGTTATGAAAATTGCAACCCGAGAAAGACACATATATCTTGTCACTCAGAGTGCCGAAAACGTCTTTGTCCAACTCTTACACTGTTAGTAGTTATGAGGATACACACGCCCCAAACAACGCCCCTTTTGTATCTAACTACGTGCATAAAAAACGTCGATTTCAAAATCGGGATCCTACTTATAAAAAAAAGATCAAAGGCTTTTTGGTAACCTGAGTGGAATCGGGATCCTAGTTATAAAAAACGTGATTGATGGCCTGTCACTTTTTGTGAATGACAGGCGCCCTCTAGCGATTAATAACAGCGTCCCTAGTTACGTGATAACGCCATCTAGCGATTAACCTAAGTCACACCTAGCGATCAACGTCCTAAGCGATCAACGACTAGCGATCGAAGTGTAACCACTCATAGAAGCCGGCGCCTGTCCTGGGAGCGTGACTATATAGGCGGTAGCGATTTTTATCGGTAGTAGTCATGTTGTCGTCGTCGGAACGTATAAAGTTTGGCGGTTCGCGCTCCTTCTTGTCGAATATGTACAGGTGCCGATTGACGGCGTACGGTCGGGTCTTCCGATCCGTCGAGCACGCCTATCAGTATAGGAAAGCGCTATTCAACGAAGACCTCGCTTGCGCCGCGTGTATCAAAAGAACGCGATCGCCCTACGCAGCGAAACGACTCAGTTACGGTATTCGAAAAAAGAGAACGGGAACCGACTGGAACGTCGTTAGGGTCGCCTGTATGAAGGGGCTGTTGATAAGTAAGTTCGGCGGGGAGTTGAAGGCCGAACTGTTGGCCACCGGGGACGCCAACTTGGTGGAGTGGGTGCCGAGTAGGGAGGGTTTCTGGGGTACCCGGCTTGGTGACGTCGAGGGCGAGAACAAGCTCGGTAAACTGTTGATGGAGGTGCGCTCTTTTTATAAAGACGCGTAAAAAACATCAGCCAGTATCAGTCGTGAAAATGAGCGGACCGTTGTTGAAGCATCCGTTTACGTGTATAGTATCAGGGCCTACGGGATGCGGTAAGACGACGTTCGTCGACCGTCTGATACGAAGCGCTATGATCGATCCGGCGCCCGAAAAAGTCCTGTGGTGTTACGGGCAGTGGCAGCCCGCCTACGCGTCTATGGCTCCGGAAATAGAGTTCGTAGACGGCCTGCCGACTACGACGTATTTAGACGGTAAAAAGAGGACGCTTTTAGTACTCGACGACCTCATGGAGGAAGCCGATAGTGGGGTGACGGCGCTATTTACTAAAAAAAGTCATCATTGTAATACGTCGGTCGTACAACTCCGACAGAACATGTTTCCGAAAGGGGGAGAAAACCGCACAATCAGCCTGAACGCCCAATACCTGGCACTATTTAAGAACCCCCGAGACGTTGGTCAAGTAGGTCACCTAGCGAAACAGATGTATCCGGGAGAGGTCAAGTACATGATAGAGTCTTTCAAAAACGCGACGTCGCCGGCGTACGGCTATCTCTTCGTCGACCTGAAACAGGAAACGGAAGAGTACATGCGCCTGCGTACGTGTATATTTCCGGACGATCCCCTTCAGTACGTCTACGTACGGAAGGGTGGTGGTGGTGGTCAACTATAAGTAGAGAGGGACGTCGCCGCGTACGCATTAGTCGGTATGCCGGGAAGACGCGCGGTGGTAGCGGCGAAGCGACGACCGAAGGTGGCGACTAACGACGTTTCGGAGCAACGTCTGAAGAGACACATTTTCGCCCTGCAGTTGATGGATAGACATAAGCGGAACGTAGATCTGCGAAAAGCCGTGCTCGCCCACTCGGAGGTCGGTCTCATATGTAGTCTATGCGATTGCGCGTACAATATTCTGAGAGGGAACGTGAAGGTGTCGCCGAAGCAGAAACGCGTGTTGACAAAATACAGAGATCACCTGCGTGACTTGGTCAACAAACGAATTCCGGTGAAGCGGAAACGAGCCATCTTGCAAACGGGGGCGGGTGGTTTTCTGACGGCCCTGCTAGCGCCGTTAGCGAGCACCGTTTTCCTGCCACTACTCAAACAGTTCATCGGGGGTTAAGCGATGCAGTACGCGAAGAAGATGGCGTTGGTCGACCCGCGATTGGTGGAAAGTCTCCTTCAACCGCAGCAGCAGTCGAGCAGCACCCCCCGATCACGTGTACTGAGTAGCCTGGACAGCGACATGAAAGATATTCTAGAGCGATCGGATTTATCCGAGCGCGATAAGGTGGTGTCGTACAATCAGCTGCTGAGTCGCTACAACACTATAGAGGCGGCTCGAACGGCGCAACCGGTACGCGTGTCGATGGTCAACGCCGACGGCGGCGAGCTACCACAGACCACGGCGGCGGCGCCACCATCGTCGGAGGCCGTAGAGCGCGAAATCGTAGCCAGCATGCCGAAAACGCTGAAAGGGAAGGCGAGTCTACTTATCGCGAAAATGAAAGCCGATCCCTTGTGTCGATGGAACGAACGCGGAGAATTCGTGTACGACGGTAAAACGATCGCGGGGAGTAACATGGTCGATCTAGTGAACGATCTCATGCGAACGAGAACGAAGACGACGCAGCCCCTAGGATGGCGCGCTTTCGGGTTGAGTATGAAGGGTATGAACATTCCTATGGAGTTCGTCGGCAACCCGCGCTATCGGGAGTACATGGAGCAGCGACGGCGGCGGCTGTCAAGAGAAGGAGAGGAGGCGACGGGATCGGTCAGTTCAGCGGGAAAGGCGGTGCGAAGACGACGTTCTAGAAAGAGAGCGTTGGACGATTGGGAATCGATGTGACGATGCCGTCAATACAACGAACGGTCGCCGTCGTTGGTCTCATCGTCATCGCGGTTATCGCTCTCTATATAATAGTCGTCGTTCGTCGATCGTCGTCGTCATCGTCATGGTGTCCGGGTGGAGTCGTCGTCCAAAACGAAACCTTCGAAAACGAAACGACGATGACGACGCTGAACTGAATGAACTCTACTTCGATCCGAAACGAGCGGGGAGTTACGGAGGTGTCGACGCGTTGCACCGCGCGTCAAAGGGGGGTCGACGACGCCCGGATGTCGAGAGGTGGCTAGCGGCGCAGGACGCTTATACTCTACACAAACCGGTTAAAAGACGTTTCAAACGACGTTGCGTTATCGTGGGCGGGCAAAACCAGCAGTGGCAAGCTGATCTGGTCGATTTGACTAGGTTAAAAAACACAACGACGGTATAACATTTCTATTAACGGTCATCGACGTGTTTTCGAAGCGGGCGTGGTGCGTTCCGTTGAAGAATAAGTCCGGCGCATCGCTCGTCGCGGCCTTCGAGCGTCTGCTGAACGACGAGCCGCCGCCGAACGCGCTGCAGACCGATAAGGGGACCGAGTTTCTGAATCGACCCCTGCAAACGTTCCTAAAGAGTCGCGGCGTTCATCATTTCGTGACGCATAACGAGAAGACTAAAGCGAGCGTCGTGGAACGTTTCAATAGGACTTTGAAAACGCGCATGTGGCGTTATTTTACGAAACACGAGACGCTGCGCTACGTAGAGGCGTTACCGGATTTCGTGCATTCGTACAACAACGCCTATCATCGAAGCATCGGTAGGACGCCGGCGAGCGTCGACGCGACGAATCAGGAGGAGGTATGGCAACGCCTGTACGGCGGCGGCAGTGGTTGGGGAAAAAAACCGAAACTTCGCGAAGGCGATCGCGTGCGTATCAGTAAGACGAGGGGTCAATTAAAAAAAGGATACATGCCTAATTGGAGCGAGGAGCTCTTCACCGTCGTAGAGGTGCATCCGTCCGAACCCCCCGTTTATCGCCTGAAGGACGACGCGGGGACACCGGTAGAGGGCGCCTTCTACGAACAGGAAGTACAACGCGTAGTCGTTCCGAAGGACAAACTGTATCGAGTGGAGGCGGTTCTGCAGCGGCGGCGTCTTCGCGGCGGCGGTTCGGAGGCGCTCGTGAAATGGAGCGGTTACCCGGCCTCCTTCAACAGTTGGATCGACGCCGCGGCGCTCGTGGACCTATAGCATGCGTTGGACGCGTCACGAGGAATGCTGGCGACTGCACGAGTCGTGCTTATGCGGGGGAACGGCGCTCCTCCCGTATAAGGGGCCCTGCTGTACCCGCAGACCTCAGTGGCGCTATGGAGGCGAGGGACGAGCAGCCGACGAAGAAGACTACCAAAGAGAGACTACACTAGAAATCCGTTCAACGCGCATCACAACGACATAAACTTCCTCGCGCTCAACGTCGACGGACGTCAGGTGCCTAGCAAGCCGCTGCAACCGGACTTTCCGCACCACCGGTACATACGAAGCTACATGAATCTCTTCGAGGCCACCGGAAAGGCGGGCGAGGACGAGGGGAACGACATATCGCGATCGGACTTCGAAGCCGGCTACACCGTCTTCGCTTTCGACCTAACCCCCGACTGCTGCGACGGGGACCATTTCAACGTCGCGCGTCAGGGGATCGTGGGCGCTAACATGCAGTTCTCGATACCGCTACCCCGACCGGTGAACGTCCTCGTGTACGCGGAATTCGAGACGGTGATGGAAATCGATCGGACCCGGAACGTCCTGTACGACTGTACCTCGTAATGGATACGTTCCAACTGCTGCGTCGCCTCGAACTCGATGCGTACGCTAAACACATCGTCCTCGGCGTCGTACCTAAAGACGCGCTACTTACCACCACCACCACCACTTACCCGATGGCCTTCGTGTGCAATACCGACGACGGCGGCGAACCGGGGGAGCACTGGGTGGCCGTCTACGTCGACCGCCGAGGCGTCGGCGAGTACTTCGATTCGTACGGTCTTCCGCCGCTGCACGCCGACTTCCGCACCTTCCTGCACCGACACTGCGGCGACGCGTGGACGTACAACGACAAGAGACTGCAGAGCGTCGTCTCTAACGTGTGCGGACAATATTGCGTCGCCTACCTACTCCCCCGATGTCGCGGCATGCCGTTGACGACGTTCCAGAACATATTCGGCACCGATCGGGTGGCTAATGACTGTCTCGTATTCGATTGGCTAAAGCCATTGCATTAACGCTTCGCTTTTACGTGTATAGTAGTAGTAATAAAAAAAAAAAAACGACGATGAAATGTACGCATTTGTGTTTGTTTTATTATTATCCTACCCTACCTACATACATACATACATACAGAACCCTACCCCTAGGCGGCCCCCCACCCCTAGGGTAGGTTTAGTTATACGAGTTAGACGAGTATCGGCGCCGTGGTGACGCCATCGTCGAGCACGCGGCGTTTAGCGTAGAAATAGCTCAACGCCGCGCGCTCTTGAACGTACGTCAACACGGACGAGTTTTTCACTTGGAAACCGTGGTTCCAACCGACGCCGCTGCGTCGGTCGCGCAGTACGGCGAGGAAGTCGTGCTCGTCGATATCGTTCTGACGTTTACTCAAGCCCTTCGTGCTGTACTTCGCACCGCAGTCGCCGCCGAAGCAGTAGTACGTCTTACTGCACAGCGCCACGATTCCGTCGCCGCGCCACTCTTCTTTGAAGAGACCCGGCGTTCGACGATCGAATAGAAGACGGCGCGCGCAGCAGTCCCCACCCTCCCACGTCAGTCCGGCGACGCGGCACCGTACGTACGCGTCCACGTGCGCGTCGCAACATTCGGCCGGAAACCAGAGCGATCGCGTCCGGAAGTATTGTTCGCGCGTCGCTTCCGGTACGAGCGCGTCGATGTCGTGACCCGCGAGGGCTATGTACGCCGAATCGGTGTCCATAGCGCAGTACTGAAAGAGCGGGCGTGGAATGTAGGCGTCGACGAAGTCGTAATAAAATTCCAGCATTCGTAATTTCGCGTATTGATACACGAAATAACCGATTTGAATCGGCAGATCGTAGACGACGGTGCGCTTATTCAGCGCCACCTCGTACAGCTCGTCGTCGACGACGACGTCGAGTTGCCGGAAGCGACGGTTGTTGACGAGTCGCGAGGCGCCTACCGACGTAGCGTACTTGATATCCCGGTGCCGATCGACGCGCGTAATCGTCTTCCCGTACGAACTATTGCCGAGTAGTTTGAAGGTGTCGGCGATGATCGCTTTATCGGGGTCGACGTCGCCCTCGCGTCGCGCCGTCGACACCGTATCGCCGAAACGACGAAAGCAGGCGATCGGCGTGTACTCGATCACCTGGTAGATGCGCGCGACGACGAGCCCGTGCTCCAGATACCAGCGTAGAAGGGGCGTGGCGAGTACGATCGCCGTGCCGAAGTAGCTACCAACGAGCGTCCGTTGAGGTCGGGTGAGTAGCTCGTGTGACTCGGCGTAGCGGCGCATGAACGGGCTGAGGTCGTCGCGTGCGATATCGACGTTCTTGAATACGGGCTGCATTTCGGCGAACTTAGCGCGCAGCGCTTCCGGCACGGCGATATCGCACTGCACGAGACCGAATAGAGAGCCGTCGCGTACACCCGCCAGTATCGTCGAGTGCGTTACGCGCCTCGCGTCGGGTCGCGTCACGGCGGGGGGTCTCACGGCTCGCCACTGGCACTCCCACATTTCGACGACGGCGTCGACGTGGCGGCGCAGGTAGGACGTCACGGCGATCGTCGCGGCGTATAGAGTCGTCATCGGTTGACCGTTGACGGCGTTCGTCGTCACGTGCGTCTGGCATATCGGGCAGCCGTGAAAGAAACAACCGTGAAATTGATACGCCGTTCGCGTGGCGGCGCACCAACCGTCGACTCGGTACTTACCGATGCGCTTCTCGCGGCCGTTCAACTGGTGTCGTATAGGGGCGTCTATTCGTTCCGCTTCGTACGTCAACCACTCTACGGCCATACGACCGTAGCGGTGCACGTGTTCCGCTCGAAAGCCGTTCTCCGCGCGTCGGCGCGTGTACCAACCCGTCGGCATTTCCCGCATCATCGCCGATAGATAGAGACCGTTCGCGTCATAGCCGACTATCGAACGACACGGGTTGTTACCGCCTCGAATCGACGTCACGCCGGCTTCTTGATGACGCGAGAAGATGATCGATGGACCGCCGACGATCTGCGACTGCAGTAGGCGGTGCAGGTCTTTGTTCGGTTCGTTGAACAACGAGAAATGGATTGACGACGACAGGTCGTTGAATAGGTACAACAACGTCAACCCCGGTACGCTGATGGCGTCCTTGAACATGTCGATGCGCTGACGGCGATAGAAGGCGAACTGCCGCTCGAGGGCCTCGAGAAACGGCGCCACATCTCGGTTATTATACCAGATTAGAAAATCGCGCATCGTCGTCATGCACTCGTCGCGCCATGCCGTCGCACAAATTTCGTACGCCTCCGCGGAGATTCCCTCGCGTTTCAGGTGGCTGTAGAAAGTTTCGCGCGGCGGTAGGACGGTCTCGTCCAGGCGCGTCAACGCGTCGATATATTCGTACGGAAAGTACCCCTTGGTCGCCGCGCAGTCGTACGCTTTCAGATAGCGCTCGTAGCTGACACCGGGCGCGAGGTAATTAGTTATGTCCAGAAATTTCAACGTCGACGTCGTCAGGCACATGTAAGCGTTTTGTCGTTTAATCGTGAACGCCGACGATGTGTGCTGCGCGTCGTCGGTTATGAGCAGGGGGGTCAAGTACTTTTTGACGACATTCAAATCGTACTTACCGCTGTTGAAACCCAGTACGGGCATTTGACGAAGGTGCGTCCACAGGCGGTCGGCGAGTGCGGCGTACGGTGACGCGTCCTTGTCGTCGTCGTCACTTCGTTGCCGCCAGTCTTTATCGAGCGCTTCGATCGCCTCAAAGACCGCGTCGTAGCGGGGGCGTAGAAGCGCGCAAGCCGCCGCGCTCACGGCTTCCAGGTCATCGATGAGGCGACGCGCTAGGTCGGTCGAATCACCGGTCGTGACGTAACAGCGCGCCGCTTCGTGTCCTGGCACGTTCGACGCGACGCTCACGCTGAGCAGTTCGTGTCGCGCTAGCCACCGACATTTATCGGTATCCGGCGGTAGCTCGTTGGTGGCGAAATAACATTCAAAGTCGAAGGTCGCGCGGTACGGATAGTAGCGCAGATCGTCGTCGCCGACGTCGATACCTTCGTCGTCGAGTCGTTGAAATATGGACGGCTTCGGTCGGTAGACGCCGCCGGGAAACACGTGACGAACACCGCCCTCGCACGTCGCTTCGTGACGTCGTAATAGTGACGGGTACTGCCAGAGGGAGTTGCCGCATTTCGAGCACTTGTACGTTTTCGCGTACGCGCGCAGATCGGTTATGTACGAAAAGTGATTCTCGTACAGGTTGACATTCAGGGTTGTGGGGTGCGCTTCGAGCGATCGACGGACTAGTTCGGCGGCGCCAGTCGCCGTTAGTCGATAGACGACGATGTTGATACGAAAAAACGTCTCCACGCGTTCCAGTTCGTTCAGGCGCACGCCGATCGGCTTCGGGGCGTAGCGCGCGCTCAGTTGTTTAGCTACTCGCGTTAAACGGGTTGTATTTAGGTGCTTCCCACCACCACCACCTTGCCGATGGAGGGCGATGCATCGGAAGAGGCATAGAGGATCGTCGTAGGGCTTGCCTCCCCGAGCGTTCGTCAACGCCACGATGTGCTTGTTGTTACGTACGTAGGCGGGGAGCGCGGCGCCAACGCACCCGATAGGATGGTTTAGGATGGCGTTCACGAAGTAGGTGGCGTTCGTTACGAGCTCGACCAACCACTCCGAATCGGGGCGCTGCGCGATGACGTACTGTAGTACGTCGGTCGTGCGCACGAGATCGAGGAATCGTTCGAAAGAACGGCTATCGGTTACGAGGGCGGGTTTTTCGAGAAGGCGACCGCAGCAGTTACAGGACGAATGAAAATAGCGGTAACGACCCGATACCTTGTGGCGTAACACGAAACCATAGCTTACGTTTATTTTAAACGCATTCTTTCGTTCGCTAAACATAACCCTCAGACGCGGTTCGAGCACCCGCGTACTCGTACAGGCGGTCATGCGATAGTTGTAACGGGACTGTACGACACCGATCGCTACCGACGTCTCTATGCTACGTCGATGCTCGTCCACGACGCGCTGAAGAGCATCGGCTGAGGGTGGTGGTGGTGGATTATCATCGGGGGGTAACGACACCGCCGGCTGACCGCACCGTTCCCTCAGGTGTCGTAGCATCCCGGCGCGCGTACTGTACGTTACGCCGCATTTCGGACACTCTCGTCGCTTTACGCATAGCGCGTCATCGCCGCATCGTTTCGAACTCTTCGCGTGTCGCTCTAACGCCGACTGTTTCAAGAAATAAGCACCACATTTCGGACATTGCCACCTAGTAGGTGGCATACTTTTCTTTGTGCTGCTACTTTTTCGAATACCTCTAAGGTACGGACATGCGCAGTGAGTGATGTAACGTGGGGGTGGTGGTTTTGTTAGGTAACGGGGTGGTGGTTTTGTTAAGTAACGGGGTGGTGGTTTTGTTAAGTAACGACTAATGATATCGAGGTACGGGACACACGTGGTGTGGTGGCTTTGTTAGCGATGCGTATGGGGTGGCGGTTTTGTTAAGTGGGGTGGTGGTTTTGTTAAGTAACGACTAATGATACGGACACACCACGTGGTTTTTTTGTTAGGTGCTTATTGGGGGTGGTGGTTTTGTTAAGTATATGGGGTGGTGGTTTTGTTAAGTAACTGTGTGTGTGTGTGTGTGTGTGTGTGTGTGTGTGTGTGTGTGTGTGTGTGTGTGTGTGTGTGTGTGTGTGTGTGTGTGGTGTGGTGTGGTGTGGTGTGGTGTGGTGTGGTGTGTGTGTGTGTGTGTGGTGTGTGGTGTGTGTGTGTGTGTGTGTGTGTGTGTGTGTGTGTGTGTGTGTGTGTGTGTGTGTGTGTGTGTGTGGTGTGTGTGGTGTGTGTGTGTGTGTGTGTGTGTGTGTGTGTGTGTGTGTGTGTGTGTGTGTGTGTGTGTGTGTGTGTGTGTGTGTGTGTGTGTGTGTGTGTGTGTGTGTGTGTGGTGTGTGTGTGTGGTGTGTGTGTGTGTGTGTGTGTGTGTGTGTGTGTGTGTGTGTGTGTGTGTGTGTGTGTGTGTGTGTGTGTGTGTGTGTGTGTGTGTGTGTGTGTGTGTGTGTGTGTTAACTCGGAAACGAGGAACGTACATTTTCAACGTTTTATTAAGCGTGTCGTACAACGAAAAGCGATATTAAGCAAAATCAGCAGAATAGGCAGTAATGTTCATTTTTTAATTTAAAGGCCGCTTCTGCACTGTACGTAGACGTGCACTGCCGACTCTAGTCGAGCTCGATTGATGAATTCGCGCCAATTCGTACCGAGGAGCCAGTCGGATACGAACTGTACCAAATACAATTCCCCAGCTCGCCCCGGTTGCTGTCCGTACGCCTTCACGTGTAGTAACTCCACCAGACGTATGAAGGTTGGTATCAGTGAGTGCTGCAGACACGATTCCAACACTACGTTGAAGTGTTGCGTGACGAGTTCGGCTACGTTCTCGTAGCGCCGTGCGTACTCACGAGTAGGCCTACCCGCCCGATAGCCGATCATATGCACGTACGGACATCCCTCGTTAACTTCGCAAGCACCGCATCGATCGCGCGCCGTCTCCAATATCAACTCACCGAGGTGCTCAGCGAGGAGGGCCATCGCATGTCGTTCATAGCGACAGGCCACCTGACCACGCCCCGGTTCGACGACGCGTCGTTGCATCGCGTCCGACGGTACAATCTGGTGTAAACTTTCGTAAGGCGGTGGTGTACCAAGCGCCTCCTCAATGATAGCATCCAAGGCGCTATCGACATCGCCCGCGCATCCCTACAGCACAAAAGCAGGTGCCTACAAACACACATTTCCCACGGCGAGCGTGCGCACGTTCAGGCCGTCGCGCTCTCTACAAAACACATTATTATCATTAATCCACCTCTTTTGCTGCGTTAACACGAGCCATCAACGCGGCGTCTTTCCTCTCACTATCCGTCACCGAACGATCGAGTAGTGTTTGTACGAACAGGGCAACTTCGGCGTATCTCGCACGCATCCGTTCATTATTGGCTAACATTTCCAGCAGAACTCGCCGCACCTCCTGTAGACATACAACAAATAAATGTCATGTTTTATATAGGCTGAGCGCCTTTCTAGTAGGCTCTCTTTGCTTCGTAAGCCGAACACCAGGCCATTACGTAATTTTCCACTACCTCGTCTAGTAAGCGCGCAGCTTCATCACTAGTCGGTTTACCAGTTAGCAATGCCGTCACCAGCGGGGCCTCCTATAACACAAGAAACCCATTACTATCAACGACTCTCCTCAGTGTGCGCACCGTATACGACGGCTCACCGCCCCAGGTAGTCTTACGAACACTGAGCTCCACTTTAGTGCCGGCCAACTCAAGTACAGTATCGCGAAGTTCCTCCTCGTTTAACTCCACCAAGTAATCAGCCCGGTACTCAACCAGCTTTGCCATTTGCGTGTCAAACAAAGTCAGCCACATTTCATCTTCTTCGTCATCTCCATCTCGAATCATGACACGCAAAGCAAAGTAATTTTTTACCTTATCAGGTTCCCCGTGGGTTCGACATAACATCACGCCGTCTGTGTTTTCATACAGTTTGCGTCGACATTGGGAACATCCCCTGTACGTGCATTTATCACGATAACTCACAGCCTCGATATATGCTGAAGTCTTAAGCTTGTAGACACCGTTCTTAGAACCGGCCAGTTCCCTTACACTCACCAAGGTAGCCTGTGATGGCGTTGCAGTGCTGCATTCTCGCTCAAGCGAGGCCCGTCTAGTCAGCGGTGCCTCCAACCCCGCTTCTTCTCCCCCTCGTTTACGACCAAACGAGGATGCAACCAACAAGGGTCTCTTAGCAGCTGGTGTGGTCACTTCCGCAGGCGGTTGTTGTTGACTACCGCTCGCCTTACACGATTGCTTGCGCATCGCCTTCATCTTTTTCAACGGTGCAGTCATCTCGTCGCGATCGGCCATTCTCGAGGTTGAAGAACTTCTACGGCTGTTGCTGCTGAAATCAGTCACACCACTTGCATTATACCTCATACAAAATTTTCCACCGCTTTATATAAGCAACATACGGCGCATGCGTACTTAACGCATACCCCCCTAATCGATGTTTCTATTACAACGCATAACCGCCTAGTATCCGATGACTTTTATTTCCGGAAAAAAATCAGACGGTCATGTAGTGCGTTCGTTGACAAACGTTTATTTACAGCCAATTTTTCTACAATAACCACACCACTTAATTCCCTACACGCTACTGATCCCACACAACGCTTAAATTCATACTTTTAACCCGTCGTTTACGTTTTGGAAAAAGCATTGTTCGCGCTTCACATTCCTTTCACGATAAGAGCCCCCCATTAGCGTCACAGCTGTTTTGCGTCACCATCCGATTTCTAGCCAGCGCCAAGAAAAAAATTACACGGTCACTTTAGTGCGTCCTGCGTTAAATGTTACTTTCACATCGAATTTCTCTATTATTAACACTCCACAATATGCCTGATCCCTAACTAAGCGGATGCAACGGTTCATTTTGGCATTTAAACGGTCGCTTATTGATATTTTGATATCTTTCCTTTCACTGTTTTTACGTAACTTTTGCGCATGCGCTCTTAACACATACCTAACGTTACACAACAACGCACCGGTTCGCTCATTCTTTGTCATGGCCACCTCCCGAGCGCCAGCTACACCAACAACTGCCATTACGAAAGAACAAAGGTACTTCTTATTTTCATCTTATTTCTTCATTTACCTATTAGTATTTTCTGTTCTGATTACCTCGATTTATATTTTCACTCATTCTTTTATTGGTTACTTTAATTATTTTCTTCATTTACCTATTAAACTATAAGTTTATTTTAGTGGCGATTTTTTCCGACTACCTCGATTTATAATTTTCTTTAATTATTTCTTAGAGCTGTCAATTTTTAAATACGGTAACTTACTATTTTCATATTTTTATTTACTGATATTTTCATCTTATTTTTATTTACTGATATTTTCATCTTATTTCTTCATTTACCTATTAGTATTTTCTGTTCTGATTACCTCGATTTATATTTTCACTCATTCTTTTATTGGTTACTTTAATTATTTTCTTCATTTACCTATTAAACTATAAGTTTATTTTAGTGGCGATTTTTTTCCGATTACCTCGATTTATAATTTCCTTTAATTATTTCTTAGAGCTGTCATTTTTAAATACGGTAACTTACTATTTTCATATTTTTATTTACTGATATTTTCCTATACATATTTCACTTATGTTACATGTTTTCATTCACAGAAACCACCTACGAGCCACCATCAGGCTACCAAGACGGGGATACGTAAATATGACCATCCCCCTCTGTCGCGTTACCGGGGTCGTACGACCGCCAACGCCCGACGAGCTCGAGGATTCGTTGGACAACACCGGGACGGGATTAACCGATACCGACCGGCTCCGGCTCGATCCTAACATAGCCAACCCAGTCACAATAGACCAACCGGACGGCATCATGACTTCGTTTACTATACTAGGAGCAAACGGATCGTGGTACACGCCCCCACCGACCGATGAACTGTTTGAAAGACGGGGGTTTAATACACCGTTAATGCCGATAGATAGCTCTACCGAGTTGCAACGGTATCGTGAGGCCGCTCGTATGCGCGCTGCTCGACTACCTCGTTTGGAACAAGTGGTGTGACTCTGAATAAAACACCGTTCACATTCACTCGTTTTCTATTATCTATAAGTACTTACCGTTGCTTACAGCCTTTTTTAAATTATATATTCCACTCGTTTCGTTTTGCTAGTATACAAACATACCGTCATTCCGCATCCATTTGTCCACCGCGTAAAAATTCCGCTACCTCAAAAACCAGGCCGTTGATTATTGCTTTTCAACGCATACACAACGCCAACCAGCTTATTTCAGCATCGTTACACAAACCGGCTAACATTGCCCCAGCCGTAGATCTATTTTCAGCCGCCCGTATCTAGACCGACCGGTCGCGTCTCAACTTTCACCGCTACCGCGATATCCAGGGTACAGCGGTTAATCTCGCTCACATTGGGTTTAACGCATTCGTAACCACGGTGGTTTTAGCGTAACCACGGTGGTTTTACCTATAACATAACCACATTGGTTTCTGCTATACCCCCGTATCGTAACTAGGGACGCTGTTATTATATAATTCGCTAGATGGCGTTAACGTAACTAGGGACGCTGTTATTCTTCGCTAGATGGCGTTATCACGTAACTAGGGACGCCGTAACTAAGGACGCCGTAACTAGGACGTTGTTATTAACCACTAGAGGGCGCTTTTCATTCACAAAAAGTGACAGGCCATCAATCACGTTTTTTATAACTAGGATCCCGATTCCACTCAGGTTACCAAAAAGCCTTTGATCTTTTTTTTATAAGTAGGATCCCGATTTTGAAATCGACGTTTTTTATGCACGTAGTTAGATACAAAAGGGGCGTGGTTTGGGGCGTGTGTATCCTCATAACTACTACTGTTATGTGACCTGAAATTGGAGACTATGGAGAAACCGTGAACCATTTGTTGGTGACTTCCACCCCATTCGAAACCCAGTGCTGACTTTAAATAAAACTTACAAGAAAACTCCGCCAAGTCACGCGGTTGAAAATATTTTGGTGACATAATATAAAATGGAACGTGAAAATGTGTTTTATAAAGATGTTGGTAGTGTTGAAATTTTTGAGATATCCATGTTTATTATATCATTCAAATGGAACGTTCTAAAACATAACCATAGTTTTCACAAATACTAACCAATGATACTGACATTGCGAGACATATTGTAAACAAAGGTGCTTCTTGGATATCCACTAAAATATACACAGTTGTATAACGAATGAAGTTTGGTATAGTTTGTATAACATATGAAAAAAGTGTCACGCAGATAACAATAATTAAATGATTATTTTCTTCATTGTCTTTTTCTCGCTTTCTTGACTCGTACTCAACTGAAAATGTTTGAGTTGTGTACGAAACATGAAAGCGAAAATAAGCCCATTCGGTTGTATGGTTTATTCCGAAGATAATAGCATTGGTAACATTCAGATAGCATTAGCAACTTTAAATTTTAGTATTTTCACAGCAAAATAGTTTAATGTGTTACCAAAGTTGGTGGATGTCGTAATAAACATCACCGAAACATGTTAAGAGAAGTATTATTTTTTCGGCGGACGCCACACAAAAGTGGTTGAAGTGGTGTTCACAATATTTTACGACTATGAACTACACTATGTTATCTATCGGAAAACAAAAGAAATTATAGAGTTAGAATTTTTTTTTTTTCGGCAAAATTTGTCCAATTTGCCAAAAAAACATTGCCCTGTAAATTGCACGTATCGCTCTCTCGGTATGAGTAGTCTAGTTTATTTGGTATTCATTGGGACATTTCAAATTACATTTGTACAACAAAGAATCCTCACTACATATATTGCTTGATTATAGCGTATCACAGCAGGGTCAAAGCAAAATGCGCGCTATGTGTTTCCTGCTCATGGAATTGTGCGGTTTCACCGGAATCTAATATTCTGTGAACACATTCTGAGTATACCGTTATATCTCTGTTGTCGTTATATTTTTATTGTTGCTGCAAATAACATTAAAGCTCCTAGGTATACAGACCTTAACTACCATATACTTCACTACAGGGTTTTGCGTTACAACTATAGAGTATACATTTGGACTGACTACATCAACTAGAACAGGCTACTTCATTTGTTACGTTCTGCAATCGTATATGGAGGTTTGTGAAGGTTTGTGCGTGTGTGTGTGTGCGCGCGCGTGTGTGTGTGTGTGTGTGAATTTGTTTGTGTGCAACTGTGTGAGAGAGAGAGAGAGTGAGTTACATGTCGGCCTACTATTGTTGTGCTACGACAGCAGTCAAACGTATTCTCGCACGGTCAAATTGTTGTAGTACAATGGTGAGTAGTCGTGGATGGAGGTGGGGGGCTCTAAGCCCTATATTTCATCCTGCCGCCAATGTTTCACATTGACTTAATGTCGACTTTTCATTGCGCAAATGTCAGCACACACGCAATGCCAGAAGTTACGATTTCGACTAATGCTTTATTACACCTATATGCAGCTAGATTCGTCATTCACGAGGATTAGTGTGTATAGAGAGAATTCGCTAATGCATCAGGTCAAACTACAGATCTACGATAATATGTGGTGTTGACAATTAGATTCTCAGTTCCTGGCAACACTTCGGCTGTGTTCAGTCGACGGTGTTGAGAGTGTGGACCATGGTGACGTCGACGAGACGGCCGTCCTTGACAGTCTCATCGCTGTACAAGTGGCCCTCTTGTCGTTTGGCAGCAATTTAACGTCGTTATGGACTGAAAGATGCAGAGAGTAATCTAAGAATATTTTACAAAAGATGAAATACGTGACGTAATCATTACTAGTGACATCACAACGCGATTTATGACCCCCAAATACGGCTTATCTAGACAACTGACTTACAGTACATTCTACTTACGATCACCTCATTTGGAACGTCGCTAGCTTATTAAAAAACATTAGTTTCACAGCCTACTCATCGATGTGCGAAGTATTGAGTTTTTTAATTAATGTATTATTAATTTTGTTGAAAATAAGTTATTATAAGTGTACGACATGAAACGGTTTCAAATTAGCCGTCTGCCTACTGATACGTAATGACTCATTGTGCATGTGCAACAAATACCCAATCGATATGTTGACGAAAACTGTTCCGCTAGAGCATGCCAATTCTGCGGCCGTTGCTGAGTTACATAATCGGTAGATGGAGCTACCTACCACGTGGTTGACTGGTAGTTGCAAATCTTCAAGTTGTCGTCCCACTGAAGCGGAGGGTTGCTCGGGGCACACGGCCGGTCGTCGTATATGGTTCCCCAGACACATGTTACGTAGACGTCGCAGCCGTGACATGACTGGTAGTTACCGCTGGACAAGTTGTGGCAGTCGCTAACGCAATTTGATCCTGCATTGAGAAAGAGTAACACGTTTAGAAGTAGCGTTTAAATTAATACCGCACACATTCGTTGCGGTGAAGTGATTTACTGTTTACACGCACACGCACACGCACACGCACACGCACACGCGCACACACGCGCACAAGTGCACGCGCACACGCGCAAACGCGCACACGCACGCACGCACGCACACACGCACACACGCACGCACGCACGCACGCACGCACGCACACACGCACACACGCACACACGCACACACGCACACACGCACACACGCACACACGCACACACGCACACACGCACACACGCACACACGCACACACGCACACACGCACACACGCAAGCAAACAGGCTTGCAAGAAAGCGGGCGACAACGCTCGCACACACAATAGAGATATAACTATCCAGGGGGCGCTAGACACAAGGAACAGTGTATGTGCCACTGCATGCAGACACCGATATATTAATGCTGGCTTTCATTGATATGTTATTATAATGCATGTAATAATTTACACAATTTCCCATTAACACTGTTTATAGGTATTCGTAGGTGCCTACTAAGTTTTACACTATCCTTAGCAGGATACTTAAATATACATATTATATAATAATATACATAATTTATGTAGACACTGTATCAAAAGCCCACCACTCTTTATGAGTTATTGCAACCGATATTGAAACGCAAAGTAGAAAACATTACATTTTCTGACATATTTTAGCAGCCGTTAAACTATGAACTAACAAGGAAAGTTGGTATTTTTGGTATGACATTCGGTCAGTGATATTGGTCAGTGAATGGAAAACTATTGTGTAGGACTAGGACGATAGCATGAACAAAATGAATACAATATTGTACAAATTCTATCCTTGTGAACTATTTGCCTATAGCAAGATGTGGAATGTATAAGGTTCTTCTTAGCAATTTGTTGGAGGTGGAACTTGACCTAAGCAATTAAGGGGAGATTATATTTCCACATGGTAGGAAATTAGAACTTAACACATGATATATTTGATACCAAACCCCCCGTTACATTTCTAAGTGTTTGGGTGGGCGTTCGATTGAGGGATTATGGGGAAAATAGGTGTGGTTAACTAACTTTGTAATAATCTTATACGTGTCAACCAAAACGTAAATTTACTTGAGTTGCTAACAGGGGCGGATATGGCATCTTGGAAACGGGCCCGAACGGGGCCATGCATAATCACCTTTTAGTTTTCCCTGAATAGTAACGCATGTTTTGGCGTGAAAACCTACATAAGAAATATAAAACTTTAAAAAAAATTAACACAGTGGAACAACGTTTAATACGACTCGGGGTAATCAGTTGCTTGAGTACAGTAATCACGCCCGGGAACATTTGGTGGTACAGAGCAAACATATGTATGGAAACGACAATAAATCTGTAACACAACCACAATGAAGCCTGTCTATTATGCAAGACGTAACACTAACCTTCAACGCCTTTGAGCGCCACCAACACGACTACCAACGCCAACGCCAACAAAGTGAACAGCTTCATGGTCGGGAAGTCGATCGTCTGTGCCTGGTCTCTTCGATGGATATCGTTTTGACTAAGACCTTCTAGACTGTGTCTTTTATAACCGGCAAAACATAAAAAATAGGACAGGATTGCTACAAGAACTAATGCATAAAGATTCGCAAATATGCTACATTACCTACAAAACATATTCCTGAATAGGAACGTAGTGTTTTTTTATGGAAAGCAAACCATTATCCTGTGCATCGGCGTTAAAATAATTGTAAATTGGCATGTATCAGTGCAAACTGTGCGTCCATTGTTGTGCCTGTTTGTGTGAGATATTCACGGCATGGAAAAGCTGCAACAACAGAGTAGTATATGCGCGGAGGCCAGGTGCGATCGGTGTAGGACATTTAAATGTATGTTTATCAGGAATTTAGAGATAAAAATAAACTTGTTTTGGGCTTTGGAAGCTGTAAAAAAGAATAACGTAATGTACGTACATTGAGTATTTTCGAACCTTTTGATATCGCAATAGGGCTATATAGCCAGCAATGCCCCTAAACAAAAAGAAACAACGGGTCTATCCACCCTGTGTCACGTTATGTGCCTGGGAAATCACATTGTTTGTGTGTGTGTGTGTGTGTGTGTGTGTGTGTGTGTGTGTGTGTGTGTGTGTGTGTGTGTGTGTGTGTGTGTGTGTGTGTGTGTGTGTGTGTGTGTGTGTGTGTGTGTGTGTGTGTGTGTGTGTGTGTGTGTGTGTGTGTGTGTGTGTGTGTGTGTGTGTGTGTGTGTGTGTGTGTGTGTGTGTGTGTGTTTGTATGCGTGTGTATGCGTGTGTGCGTGCACGCGCAAACGTGTGTGTGTGTGTGGTATATATATACGTTCGATAGTATGTTTGTGTGTGCGTGTCTGTGGGCATTTGAACTTTCCTTGGCCATTTCGGAATTAGCTTTATCATGGTGTACTAGTAGTCTGCAGTGGCTATGTCTTAGCATAATCACTACACTGTTTTACAGATGTTCGAAAGTCGTTGTTGCATCACAACCTTCGGTGAAGATCAGTTCAAACCTTTACCGTAATATGAGCGTTTTGAATGCTCTGCACCGCCCGCCCCTGTGCATAATACCCAACTGGTTAATTATGTCTTTCAAATGCCGTGACAAATTACAAACGACAGGCAACAGAATAGCCACAACTATTGTGTTCATGGAGACCAATTAATAATTACGTAGGGCGTCGATGGTAATTGTGTCAATCGGTCCATGTAAATAACAACGTTGTTTCTATTGTTGTCTGGCTTTGGTGTTACGCGCGGTATGTGACAGATCGGGAGAATCAGTCGAGTAAGCGCTAGGTATCCAGGTGCACAACATCCGGTGAAGTAGTCCTACACTCGAAACACTGGCTTGAACGTATACTGAAAACATAGGTTCAACACGTGTGTTATGACTTAAAACATGCTTTTGATACGCTAGATCATGAATTGCTATTATCAAAATTAAATCAGTATGGAATAAGATGTATTGCGAACGACTGGCCCAATAGCTATTTACAAAACCGACAAAACCTTTGAGCTCCATCAACACGAATGCCAGCGTCAACGCCAACAAAATGAACAGCTTCATGGTCGGGAAGTCGACTGTCTGTGCCTTGTCTCTTCGATGGATATCGTTCTGACTAAATCCTTATTGACAGTGTCTTTTATAACCGGCAAGACATAAAAATAGGACAGGGTTGCTACAAGAACGAATACATAAAGTTTGGCAAATATGCTACATTACCTACAAAACATGTTCCTGAATAGGAACATAGTGTTTATTCACATTTACCAACTAATAATTACTTTGAAGCCGATACAAAGGTTAATATTGCTTCTGTCGTTTTGCTGAAAGAACTCTTATGAAAAGCAAAGTCGGACACCACCACCATTGTCCTGTGCATCGGCGTTCAACGTAATTGTAAATTGGCCTGTATAGTGCAAACTATCCATCCATTGTTGCGCCTGTTTGTGTGAGATATTCACGGCATGGAAATGCTGCAATAACAGTGGAGTATATGCTCGGAGGCCAGGTGCGATCGGTGTAGGACATTTAAAATACTCCCACTCCGGCTCAGGTTTGAAGTGTTCTCCATGCACAAACTTGCATGGTTAGACACCTTGCTGATACAGTGACGGTTGTCATTGTGTGTTTACTTTTAGAACATTGAATTTGGCAAAGTTGATATATAACCCGTTAGCCAGCGTATCAGAAGCAAGTGCTTTCGAACATTTATAAAAAGAACATGACGGTGGCGGTGAGAGAATTATAACATGGCCACTATAGGTCGAGGCCAAGACCAAGTCGCAGAAGAGATACTTCCGAAATGGGAGTAAATACAGTTTACGATATTGATCATTATTGAAAATGATGGTTCATTATAAGTGAATGTATGTTTGTCAGGAATTTTGAGATAAAAACAAACTTATTTTGGGCTTTGGAAGCTGTAACATAACGAATAACTAAATGTACGTACATTGAGTATTTTCGAACCTTCTGATATCGAACTAGGACTATATTGCCAACAATGCCCCTAAACAAAAAGAAGCAATAGGTCTATCCCCCCCCCCCCTGTGTCACGTTATGTGCCTGGGAAATCAAGATGTTTGTGTGTGTTTATGTGTGCGTGTGTGCGTGTGTGCGTGTGTGCGAGTGTGCGTGTGTGAGAGTGCGCGCGCGTGCGTGAGTGCACGCATACGCGCGCGCGTGTGTGTGTGGTGGTGGTATACGTTCGATAGTATGTTTGTGTGCGTGTGCGTGTCTGTGCGTATCTGAACTTTCCTTGGCCATTTCGGAATTAGCTTTATCATGGTGTACTAGTAGTCTGCAGTGGGGATGTCTTAGCATAATCACTATACTGTTTTACAGATGTTCGAAAGTCGTTGCATCACAACCTTCGGTGAAGAACAGTTCAAACCTCTACTGTAATATGAGCGTTTTGATTGCGCTGCACCGGCTGCCCCCCACCTGCCACTGCGCATAATACTCAACTGGTTGATTATGTCTTTCAAATGCCGTGAAAAACGACAAGCAACAGAAAAACGACAGGCAACAGAATAGCCACAACTATTGTGCTCATAGAGACCAATTAACAATTACGTAGGACGTCGATGGTAACTGTGTCAATTTTTGCATTCCAAGAAACTTGTTACCAAAGAGGTAATTTTCATAAATACCCTGAGCATCGTCCTTCAACTTAGTTATCAATCGATCCATGTAAATGACAACGTTGCTTCTAGTGGTGTCTGGTTATTTTGGTCACACGCGATATGTGAAAGATCGGGACAATCAGTCGAGTAAGCGCTAGGTACCCAGGTGCGCAACATCCGTTGTATTAGGCCTACACTCGAAACACTGGCTTTAACGTATACTGAAAACATAGATCCAACACATGTGTGTTATATTAACATTTGCCAGTTATACTCGCATCTGAACGTCACATTTGAAAACAAATCTGCCAATGAAAGCGACGATAACACCGGCTTCCTCTTCGGCCTGACAGAATACCAGATACTGCACTCGTTTGATGAAGCCTGACATACATCCCGTTCACATTAAATAGTGTAATAACTACTGGTATATTAATAGTAAATATAGTACCGAAGATTGATTCAAAATACTAGATATATTGTATTTATAATGCCCGGTTGTCCGCCAGATAAAGTACCTCCAAATAGTATCGTTATATACATGTAACCTGTCGAGGAAGACCACCTGTCTTGAACGACCGCTTTGGTTGTGGGTGAATTGATCAGCCAAAGACAGGATCTATTACAGAGCCTACCCTCTTTGCGCCTGTAATTCTCCGGATGTATTGGTACACAATCGCGTCATCAATTATTGTTGCTCTGTCAACGTTACCACTTCCAGTGCATATCGGTATGCCGATGTTATACGATCATATTTTGTTCCCTTTCAACATGTTAAACATATGTGTGGTTTATCCGCTGCATTCGTACCGTCTTGCATATAACATTCGCCACCCTCGTACATACAAACGCACACCATCAATAGCTATTACGCCAAAAACATAAACCAATCAGGATACGTTATCTACTTCACCCTCGTCATAGTGCTTATGCCCTGCTTTTGGTGTCTAGCTACACTATTTCTGTCTTATCCGAGAAAAACAAGTAAAGACAATTAGCGCAGTATCCAGTACTGAGGACTGCACAAAGCGTTTTGTACTTTATGCCCTGCAGACCTGTTCAATCGAACACCATCTCGACTTTTCTGTGAAGCATTCACCCACGCTGCAATTAATGTGCGAAGACTATTCGTATACAAATATCTACCACTGTATATAGCCAATTATTCATTCATACAGGTGAGTAAGTAATATAGAGTAAGCGAGGTTGCCTAAGGTTCGACACCGCCGCACAAGAATCGAAATCGGGTGCGCTCAGTTGAGAGTCCGAAGCTCACATCGCTGTGCTACAGCGCTCCAAAAGGCAATCTTCAGCACCTGCTCCTCAATGCCGGTTTTCACTGTTGCAGTCCGATTATTTAAGAGAGTTGCCACCTGCGAATGTTGCGTTCACACAGCATATGTTCTATGCAGTGATCATTTTAGCCACTCTTATGAAGAAGAAAGTCTATGTCGCTTTTCCAATATTGTTCGTTCTTCCCGCAATAGGATGGACGGTGGGTGTTACACATTTTGAAACGAAATGCATAAGTTTTCCCTAATTCTCAAAATCTACACAATACCATACATGTTGCAGATAGGTTGAAGGCAAATGCATTCGTTCCTGCGTTAAATCCTATGTGCCTGTACATGCGAAGGGAATGAAGTAAAATATATGCGACTATTCCGCTTTAGTACTCATATTAAACAGCAACAGCTGATCGTGATATAGACGACGGATTTAGGAGTCTACAGTTTAGGAGTCTAGGGAAAGTTACATGCTTGCATAACTCTTGTGGTTTTCAGATAGAAAACCTACAGCGTGGGTGCATAGTTTTATAAACAAGTGCATAGTCATATAGACTGAACAAAGCATCCACCACAAATGGTACTATTTGACTCATTAGTCGAGGTGACACATCAGGCTACGATGTTGTTGAATTTCTTAATGCATGACAGCAGCTAACTAGAGTGACGCATACACCACAAGAATGCATCTTTTGTGCCGCCGTTTCCTTTATACAAAATGCAAGGTGCAAAGCTGTAATTATAGTCTTAAAAAGGACGATCAATTAAGCCGAGTAACCTTGAAGTGACCAGATCAGAACTGCATGAATACAAAACAAACCATGACATACAGGTAGCATTGACTGAAACGCAATAACATCTCACATTTTTACACATGGCGCTAGTGTAAACAATTAAAACCATTGTCCAATTAAAAAACGCTCAGGTGGTTTCAACTTAAGCATAAAACATCCTGGTCAACCAGTGAAACAAAGACTCACAGTTAAAACACTCTAAAGTATGTCAAAACACGCTTGAGTGTATCAAAGCATTCCAGAGTGTGTCAAAACACTCCAGAGTGTGTCAAAACACCCCAAAGTGTGTTAAAACATCCGAGCGTGTTTTAGCCACCGTTAAGATACCATAGTGTGTTGTAACAAGCGATATTCTAATTCACGTGAATATTGCGTTAATGTTTTAAGACTGTGTGTTCTTGTTGTAACAAGATACAGCCCAATTCTTTATTATCATTCATGCTTTCGTTTTATAATTCGATTTGATTGTTTGATTTATAACCTAATTCAGAGGTACTCATAAGCATTCGTATGTGTTAGACATATCAAATAAAATAGTTAAGTACATTTCATCTGTCATTGAATGAAATATGTTGGTATGCGTATAAGTCTATAATTGTTCTTTAATTTGATTCCTTTTAGCTGTGCTCGAGCTTGATGCATTATCCATTTTGCAATAGCTTCTGTCTCAGATTAACACAACATGGGCCAGCAAATGATGACATAGATTAAGATGGTGATGAAGATGACGAAGACCAAATTAAACACAATATGATGATGTTAAAATATGCAGGTGGTTATCAATGTGAAGACGAATGTTATGGTGATGATGATGAATACGACTAAGAAGCATAAGACGTCCCATGGTGATGAAGAATTGTGATGAATTTGATGAAGAATATGAAGATGACGGTGATCGTGACGAAGATAACAAAAACAAATGTGACTACAAAAATGGTGATATAAATGTAAAGGTGGTGACGGAGAATAAGATAAATAAGAAGACAATTATGATTACTGGATGTCAGTGAAGCAGTCACCCGGTGCGTACAGGATCAGCCTCTCAATCGAGATAACTCGGGTACTAATCCTGTGCTGCCGTTTCGAACCTTGGTTTGATCTTTCTCCAGTTCCCTCAGCTGTATGAATGGTGATCTCGCTGTAGACTTTTGTGGATACTTTAGTACGAATAATCTTCGCACTTTAATTGCAGAAGTTACCTTTATTACATTTATTTTGATGATGAGTAATAGAAGAAGAAGACAGTGATGATGGAGTTAGTGATGATCACTGTTATTTTACATACCTACTCTACTGGGGAGGTCGGCAGGTTGAAAATGGAGGTTATTACAATTATAAAAGTCTAACAGTGGTTATGGAAGAATTAATTATTTTATTTATACCAAAATAAATAAGTCAACTTGAACTAATTTGTGTAATTAGGCACATCATTAAGGTGAATTCTGAATGAATGTCAATAATGAATGATCAGTAACTGGCTTGGCACTTACTATTACTACTGGTAGTAGTAATAATAGTAATACTAGTAGTACGTAACAGTAGTCATTGTAGTAGAAGTGAAATAGTCGCAATGGTGGCCATCTTACACAATGTCATTCAGACAATTTAATCGGAATTAATTAGTGTCCAGAACTACCATCTCCAGAGGAACATGGTGATTCTAGTGGGGACAGTTGACATTCTAAGCTTCTACAATATTGTGAAAAGAGATTAGTATTTATACACAGAATGAGTATCATATGTGTCGATACATTTAAAGTTTAATTTTATATCAAATATCACATACTGTTCTCTTCTGGTTCTGTGTCGCCAGGGTTGTTATTACAAATCCCTTAAGTGGCCATGAATAAAATTTTGTGTGCACCCCTTTTCACACAAATGCACGTAAGCACACACGTGTCACGGTGTCAACACCTCGTATCACGTTCTTGTGGTGGCCATGTTAGGCTGCTTGGGTTGTATGCAGCATCAAGTGGTTGTCAGCTTTTTATTGGCTGCATGGGGGAGAGCGAGGCCAGATTTGGCAGTGGTGGCTTGCTGGTGATTGCTTCTCCATCAGTTATTACAAGCTGTTTGTCAACTCACTTGATGAGAGCTGACAGGAACGTGAACAGCTCTGTATTATTGCTGTCTTCCACTCTGAGGAAACTCTGTCTGTTTCTCGGTATGGCCTGCTGAAGCCACCAGCCATCTTTGCACTCATTTTCCCTGCTTAACTATTGCACTGTCTTTCAGTGAATTTGCATTGTAGCTGACCCAAACCAAGTCCTGGCAAGGCCCATTTTTAAGCTTTGCGAAAAGGTATTCAATGAACATATTTGTGTATACTCATCAAAGCTCTTGAGTGCATCTGGCATCAGCATCTCCACCAAGGATTACACTGGTGGTGGCAGGAGCCTCAGACTGGAGAAGATCACTATTCATGTCTACGTGGATGCTTCGTCCATCAGAGAGTGCCGGAAGACACGCCTGATTCCCATATTGAAAGGATTCTTCAAGGTTTCTATATCTCGTCTGGCAAACAAAATACAGCTGCGAGAAGAGCTGCGAGAAGAGCTGCGAGAAGAGCTGCAAATCGTTCTTGAGAGAGGCCACTTACTGCATATATTGGCTCACTCAGCGAGGAGCGGAAGTACAGAACACCGTTAGCTTGTTTTAATCAGTGGCATCATAAAAAGGTTTGGTTCTTTCCACCAGGCGTCCTTTTGTAACTGCCTGGAACTGCTCTTCGCCATTCCTCTTAACATTCCGGACACTCAACTACAGCAGGGTCTGTCAATTCCTCTGGGTCAAAGACAACGGGATCCATATCCTCTTCCTCAAAGAGGTCGCCAAAAGATTCTATCATGTTGACAAGAGAGCGGACATCGTTGGCGAATGTGATCTCGCTCTTGTGTTTACTCGCCTTACCCAATGCTCATCTCCAACCTGAAAATCTTCTATGAAGCTCGCAATGTCTGGTCTGACAACGATTTAACACGGCCTTGCACTAGTGTTGTCAGTGAAGCCAACTATTCCACCATCTCATTTGATGCATGTATTGTTTTGTTCATATGCCTGGTCAATGGAGATCGCAGAGAACAGCTTCTTCATCTTTGTGTGTGGTGAAGCTGCCTGAATTTCCTGACTACACCCGGGTGCATTGTTAGGATTTCAGCCATGTCTCTCAGGTGAACTACCTGACATAGTTAATGTGATCTGACGCGCCAAGTCTGCCAAGGCGTCAATGTACTTCGGAAATGAAGCCTGCCGCAGAGAACGCACATAGGCCAATGCCAATACATCTATTTTCACAACGGTTGCCCAGTATTTAAACAGGAGCATGTCTTCTCTCTGGCGGCACCAGTCATCAAACTCGAGCAGATTTCCTGCGTCATCAGCTTTTCTCAAACAGTAGCTGTCATAGGCATTGTGCTGCAGGGTGTACAGTGCCGAAGCAGTGATTTGGTAAGCTATCCTTGTGTGGGCGATGTACGAAGGTGTCGGCTGTCCCTGACATCATAATCTCGGCTTGCATCAGTGCTTGGCAGCCAGTCCTCCAGCGTCTCTTGGGTTGCAATCTCGATGTGGACACTACCAAACACCAGTATCGATTTATCTTCGCCATTGCTGTCCGGCCACTTCCGTTGAATTTCATTGACCAAGGTAGACAATAGTGGCTGATGGTGTATGACCACTGCATTTGTTAAGACATCCATTGAGTGTGGGATCATGGCCACTGTGTGGACACTGTCAAGGAACAACGGGTGAAGCACAGTGGAGCAGATGACTCCAGCTTCCGGAGGCTGGCGGCAGGCATTAAATGCGGCCCAAGATGTAATATCCTCGGTCCCAGTTTTGTCCTCCAGGACGTGCTACGCCTGGTCTAGCCACAAACAGTCTTCATCAGTCAGCTTAATGTTGTTGGTGACAGGATGCACCTCAGTGCAGCAGTGTGGCAAGTGACCCATGGAGCTTGTTTCCACAGATCCTCCAAAGATGGCAATGCTTCAATCCACTCATTCAGCAGCGACTACTTTATAACTAATACTAGTTCACCACTACCACCATCATTAGTAGTAAAAGTAGTACTGGTAGTAGTAGTAGTAGTCGTCGTCACAGTAGAAATCGTACAAGATGCTTAGCTGAGTTCGCTCATTATTGACTTCCACTCGGAACCCAACTGCATAATGTGCCTAATTAGAAATTCCGTAAAATTATATACATTCATTACATAATTAGAACAAAAATGACGCATATATAATAATACCGAGGATAGCATATAACAGCACACATAGTATACTTATTTCCAATGTGGTTCTCAAACAAATAATGAATAAGTAATTAGAAAGAAAAAAAATTATAATAATTAGTACGATTTAAAAAACAATATTGTATATGTAAAAATAGCAAAATTTTAAATACAATAATTAAATAAATAAATATTATGCATTAATGACATTAAAACGCAACGTACAAATTGTCTTCATGAGCCAGCAATCTACTATGATAAAATGGTCGTCATCTTTTTTTTAAACTAATTTTAGATCGACATTGTTATGTTTCGATTGGCAAGTTGTTTCAGTGGCATATGCCTATATAAAGAAAATAAGTTTGTCCAAAACCCTTTACTCTGGGAATAACACATCCTAATTCACTAGCTCTTGTGGGGTATCTATGATGAACCATTGAACCATGAACCTTAAATATGCTGGTCCATTACTATTGATAATATTGAACATGTGGCCCAACATTAACTTTTCTACTCTATATTCAATAGGGAGTATTCCAACGGTCTTAAATTAATTAGCACCAACATGGAACCTCGGTGGAACATTTAACATAAATCTGGTCATCTTATTCTGTGTACGCTGCATTCTGCACTTCATTTTTTTTCAATAATCCACGGTACCAAGCTGAACATGTGTAATCAAAATGACATTGAATCAAAGCAAAGTCTAGTAGTTTTTGTTTTGATACTAAACTTCTTGGCGTTCCTGTACAAACATTTAAATTTATTTGAAGTTTTAGAAATGATATTAGAAGCTATACTATCACCAGAAAGGGACTGAACTAAAGTCACCCCTAAATATCTGACACTTGACTTTGATTCAATGACATTTCCATTGCATGCAACATTAAGACTGTTACATTTGTACAATTTTCCCTTCGTTCCAAACGTGATGGATTGTGTTTTTCCTAAATGAAGAGACAGTTTGTTATCGATTAGCCATTCATTGACGGATTCCAACTCCGAACTTAAAGTTGCGTCTAATTCTGCTAGAGCTTTACCGAGGCAAGCAAAACTGAATCGTCCGCATATAACAAAACTAGCATTTAACAGCAGCAGACATGTAATTTTCATATATCAGGAAGAGTAGAGGCCCAAGTATTGAACCTTATGATACACCGAAAGTGATACCTTTTGCCCCTGACATTGTTCCATCGACATCGGTAACTTGTACTCTACCCGTCAAATAAGATCTAAATCAACATATAGAGAGTTCATTTGCACATACATTCTTAAGTTTCTTCAAACAAATGGTGTGATCTACAGAATCAAAACATTTTGCAAATCCAACAATATCATGCCTGTGTAATTGCCATTATCACATTCTTGTTTAAAGTAATCGGTTATGTGAATCAATCATGTATCAGTGGAATACGATGACCGAAACCCGGATTGAAATACATATAGTAGTTTGTGTTCCGTTAATAAGTCACTTAGTTGACTGAAGACATTTTTTTCGAACACTTGATAAATTACACTTAGCACCGAAATTGGTCTATAGTTCTCAACATCAGTCTTTTTATACAATGGAACAACCCTGGCCATCTTCAAGTCATCGGAGATATTTCCAGTAGTTACAGATACGTTTACAATGTGAGTACGAAGTTTTGCTATGACAGAAAAAACATATTTGACAAATCTAGCAGCGGATTCGTCTGAACCTGTTGCCTTCCTAGCGCTTATGTTATTTAATATTGGACATTTGTTCTACAGTTATACTGATTAGACCAAATATATTATAACAATCAACAACGTGAGCTTGACCAAATCGACCAGAACATGATGGTAGCTTCTCAACGAGCGATGAAGCAATATAAGTAAAATAATCATTAAAATATTCCACGGCCCAGCTTACACAACTTTGGCACAAGGGACAGTGAGCAATTCCGGCAATGGAGCAAGGATTAACGTTCGACCTCTTGTCTTTACCAATTCAAATGGTAGGAACGGTCGGGCCCATAATGTCAAGGGGGTTGGTATCCCACCACCACCCCCAGTTAGGTCTCGACTTCCAAATTCGGATAGGGACGCCGCGTTTGAACAACATGATCTAACCAGTAGAGTTGGCTATGCCAAAGCGGGACCAACCAAAGTGATGTTTCAGAAACATCGGGCGGCCCCCATAATAAACAAAGACAATTGTAACCCAGATGAAACCATGATAGAAACTCCAGCCCAGACTCGGTGTCATCAAAGATAAAAATGGGAAGACTCTGACTCATGCAGAAGACATAGCCAAAAGATGGAAAGAATATTGTGAAAATATGTACGCACGAGATGGAGATAATAACGACGCCTTATAGGGGAAACGAAGACCAAAACGAGGACGATCTCGAACCATTAAGAGATGAGGTGAAATAGGCCATTAATAGTCTAACAGATTGGAAAAGCCCTGGGTGCGACAACATACAGGCAGACATGATAGAAGCAGCGGAAGAAGAAGGAATAGACATATACCATGCACTGTGTAAGAAAATATGACTTGACTTACTTGACTTAGAGCTCTTGCCAGAGGTCACATCTCATTCTTTATTATCGCCTTCCAAGTGTGGGCGGTCAACGGCCAGCTGCTCGGCCGCCTCAAGCGTGAGGCCCAGACCATTCAAATCGTGCTTCACACAGTCGATCCATCGACGGCGAGGACGCCCACGGCGCCGTTTCCAGTCGGTGTTTCGTGGGTGGAATCGGTATAATAGAGCGGCAGGGTAGTTTGGTGCCATACGTTGCAGATGGCCGAACCATCGAAGGCGTCTCTGGGTGATGAGTATTGATGCATGCTTCTGACCGGTACGTTCCATGATCGTGTTATTGCTGATGTAATTGAACCACTTTATGTTCTCGAGGCGTCGGATGCTCTTCATGGCGAAAGCATGGATTTTCTTGGCCTGTTGAATGGTCAGTTGCCAGGTTTCAGAGGCATATAGAAGGATGGAAATAACGAGAGCATTGAACATATTTAGCTTGGTACCCCGCGAGATGGAACGTCTGCGCCATAGAGCAGTTGACAGTCGTTTCATTACACCCGCAGCTTTGCCGATTCTAACTGCGACCTCGTGGTCGACAGAGCCATCAGCAGATATGACGGAGCCCAGGTAAGCAAACTCAACCACAAAGTCGATGATTTCGCCATTGATGGTGATGGGGTTGAGTAAATCGATGTCTGCGCATATTGCCATCGCTTTCGTTTTGGCCCAGCTGATGGAAAGGCCAACAACACTGGCTACAGAGCAGAGTTCTTTGAGGACGAGGACGAGGTCAGCACGCGATGTGCAGAAGATGGCAATGTCATCTGCATAATCCAGGTCTGTCACAACAGTGTCTCCAAGTCTAATGCCGAGGGAAGAACCGGAATTTCTCTCAAGTTGTACCATGATATGGTCAATGGTGAGATTAAGCAGGTCAGGGGCAAACACACAGCCTTGGTGTACACCGGAGTTAGCGGAGAAAAGATCTGAGGAATCATTACCGAGGCGGACTAACCTCTCACTGTCGCTGTACAGTAGCGTGAACAATCGGCATAACTTTGGGGGCAGGACAGTGTTTTGAAGGAGCAACCAGACGGTTTGACGAAATTCATTTAGCTTTTCGATAATCTGGCGTAGAGAGAATATCTGATCAACCGTGAAGCGGCCCGGAACGAAACCAGCCTGCTGGACTCTTCTTGTCGACCTGACAGTGTCAATAGAACGATGTGACAAGATGAGTGCGGACAGTTTTTCAGGTATCGATAGAAGTGTTATTCCTCTGTGATTGCTGCATACCAGGCGGTCGCCCTTGTGTTTCCAGAATGGCAGGATGATACCACGTCTTCAATCAGTAGGGATTTCTTCGTTTACCCAAACACAGTTTATGATATTTTGAAGCCACACAATCATAGAGGGTCCGCCGGCGTTGAGCATTTCAGCTGTGACATTGCATATTCAAGCTGCGCGTCCATTCTTCATTTTGGAGAGAGTCTTTGTCACTTCCTCGATGGTCACAGGAGACTCTGAGAAAGGAGGACTGTGGTTTACATTAACAGGAGCATGAGACGTGTTGTCACAACGATCCAGTTCCGGCGGGGGCTTGTTGAGGAGATTGCTGAAGTGTTCTTTCCAACAATTTAACAAGATTAAACTAGATTGCCACCCAGAGAATTAACTCTAGGTGGCAGGTGGACAAGGAAGTCCTTTGGCTTATCGAGAGTCCGACCCTATTATCTATGTGTATCCCGCCGGTCTGAGGTATGTGTCGATTTTATTTTTAAACATGTTCACGCTACTAGCACCCACACAATCAGCAGGTAATCTGTTCTATTCATGTACAGTCCTTTGTGGAAATGAAAACATTCTTATATCCAATCTATTCTGCTCGTTTGCTAATGTAAGTTCATGTCCTCTAATCCTTCTATCTTTCTTAACTGAAACCAAAATATTTGTAACAATATTTTCATAACCCTTCAATATTATAAACACTTCTATCTGATCTCCTTTCAATCTCCTGGTCTCTACTGTTGTTAAACCGCATTTTAAGGCGCATTTCGTAACTAAGATCCCTCAGTTTTTGTATCATTTTTGTTGCTCTCCTCTGCTCTCTTTCCAGCATATCTATGTCTTTCCTGCGATATGGCCTCCACGCTTGAATACAATACTCTAAATGAGGCCTAACTATTGTTTTGTACAGCGGGATTATTAGCTCTTTTTCCATACACGTTATGTTTCGCCTAATTAATCCAAGGATTTGATTTCCCTTTGAAGCTGCAATTCCGCACTGCTCTGAAACCTTCATATCAGCACTAATGGTCAACCCTAAGTCCTTTTCTTTTACAGTAGTACTTAGTACTGTACCCCCCATTGTATATTCTACTTCTTCGTTCCCATGTCCTGTGTGGAGGCATTTACATTTCCCAAAATTGAACAGCATTTGCCACTTTTCAGACCATTTGATCAACCTGTCAAGATCATCTTGTAAATGCTGTCTATCTCCATCAATTTTAATCCTTCTAAACACCTTAGTATCATCCGCAAATTTCAACACCTTGCTTGTTATTTCATCATCCAAATCGTTGATATATATTAAGAATAATATAGGTCCTAATACTGATCCCTGTGGTACCCCACTCAATACCGATTTCCAGTTTGAAGCCTCCCCATCAACTACTACACGTTGTCTTCTGTCAATCAGCCATTGTTGTATCCAGTTTATTATACCATTTCCCTTTCCTTGGGCCTTTAGTTTAAGCAGTAATCTTTGATGTGGTACTTTGTCAAAAGCTTTTTGAAAATCTAAGTAGACGATATCTACTGGTGATCCCTCATCTACCCACTTAGTGATGTCTTCCAAAAAACATAACATATTTGTTAAGCATGACCTCGCTTTAAAAAAACCATGTTGAGATGGGTTTATCAAGTTTTGTTTAACAAGAAAATCCACCATGTGATCTTTAATTAATCTTTCTAATAATTTACAAATCACTGATGTTAAACTCACTGGTCTATAGTTCTCTGACTTGTTTCTCGAACCTTTTTTGAATAACGGTATAATGTTTGCATCTTTCCATTCTAAAGGAACCACTCCCTCTTCTAATGACAAGTTGAAAACTGTTGCAAGTGGTACGCTAATTTGTTCTACAATTTCCAATAGTAGTTTGGGTGGAATACCATCCACTCCAGGTGATTTATTATCCTTCATAGCCCTTATTTTCTTAGCTACCATTTCCGGGGTTACAATTAATTGTCCTAAATAGTCTGAATCTGCCCCCTTGAACTTAGCCTCTGGTATTGGCAGTGAACTAATATCTTCCCTGGTAAACACTGAACTAAAGTACTCATTCAGGTCTTCTGCCATTATGAATCCCTCTGATATTATATTTCCAGCACTATCTTCTAGAGGACCGACCTTATCTTGAACTTTCTGTTTGCTTCGAACATACGCATAAAAACTCTTGCTGTCATGTTTTATATTACTAGCTAATTGTTGTTCATAGCTTCTTGAATAATACAGTCCCGTTTGCTTACTTCCCTTATAGCGTTTTGTATTTTTTCATTCTCTTTTATGGTTATGTTTGGACTTCGATAAACTAACCCAACTGTTAACGTTGAGTTTCCTGTTACTATGTTACACCAAACAGCTTCTTCGCAATCTGCTTCTCTTTTTAATTTTATATTTCATAAGCCTGGATAGAATCTTTAATATATAAAATACCTCCACCTCCCTTTCTTACTGTTCTATCATTTGTAAACATTATATATCCTGTCAGTCCCAATTCAGCATCTGATATATCGGTGGTGGTCCAAGATTCGGTTATACCTATTATATGAGGGTCAGTATCTTCTACCATAATGTTTTGTTCATTTCTTTTGTTTACTATACTCCTTGCATTTAAACAAACACATTTATATCCAGCTTCAGAAGAGTTTTCCAGACTGTTATTTGCTGATTTATTTGTGCTGTCTTTATCTATGCCTCCATTTTCAGGCTTTTCTGTGAGTCCCCGCTGCGAGTCTAGTTTAAATAGATGCAACTTGTTCCATTGTCAACAGATCGCAGCAGGTTCTCTGAGAAAACTGCTGCCCCTTTCCACTAAGATGGAGGCCATCTCTGATGTACATATCTTCCCTCCCAACAAAGTATCCCCATAAATCTGTGAATCCCACCCCCTCTTCTTCACACATCTGCTCAACTAGTGCGTTGATCGCCATCCTCTTGCAGTTTCTATACGGTGCCCCCCTTCCTCCCATTACTGGCAACATTCCTGACAGAATCTCGTCTTCTTTAGCTTCCTCACTAACTGTCTATACTTCTGTACTATTGCAGTTGTTCCCTCCCTGTCTGCATTATTTGTTCCTACATGTACCAGTATAGACCCCCCTTGCCATGTCCTAATACCTTCTCTACCCTGTCAGTCACATGTTCAATCCTAGCCCCCGGTAAACAAACAACGACGTCCTTCCCCTCGCTCAGTGTCTTGTCCGTCTTTCTCATAATGGAGTCGCCCATAAACACCTTCTCTTTCCTCATTGCCCCCTCAATCACTGCCTTAGAATAGCTCCTTTTTCGGTTTGCATCTGTCTGGTTGCTGTCTTTCCCCCCGTCGTCTTCTCTCCTGTCACATTCTCTTCCGATCCATTCTTTCCTGTTTCTCTTCTATCACATTTGCTCTCACTTCCTTTCGTCCCTTCTTCTTTCGTCCCATCTCATTTTCCTCTCTCGTCTCCCGTCCCATCTTCCCTCCCTCCTTCTCCACGGTCACTTTCTTCGCTGTCACCTTCACGCTTGTCACGTTTTCTGTTGTCGATTTTCCAATTTCTTCCCCTCCAATCACCTTCCCTCCTCTCAATCTCTTTTCCTCAGTTTTCTTGCCACTGCTATTCTCCTTCAGTCTTGCAGTATTCTGACCTCTCTCCCTGTCGTCTCTCTCCATTCGACCTGCCTTCTTGCTAATTCCCATCTCCATTCCCTTCACAATATCTGTCAACCTAACTATCTCCTTCTGCAGACACTCCACATTCCAACACCCAAATGCACTGAAAGGTGAATCCTTCCTCCATGGTTTCTGCCCATGACTTCCCACAGCCGGACAATGCAAATTCTACCCAGCTGTGGCAGTGATCACACACCAAGTGTCGCTTTGCCTTGACTTGCCGCTTGCAAGGCGCCATATCCCGATCAGAATTTATTTAATAACTTAATTAACTTAGTCTTTTTAAAGATTGTTTCCTGTGTACTACAGCACACTTTAGGTTACAAATTTCAATTACACAGCCGACTATTTATCCTGACACGAACGCTAACATTACCGGTAGTGACCTAATTTAAATACAATCAATTACGTTACGTTAGCCTGCTTTATTTATTTAGGTTACGCCGCCCGATTATAGCCCTTGCTTAATTTTAACAACAACGCTACCTAATCAAAATATCTAGCAAGTACTGGCTTACACAAATATTATCTTATGTAAGTAGTTTGATGGTTGTTACTTTATCGCCTATATATTCTACCACATAATCAGGTTTTTTAAATCTTTTTTACGACTTATCGAAGGCTAAGTGAGTTACCCTATTATCACTCACTATACTAAGGTGTTCTAAAATACTTTAACTAACTAACTTTAAGCACAACTGCTACTCAATATATGTTTATTGCAATTTTATGAATTATATTAAGGCAAGAATAATACTTATCAATCAGTAATTCCATTTGTTTATCAACTTTTCTGCACCACCAATTTCTACGATCTATCTCCGCCAAATATAGTCTCGGATCACGTTTTGAGGCAGTCTTCTTTGTTTGTAAGATTAGAGCCGTTTTTATCCTTAACAACATTGACTTTGTTGTGGATTGTGTGACCAGCTGCCAGTGTTCTGAATTCCCGATACATGGTGGCATGATTGTTGTGAATGGCAGCATTCTCGATACATTTCGCTTTACAGTTCCAGTAGTTTTCTTGATCCTGTTTGATTGCGCGTTTTCGAGACTGTTTCAGTTTTCGGTAGGAGTCAGTGTTGCCGGAGAGTCTGGCTTCACGACACTCGTCGATGATTGAGAGTGTGTGGGTCGTGATCCATGGTTTACGAGCAGTTTTGAAATGGCCGATGGTAATTTCAGTGGCTTGGGATACTGATTTGAAAGTATTCCATCTGTCTTCGAGATCTGTTTCGTCGAGAGAAGCAAGCGCGCCAAACCGGTTAGAGATCTCAATGGCATAGGCAATTTGAATATTTGGTTCACAGAGAAGACTAGTTTTATACCGCGGTGCAGGTTTGCATTTGGCAGACATTTTCAGTTTGAGTTTGAGCTTGGCAATCAGTAGGCGATGATCAGTGTTGGAGAGTTCAGCACCACGATAAGTACGGCAATTGTGTAATAATGAGAGCCACTGGCGATTTATAAAGATGTAATCAATCATCTTCTTTGTCCTGCCATTGTTGCTGTACCACGTGTATTGGTGGATCTCTTTACGAGGGAACCAGGTGTTTGCTATGGCGAGGCCATTTGAGAAGCACGTTTGAAGAAGTCGTTCACCGTTGTCGTTTGTTTCGTCGGGAGAGATCGGCCCAATGATATTATGCCAGAGGTTTCTTGAAGTAGACGATGTGGAGACAGTCGCATTGAGATCGCCGAGAATGAGAGTGACGTCATGACGGCTAACGGTTGAGAGAGTGTCCGAGAGTGATTCAGAAAATCTGTCTTGGTCAGCATCGGAGGCCACATTAGTTGGAGCAGCATAGCACACAATGACAGTAAACTTGCCATGTCGATGTTGCAGACAAGCCTTGAGGAGGCGAGACGAAATGGGCTCCCAGTTAATGAGGGCATCGTATGACTTCAGATTGAAGGCTAGGGCGACACCCTGAGAACGACAGTCAGGGCCAGACCAGAAGAAGGTGTAGCCATCGATTGTTTGCTCGCCAAACAAAGACCAGTGAGTTTCTGTGAGGACAGCAAGACTAACGTTGTATTTCTTTAGTTCTCTTGATAGGAGCGAGGTTGTGCCTGGGGTGTTGAGTGTCAACACATTCCACGTAGCTATTCGAGTGTGTTTGCGAAGGTCAATGTCGTGTCCGTAATCATGTCCGTTGGCGGTTCGAGGTCGATTCCGTAGACTGTCAGATCGTAAAGAATGTAATGTGACTTGTGTAACCAAGGGTGCTTGTACTGGATTGGACAGGCCCCACACATGCATTTCACCAGGATGCCGAGTTAGGGCATCGCTGGCTAAGGTGAGATAAAGTTAGCAGTACATGGGCGGGTCATCATAGACCAGGTGATGACCGTTACAAGGCCCACGCACTTCCAGTGGCACGAACGTGGACGTCTCCCACCACCACCACCTAAGAAAATATGGAAGGGTGGAAAAGTGGAAAATGGTCAGACGACTGGAAGAAATCAATATACATCCCATTACCAAAGAAAGGAGACCTACGGCTATGCTCCAACTACAGAACCATATCATTCATTAGCCATGCAAGCAAAATATTGCTACAAATCATAATGAAAGAATGCAAGGTAAAATGGAAATGGAAGTGAGCAGTACACAGGCAGGCTTAGGAAACAACAAAGGCACAAGGGACCACCTATTCAATCTGAGAATGTTGATTAAGAAATTCAGAGAGATAAATAATGATCTAAGAATATGCTTCATCGACTATTCCAAAGCTTTCGACTGTGTGAATTATCAGTTGATATGGAAAACGCTCAATGACATGAATTTCTACCCAAAGATAATCGCCCTCTTGAAATCACTTTATAGCAACCAAGAAGCAGTGATCAGGCTGGAAAACACAACTACAGAACCTTTTTCAGTGGGAAAATTAGTAAGACAAGGATGTATTTTATTTCCATACCTATTCAACCTATACAGAGAAGATATAATGAGATATATAGAATTAGATGACAGAAGTACAAGATACGATGAAGTGAATATCCATGGACATAGAATAAGAGAAATACGATATACGCAGACGATACCGCACTCCTGTCCACTACAACAATCGGCCTAAGAAACCTAATCAAGTCTATAAAAGAACACAGTGAATAAAAGGGCTTGTAACTTAATGTGAAGAAAACAAAGATCATGGACACTGACAGATGCATTGAAAAAAACAGAAATTGCAATCAATGGGGAGCAAATTAAAAATGTGAACCACTACGAATACCTTGGAGCAAGACTACAAGGAGACGGCAAGACATCATCAGAGATCAGAAGAAGAATAGCCATAGCCACCTGACCTGCCGAGATCCACTGTTCTAGTGAGCGATTGCATAGGCTGAGCTTAAATTCGGAGTTTCGCAAAGCGATCAGCCAGGGGGTACTGCTGGCTGGCACTGACGTAATCAGCAGCAGCGACCCCTGGCGCGCGAGGATGACTTGTACCTTTATTTGCAGTTTTCTCAGTTAGCATTTTGCTAAACATTTGGCAATTTTACACATTTTTGTACGCAACATCTAAAAATGTATTTAATATATCAATATGAAATTTGGTAGTCCCACAGAACGTTCTCCGATCTACCGCATGAAACTATTTTGAACCAATGTATGTCTTTCAAGTTAAAATATAGGACAACCTATACATACGGAGCAGATTTATTTTACTACTTTTAACGTTTTTGTGTCATAATAACATTGTGCAGAAAGTATTGACTTTAAATGACTTTCATGCAGTAGATATCTTTACTATGGATATCTTCTCCAATTCTGAATATATTTAAATGAGCGGTTATTTGAACAGAGTACTTTATTGCTATGTAAATATTTTGGGACTGTCGCCGGGTGACAATAATTGCGACGTGGCTTCATTATATATACCTGTATATATATATATGTGTGTGTGTGTGTGTGCGTGCGTGCGTGCGTGCGTGCGTGCGTGTGTGTGTGTGTGTGTGTGTGTGTGTGTGTGTGAGTGTGTGTGCATAAATTATTATTATATGATCGAGCAAGTGCATGTATATATGATAAAGTTTTCCTCTTAGACGTCTAGTTGGTGTGCGGTGTCCTTCATCGCTCAGGCCTTGCTTTCACACCATGCTCATAGACATAGTCACGGGTAAGTCAAACTGTCTAAGCACAAAACGCTCAACGCAGTACTCACAGCTAACGTAGACATTTATTGATTTCGTTGTCAAAGTTTTCGTTTTCGACAAGAAACGCAACTATGTTACACAAACTAATTTATTTTGGTGGTAGCTAGTCAACGACGTGGACCGTTAGTTTTCCTCTGCTGCTTGGCTATCAATTGCCAAGTTATTCAATATGTGTACATTCATAACTTTATAACAAAATAAATTTACGACATCATTGTCATTGCTTCGTTTTGGATTAATGGAATGTAATAAATAGTAAATATAGTATTTATGATGTATTATTAGTTGTAATACTATACTAATAGCCCATGCAAAGTTGATATAAATTTGTGCATGCACATTCTTTGAAACTTTGCTGTGAGTGAAGTAATTTAAAAACGACGAAACTACCTTGCCGCAGTTAGGCGTAGCGCCATTATTCGCGTTTGTACGGCAAAATACTGACAATAATAATTATCTGGTCATTAAGCAAAGTTGGTTTGTATTCATCTATTTTGATAACATAAATTATATATATATGTGTGTGTATATATATATATATATATAATATATATACATTATATTCATATATATATATATATAATAACAAACTTTAGTTATACACCATCAAGTCCGGGATTAATGGCGTATCGGCATTGCCGTAGGCCTTAACCCTGTATGTGAACATTGTCGTTGGTGTTCCCCAGTCGTCTGATCACATTACTAGTGTCGTATATTTTGGTGAATGTCATTTAAGTTTAAAACCGCTTAAACAATCAAAAAAGATATGTAGGTCCTACATTCGAATCACCCAAGTCTATAAATCAATGTTCTTTCTGTATACAGTTTGATCTTTCTCCCATGGTTGCACGCGACAACAAATGTGTACAATTTAACAACTACCGGTTTACAAGTTCGACAGCTTTGAAGCAAAAATATTATATCACAACAGGATAGCCCACTCGGCTCATAGCGACCGTGCTTCCAGCGAAAGTGGCGTCATCTACGTAAATGCGTGCGAGGAGAGAAATGGCTGAGGCGCATCCCTACACGGACAGTGGGGAATATTGTGTTTGTTGGGCGCATGAAATGGTTAAATCAGGTTGATAATTATGAACCATGTCCAATTTGTTTTGGCGCATGATATGGTCAGACCTTGTCAATGAAGATATATTAATATATTTAATATAATGGCTAAAGGCATGACCCTTTTCTTGTATAATTAACGAGGTTTTGCCATTGGGATTTTTCCTCAAATGAATGGTGTACGCATAGACATTAATTGACCTGAAACATATTAAATATAAATATTAAATAGAAAGGTAAAAGAAAATGACATAAAAATTACATTACATAAATTCAACATTGCTCAAATGTCACTGATTAGGACTGCAAAGTTCTTTGAAGGTCTGTTGAAATAAGTGTGTTTTTAAGAGTGATTTGAAGGTGGCAACACAGTTTGCATGCCTGACTGCATGAGGTAGGGCATTCGAAAGGATCGGACCAACCACCGAGATGGAACGACGGCCATAATGTTCAAGGTGATATATCGGAACAGTCAGCAGACCTTGTTCGGCCGATCTAAGTGATCTGCGTGTAGGATGTCACGAGCGATGAAATGTACGCATGGCCGAGATGGTGCACTGCACGATATACCAGCAGTAACAGCTCGATCCGATGGCGTATTGGCAACCAGTGTAGACGGCACAGAACAGGTGTCATGTGTTCTCGTCTCCTTGTCCTGGTAATGGGATGTGCTGCAGAATTATGTACCATCTGCAACTTTCGCAAGTGCGACTTCGACATACCATATAACACTGCGTTGCCGTAATCAATACGTGACATGACTAAGGCGTTCACAATGGTTCTGCAGGCATTAGTTGTAAGACATTTCCTAATCAACGCGATGCTTCAAAGGTGACAATATCCCACCTGGCAAACACGACGCACTTGATTCGTCATCGACATAGTTTTGTTGAGTAGAACGCCGTTGTCGCGGGTAACCGGCTTCGGCGAAATAGCACAGCCACGTACATTAATGACTAAGTCAACAGGCGGGTGAACAAGTTTCCGGTTGTTCACTGCATATGTGACGATCACCTCGGTTTTGTTCTCGTTAAGCAGATATCATGGTAAGACATCACGCTTTCACATCGATGATACAACGAGAAATTCGGTCGGTGGCCGTTGTATGTGGCTGGTCACGGGGAAAGTCCACATATAATAGCATATCATCAGCGTACATATGATAGCGCAGTTGATGATGTTCAAAAACATGGTTGAGTCCAAGGCAGGAGATCGTGAAGAGAAGAGGTCCGAGCACGCTACCCTGAGGCACACCACATGTTAGATCGACACTTCTTGAAATGATGTTGCCAACTTTAACTGCCTGTGTTTGCTGTGACAGATACGACTTCAACCAGCACAGTGCGTTGCCACGCACGCCAATCCTGAGCAGTTGATTGAACAGCGAATGGTGGTTGACAGTATCAACTGCGGCACTGAGATCTAGTAGCACCAGTGTCACGCTCTACTTGTTATCCAGAGAAAGCAACATGTCGTCCTGTATGCCTCCTAGGGCTGTTTCACTACTGTGCATTGGACGGGACGTTAGTTAATATGGTGGGCGAAGTGACCCCCACCCATTTGGTGAATTGAACAGTATTTGACAGTAGTAATTTAGTTAGTAGTCATACTATTGTTATCAAGGTTTATCGCAATCAATACCATTGCGAATTATACCTATTTTGTGAAATTAGCAGTCAGAGCCCGGCATGCTTGCTGTGATTATTTGACACTTGATTATGGATGTTTGCACAATTATTCGCAATGAGTATTACAATTGCATGCCATTAAGTTGGCCTAATTCAATCACTACTTGACTTGAGTTGTTTTTTGTCTACATAAATATGCATGCTGCATGTTATATAATAAAAATTATGTTATAAACACATCCAGGACTTTTGAAATGTTTTTATATAGAAATAGTGCGTTTAAAAAAAATTGTTTTGGAATATATATATTTTCATGCCATCGTGTTCAAGTCTGCAATAAAGTGGTATTTTGAAATACCATAAATTGTGGTCCAAGTATAGATAAACGTTCCTACATAAATCATAACTATATCGCACGCAGTAAAATCAATAATACTATATGTAATAGGAGAGTGCATCAAATGATTATAGTATTATTAATCGGTCCCTTTAATTGGCTGGTCCCGCTTGTTGATATTTTTATCACTGGCTAGTGCGTAGGTGCGGGGGTTGCTTTCAAATATGTTTAGGCAATTACAGTGGTCATACATTTGACAAACACACACCAGTGTCATTGAATTATACACAATTTACAAATATATTTTGGCGACGTTGCTAACACCAAATAACAGAGAAATCTCCAGCCGAAAGCACTATCACAAACGTTACGTGACCTCTGGCGTTAGCGCAGCTTTACGCTGAAATATACATACATACATTTTGCGAATATTCGTATCGTAACTGTTTGGAATGAACATCAATCCAGACAGACCACTATTATATGCTGAACAAACTGAACAAAACAAGAGATGCAGGTCAACGCTGTCAAAACCAGCTGAACGGTGTTGGTAGCACACATTCACGTTAGATGGCGCCACTTTCGCTGGATCACGCTGTACTGAAACATTTCGTCTTGAAATATATGGTCGATTTTCAATTGTGCGCATGCGCGGTGCCCTATATGGGTCACATTGAGTCACGTGCAAATTTCCCGGCAAGCTTACTTAAATATTCGGTCGTTGGATGTTGCATCGTGCCCAGGTGACTGTAAGTTCCGAATGATATTGGAATTCACATTTGCATTGGACTAATGTATTTTTTTACATGTACACCTGCAGGGTTAGAGCTATGGTTGGACGTGGTCGCTGTACCCATCTAATCTGTCATTCTGTGGCCCACACACGGATAGCCTAGGGCTAGGCTCTAGCGTCTCCACTGACACTGTCAGTGTCACTGACTGGCACTTGCATGACACCCATGCCCCACCCCCACCCCCGGCTGCAACACTTCTTCCCCTTTGTTTAGGTTTAGCCTTAGGCTGAGTTTGAGACTAGTCTTAATCTGATACTAAGACTGCCTGTTATGCCCGCAATGCCTATAATCTATGGCTATGTCATGGCTACAGCTATGGCCTATGCTATGGCTATGCCTATGCCTATGCCATGGCTATGGCCCTATGGCTATGACATGGGCATAGGGACATAGCCATGGGTTAGTTTCAGGGTTGTGGGTTAAGTTAAGGTTACGTTATCAACAACAATATTTTTGTTTTTCCCAAGCCTCGACCTATAATTTATTACCTTATATCATGACCATGGCTGTGTAGGGTACATGCTGATGGCAAAGATTTTACCTAAATTATGCAATTAAGGTCTAAGCCTATAAAGTTTGGCATATACGACATAAAAGTAAAGGTAAATTGTAAGCGCAGTGTCCGGATCAGTCCTCAGGACTGCTCAAGGCGCTTTACACTTTACTCCCCTGGCAGACCTGTTCAATCGAACACCATCTCAACTTCTGTGGGAAGCATCCAGCCACGCTGCAATTGATGCGCGAAGACTAATCGTACACAAATATCCACCACTGTCTATAGCCAGGTACTCATTCATACGTCTGAGTGAACTGATCGACACGGCAGCCCAGGACTCTACCCCTGAGCCACTGCGCCCTACATAGACATAGTCACAGCTGCCATAGCCAAGCTCAAGGCATAGCCATTGGCCATGGCATGTGCATAGGCAGTCTAGGCTATTTACACCTGACGATCAGCAAGGACAGATAGATTTATATACAATGCAAGTGTAAATAGAAACATAGTGCTACCTTAATTATTTCCAAATAACCTTTAGAAAGGCTAAACCTAACCCTACACTTTCCCCCTGGCATATGGAACAGTTACGCCTCATGTTTTTTGGTGACCAATAATGGTTAGTTAATCCGCCAATGTAACATTGACTGTGACAGTGTGAATAGTCGGTCCAAAAACTAAAATGCTATAAGTTACTGTACTGTACACATAACTATTGAGCCGGAATATGGTAATAGTACACTATAGCTTGTAGTAATACTATTTGCCATGTTGCCCATGATGTGGCATACCCATGTGTAGGGTTGGCGATTTAAATCAAGCTGATTTAAATCACGATTGAATGTTTCGTCTAAGTACTGAAAACTTGTGTGCATATGACTTCTGCGCCGACCAGATATTTCAACGACGAAATGTTTTGTTAAAACATAATTCATTGTGCTTTATTTGTTCTATACCTTCCTTTCTTTTTTAATAACCTTTCGGTTTTGATGCATTGCTCATAGACAAGGGTATTTATTTATTTATTTATTGCTGACACATTTCACATGTTTTAGATTGCGGCAGCACTGCTTATGCAGGCAAAGCAGGCATGCGAGACCACAATACAAACATCGATATATTCCACCGAAACGTGATATCTGGTGCCAGACAATTTGAGAAAATTGTCATCTCTGTAAGTTACAAGAATAATGATAATTGATCTAATTATACATGGATATATGTATGTCCAAGTTATGGCAGTCGTTACTTTGTTTAACTCAGTGCATTACGTCTTACTAGCACCTGGATTGTGAAGCTTTTAAGGTGAAAGTAGGTGTAATCTAACGATATATGCTTACTAGATGTCTTATCGCTACAATCTTTAAAAATGGTTCGTCAAATCTAACGTACTTTTGCGCCGAACTCTGTACTATTTTTTAAATAGCCTATTTGAATTTCATATTCAGAATAATGAAGGTGCACGAGCGGATTGAAAAATCTGCATTTCATTGACACATCACTAACTTCAAGTAACAAATTCATTAAGCAACACATTTGTAAGGGAGGTGTTATTCTAACACTGATTCCTTGGAGACTACTTGATAGATTTAAATAATGCAAATGGGAAATAGTGCAGTTTTTTATGTGTTAATTGTATGTATCTTCTGTATCAGGCTGTACATTATTTCTCTTTAGATATGTATTCATTCCATTGCAGTGCATCGTACAAGAGGCTTATTATAGAGCCGTTTCTGTTTGGGCGAACCCTTGAAGCCCTCGACCTGAACGAAGAACAAGCCAATGCAATTGTAGGTTAGGCAGGTGTGATACCGTCAAGGAATCTTCAACGTGGTGTTGGCCCACAAGACATTGGGGTCCGGCCTCGCCGGAAGTCGATTACACAGAGCCTCGCTTCCGAACTCCAGCAGGTTGCGCCCGGTGTTGTTGTAGAATAAGTTATAAACTTCAGTGACAAAACAAAATGGCTCAGTGACGTTATCGTGGAACGGACTGGCCCCGTGTCATTCAGTCCACGTTCGCCTCGAGGTTGGGAGAGTAGTGCGTAGACACATTGACCATGCGAGGAGTCATTGTGTGATTGGTGATAGCTCGGTGCCGGAGAAGACACCATCTTCTGAACTGCCTCTTGAATTGTCTCCCAAACTGCCTCCGGATGAACCTGTTCATGCAGAACTGCCTGACGTACCGCTTGTTGTACCACGTGACGTACCGCCTGACATACCACATGACGTACCACGTGACGTACCGCATGACGTAACTCAGCCAGAGATGGAATCTCCCCACACAACTGTACAACAGTACAAATCTTCGTAGATCAGGGAGAAACCATAGAGCACGTGAGAAACTGAACTTATGAAGTGACATTCACGATCACTCGTAAGAAAGTGATTGGAAAAGAAATTGTGAACGTTGGTAGTGGCATGTTGAATAACTTTAGTTAGAACTGAACGTTTGGTATAGATATGCTTTTAGTTAATCATTATTCTTGATGAGTACTAGAACCCCACGAACATTGCGTTAGAGAACTCCAGGGACATTGAATTATAACAATATAAGGACACGGAGACATATTTGTTTAGCAAACCACTTATAATATTATAATCAAGATGGTGCGCATGAATAAACTGTGTGACAATTGATTTGACGTTTACATCTACTCAATTAATGCACTCACAATCTAGGCTAAATATGATCAAATCTAAACATGTATAATTGGGCATAATAATAAAATTATTATGATTACAGGTAGATTAGATTTATGAAAGCCATTTTTATAAATTGTACACATTCATTCATGACTAATACATACACATATTCTCTCCCAATTCAATTGTCAGTACACAACAAACACCATCAGACGGTGAATCTAAAGATATTGCCCAATATAGTAATTATAATATCCTAATAGTAATACTATCCTTAGTAAATTCATTATTTGTTATTATTATCAACATTATTTGATGCATGCAGCCTACGACTTTTAAGTGAACTTAACTATACACAGTCGTGTGCATAATTACAGTTATCAACTTATAATGAACACGAACTATATAACAGCAAAAACAGTCGTTCTTAATCTTAAATGTAGGCTAATTCAGTAATTGCAGTGACATTGGCCCCAATTAATTATTCATGCATTAATAACCCAGTTCATGTATGATGGTATTATCAAAAGCAAGCTTTCATTCACAGCGACAACTGGCAACGTAACAGTCAAATGTTTCAGACCAAACGTTTCTTGTATGTAGCCTAATGAAATATTTGGTATATTTGTTTCCTCTTGTGCGTTTCATCACTACACAATACGTAAAGGTCATAGGTCAAAATCTACCAAATATTTCAGCGACCAAATGTTTCGCCTAAGTAATGAAATATTCGGTAATCTATTTCCGCTCGTGCGCATATGACTTCTGCGCCGACCAGATATTTCAATGACGAAATGTTTCGCTACAACGCGAATGCCGGTAGGCATCTTAACGGTTGCGCCACATAGTGGACAACCGTCAACTGACAACTGTTCGTTTGTTTAAAATTTGCAAAACATCGAAAAGCTAGCATTTCAAGGCATGATTGCTAAACAGTATCAGCTGTATATTCGAAACTCTGACCGAATCGTAACACTTAACGTTTAACAAATAAGTTTAAACTTATTTCATGCGTAACCGCAATATTGTTTTAGCAGTGCATTGCGTTGCCCATTATCCCTGTATGTTCCTTAGTCATCGACCGTGTTATGACAATGATTTTCCACCAGCTGGTGTGATGACTCGTTGTTAAATGTTAATTATTGTAGTATTTTTTGTGTCTTGTTACATTTTTGATAGTCTTGGTTACCTTTCTTACATCGTCGTTATAATGATAGCACCTCTGTTGCGAAATAAGGTCACAAATCTATAAACGGTTAATTACGTATGGGCGCTATTCTATTCGAATTTACGTATACGTATATATAATCCTTGCGGAAGATACTTCATCACAACGGGATCCCCTAGAAGATGGTTATTGTTGCCAACATACTCTATAAAGACGTTCAGTGTCAAGTTGCTTGTAACACCCACCATACAGAAAGCTTCATCGACAAATCTGGCGTGAAGCAGGGATGTATTCTTTCTCCCTTTCTGTTCATCCATGACATTGACTGGCTGATGACGGAAATCACCAAAGAGGTAAACAGGGGCATCAGGTGGACACACACTTCTATTCTGGAAGACCTGGACTATGTAGGTGGTATAGGACTGCTGTCCAGCAGACACAAGGACATACAAGAAAAGATGGAGAAAATTACGTACTTAGCACCAAAGATCGGGCTAAAGCTCAACACATCGAAAACCAAACTGATGAGGAGCAACCAACGGCGATGCCTTTGAAGAGGTCGATGAATATGTATACTTGGGAAACAAAGTCACAACAGATGGAAACTCCAAGAAAGATGTCACTGCTAGATTCAACAAAGCCAACCAGACTTTCGCCATGCCGAAATCCATCATGCATTCAAGCCAGCTTAGACTGAAAACTAAACTGAGACTATACAATAGTAACGTCCTCAGTGTACTTCTCTATGGGTCTGAGTGCTGGAAGCTGACAGCAAGACTAACACACAAGCTAGAGACCTTCCAGAACAAGTGTCTCCGGAAAATTATAGAGGTATTTTGGCCGAACACCTTCAGCAATGGAGAGCTGCTCCGCCAGACAGGTTCAACATCCATGGCTACAAAGATCAAGAGACATGGATGGACAAGGTTAGGGTACATTTGCAGAATGCCCACAGGCGCACTACCAAAGATAGCCCTACGTTGGACAGCGGATGGAAGAGATAGACGAGGTCGCCCAAAGGAGACCTGGAGAAGAACAGTGGAGAAGGAAATGAAGGCCAGCCAGCTGACGTGGAGTACGACCTATGCACGGGCTGCCGACCAACAGCAGTGATGCTCTCTTGTTAATGTATTATGTGCCACATTAACAAGAAAGCGCCACTGCTGTCGGTCGGCAGCCCGTGCACTGGTCGTACTCCACGCCAGCTGGTTGGCCTTGTCTTATGTGCCACATAAGGCACGAAGAGGATTGAGTGAGGGAGTGATATAGACTCGAAACTATGGAGAACATGTCACAGGCGCATTAGGCTGACGTCAGTGCCTATATAAGTTACGGAATTTGCGATATGTAGAACAACAAACGTCGAATAGCTTAAATTGTGTAATACGTCGTTGTTTATTTATTCCCGGATTTTCGCTAATATCATTTGACTGGTTCTCGCTCGTTGGAGTGAGACAGCAGACAAAAGAATTAAATCAAAACACATGTGTACTATATTCGCTCAGATAGCATTACTGATTGGATCAATTCATATTTGAGTACGTATGCCAGTGCGTGTGCCGGTGCTTGTGAGTGTGGGTGTGCGGAGCGTGTGGCTTGTGTGAAGTAACAAACATGGCATTACTAAAATAAATGAAATTATTGAATTGCCTGATTGTTTGCTTGTCAGAAACAAAAAAGTCAAATGTCAAATGAAATCCAAGTGAGGTGTCAAGTCATCTCTCTGAATGTAACGTTTAAATGTCTAGTCACTAATGTCCACCGTCTACGTCACAAGTTGTGGAGCGCGGTGGCGTTGTAATTGGAACATCAGTTATTCCTAAGGACGGGATAACGAGCTGTGAAAACGACTACCTTTACTTTACTTTACTATACAGGTTAAACCGGACACAAATACATGACAGCTGCGCTTACTTTCCATTGGGATAATTGGACTTTTAATGGCGACATTATATAATACGTTTACGAATAACCATACTTTTTCATGTTCGTTCATTATACTTACGTAGATCCTATTATCGAGATACCGATCACCGTGGATACTCACTCTCGGACAGCAAAAGGATGTGAATATTGACTATGTTTATGTAAGCGGCTGAATCGAGTAACAATCAATACATGCCACGTCAACTCGCGACTACTTTATCTCCAAGTGTAAATCTTGAACTTGTATACATCAATGAAACCGGATGAACAACGCACAGTTTACACGTTTCCTGAGGTTTTCGGGAAACCACTACAACGCCGGCGTGCAGCAATTACCCACAACGTATGCTTGATAATGTAGCCAGGCAGGTTTGCATACCGTTATTTAAAACAAGTTCGAGAAACAAGTCAGAGAACTACAGACCGGTGAATTTAACACGGGAAATTTACCAATTATTATAAAAACTAATTGAAGATCACATGGTGGATTTTCTTTTTAAACATAACTTGTAAACCCATTTCAAAATGTGTCTCTAAAAGCGAGGTCATGTTTAAAAAATATGTTATGTTTTTGGAAGATATCACTAATATCTCCATCCCCTTCACAATATATGTCAACTTAACTAGCTCCTTCACCAGACATTCCACCATCCAACACCCCACGCACTGAAAGGTGAATCCCCCTTCCTTCGTATCTACACATGACTTCCCACAGCCGGCCAAGGCCAAATCCACCCAGCTGTGGCAGTCATCCCACACCAAGTGTCGCTTTGCCTTGACTTGCCGCTTGCAAGGCGCCACATCATAATTGTTTGACTATTAATAATAATAATCTAATTAGCTTTTTAAAATATGCCTTTCTACGTAGTCTTTGGAAATACTGTTCCCTCTGTATAATGCATTCCAGAATGACTAAGTTTAAGTTAAGTGGCCTTCTACAACAACATAACTATATATTTACATGTTTGTTTGTTCACACTGGTTCGTGGGTGAAATTGAAACTAAGTTATTACGATATTTGGCAGATACTTCTTTGTGTCTAGTATTTATACTCCAAATCACTTATTCTGATGAATTAAATAATGTAAACAATAGTCTGAATTAGACTGACCTACCTAGTGCCCAACTATCCTACACTAAACATACGCTATGTGCCCCAAGGCGAATGGGCGTAACACTACGATTTACCAACAAACCTAATATCGTTCACGAAAGCTAAGGTAGTCTAAAATACTTTCTCTCTACATTTTAGCTATAGTCGTATGTCTACTGGTAGTTTATGAATAATTCTGGTACAAAATTATACTTATCTGATCAGTATTTCCACTGCTATTCCGATTTTTTTGCACCTCAAAATCTCAGTGATCCAGTTCCAACATTTTCCCGCTAAGACACGTTATGTATATCACTCCTATGCAAGGGTTACTGGAGGTATATAAATAAGTGATTGTGCCTAATTGTTCTATATATTTTCTACATTCTATATATTTTAATGCTTACGATCTGTACAATCACCTACCAAGCCCTTTTATCCAAACAACCTGCTTATTTTTACTCAGTGCTCACCCCAGCTTGACAGCAGCACAGACAACTTCGGTCGTCTGCTTCAAAGTTACTATCTGTTCCTAGAGTTAAGACAAAGACTGGACCTCGAGCTTTTTCAGTTGCCGCGTCGCCTATATGGAATTCGCTTCCCGTCAGTGGTAACTCAGCAGAAAATATTGTTACATTTCGCCGTCACCTGAAAACCTATCTTTTCAATATCACCTATTCTTCCTTGCTTCTTAGCACGTCCATCCATTTGTTGACGACTTTCGCCCAGCACACAAGTACGAGAATACTTAATCCTTTGGTTTTGTTGCGCCACTGTGGTCGGATTGTCTGATGATTTAATAAGTAATTTATTTATTATTATTATTACTATTATTAGTCACCGTTATCATAACCAACACAATAACAGCAACCAACACAATAACAGCAACCAACACAATAACAGCAACCAACACAATAACAGCAACCAACACAATTAACACCACAAATAAAGCCACCACCTGGACCGCAACCAACGCAGCCACCAACACCACCATGATCACAAACGCACCCAACACCGCCACCACAACCAAAACCAACTGTACTGCATCTCCTGTTATTAGGGTTTCTTAACAACGAAATCTAATTAAAATATAGTATCTCTAAAGGTGTATTAACCAAACGATTTGGTAGTGAATCGGGCATATCGAACATTTATGCAAAACAATTATAAACTGAACAAATCACAAAAATACAAATTCACATTGTAATAGTACTGACGTTATGCTGCCTGATATATATTTGTGTTAACCAAAATGACGAGGGCATCTACATGTATAGTCTAAAATCCAAAGCATGATCCTAGAACACATCCGATAATCGGTGATACTCCAACAGGAGGGGATTATTCTGGAGAAATCTTAACAGCCGTTGGCTTCTCAATATGAAAGCACTATCCCAGAGCATCAGGTGAATGCTGGATGGATACCGGGGTTCGTGTTCAGGGTCTGTTGAGGTATGAACGTACTATCCTGGAGCATCAAGTGAATGCTGGATGGATACCGGGGTTCGTGTTCAGGGTCTGTTGAGGTATGAACGTACTATCCCGGAGCATCAAGTGAATGCTGGATGGGTACCGGGGTTCGTGTTCAGGGTCTGTTGAAGTTTGAACGTACTATCCTGGAGCATCAAGTGAATGCTGGATGGGTACCGGAGTTCGTGTTCAGGGTCTGTTGAGGTATGAACGTATTATCCTGGAGCATCAAGTGAATGTTGGGTGGGTACCGGAGTTCGTGTTCAGGGTCTGTTGAGGTATGAACGTACTATCCCGGAGCATCAAGTGAATGCTGGGTGGATACCGGGGTTCGTGTTCAGGGTCTGTTGAGGTATGAACGTACTATCCTGGAGCATCAAGTGAATGCTGGGTGGGTACCCGAGTTCGTGTTCAGGGTCTGTTGAGGTATGAACGTACTATCCCGGATCATCAAGTGAATGCTGGGTGGGTACCGGGGTTCGTGTCCAGGGTCTGTTGAGGTATGAAGTACTATCCTGGAGCATTAAGTGAATGCTGGATGGATACCGGAGTTCGTGTTCAGGGTCTGTTGAAGTATGAACGTACTATCCTGGAGCATCAAGTGAATGCTGGATGGATACCGGGGTTCGTGTCCAGGGTCTGTTGAGGTATGAAGTACTATCCTGGAGCATTAAGTGAATGCTGGGTGGGTACCGGAGTTCGTGTTCAGGGTCTGTTGAGGTATGAACGTACTATCCCGGAGCATCAAGTGAATGCTGGGTGTGTACCGGAGTTCGTGTTCATGGTCTGTTGAGGTATGAACGTACTATCCTGGAGCATCAAGTGAATGCTGGGTGGATACCAGAGTTCGTGTTCAGGGTCTGTTGAGGTATGAAGGTACTATCCTGGAGCATCCAGTGAATGCTGGATGGATACCGGAGTTCATGTCCAGGGTCTGTTGAGGTATGAACGTACTATCCTGGAGCATCAAGTGAATGTTGGGTGGGTACCGGAGTTCGTGTTCAGGGTCTGTTGAGGTATGAACGTACTATCCTGGAGCATCAAGTGAATGCTGGATGGATACCAGAGTTCGTGTTCAGGGTCTGTTGAGGTATGAAGGTTCTATCCTGGAGCATCAAGTGAATGCTGGATGGATACCGGAGTTCATGTCCAGGGTCTGTTGAGGTATGAACGTACTATCCTGGAGCATCAAGTGAATGCTGGGTGGATACCGGAGTTGTGTTCAGGGTCTGTTGAGGTATGAACGTACTATCCCGGAGCATCAAGTGAATGCTGGGTGGATACCGGAGTTCGTGTTCAGGGTCTGTTGAGGTATGAACGTACTATCCCGGAGCATCAAGTGAATGCTGGGTGGATACCGGGGTTCGTGTTCAGGGTCTGTTGAGGTATGAACGTACTATCCTGGAGCATCAAGTGAATGCTGGGTGGGTACCGGAGTTCGTGTTCAGGGTCTGTTGAGGTATGAACATACTATCCCGGAGCATCAAGTGAATGCTGGGTGGGTACCGGGGTTC
>OZ023217.1:49099792-49192292 GCA_963995525.1 Escarpia spicata | reverse complement strand
TTCAGTAGTTTATGACTTATTTTTAAAAATGAAGCTAACGTTTAAAAAACCAACAATTTGAGAAACGACGTCGATATACCTCATATTGTCTATTGCCTTTTGATATGTGAGTTCGTGGGTTATTTATTGAGGTAAATTAACTGGCCATTGAAAAGCGATATCATAAGTATGTATTTCTGCCCAAATCACAAAACGATGGGACACGCCCTTAACAGCTGTGTGTGGCACTTGTCCAGAATAGGCCTGTGCCACTCAATATCAGGTTCGCTGCGGCGGCTCACGTATAAGTTAAACAACAACAACGTAACTCTTACTCATATGTACTGTTCTTACTCCAGTAAGCACTTCACCTTGTGCTAGCGATAACCCCGTCTTGATTGCGTCCAAATATGTCACGCGAATATATGCGGGTGTGCTCGTAATAACAGCTCAATTGAATCAACAAACGACTAGCGTCCATCTAACCTCCGATGTGAACCTTAAACCGGGAAAAAACATTTAACTAACGTGTAATTTAAAAAGGCGTTACTTTTTTCTGATGGGTCATTGATCAATATGAAATATGGCGCCCGCGATGCAAGCCGTCTACGAGTAATGCATATCCACATGCACACACTCACAGTAATGGTAATATGATTGACGGTCTGACTGTAACGGATTCTACTGAGCATGGGTGAATGGATTTTCAAAAAAGGTTGAATGTCGACTATGTTCTACATTGCCGCAGTCGGTTGTCCATCTCACTAAATTGTCAACATCAGCGGTGATTACAACTGCGGGTGATCACTTCAGAACATAAATAGTGGAGGTAGTTCACTATATTGGATTGCGTATTCGCTGCGTCAAGGTTTGGATGTCATTAACTACTAGTGTGCATCTATCCATGGAGGAACAAACCAAAGGTAACATATATAACCATTGCAGTAGTTTAACCTTTAGCGTCATCTGACAACTATCAGTGTATCCACTGAGAACAACACTAAATAAACATCATTGTGATTTTGAACTGCATCGCACATTGATAGATCGGAGGGAAGCGGTTGTACATAGAAATAAACAAGCTAACATCGGCGTCTGGAAGGTGATATATTTACAGGAGCCGAGAGTTTGCATATTAATGTACAGACGAGTTTACCCGTGGAAGAGCAAGTGAATGGCAGCTGCTAAAACATTACAGTATTGCGTATCCAGTTTCAAAACTAGCTTTATTCATAATAAGGCCGAGTCGGGCTAGGTTAACTGCTATATCATTTCGAGGGGAAGGGGGTGCTTTAATTAAGACGCCCGTTAAATCCGGGAAGAAGAATATAATTCGAGTGGCTGTATGAGAATGACGTCACACGGTGGAGAAGGACCAAACTAGTAATAAATTAGCCAAATTATTTATGTCTACAAAACAACGTTTGTGAAAAGCCATCGCCAAGCTAAGGATTTGGGGAAACACCGAAAGTATAGGTAAGTTCTTATACAGCGCAATATCCAGTCCTCAGGACTGTTCAAAGTGCTTTACACTTTCCTCCCTGGCAGACCTGTTCAATCGAACACCATCTCGATTTCTCTGGGAAGCATCCAGCCACGCTGCAATTAATGCGCGAAGACAATTCGTACACAAATATCCACCACTGTCTATAGCCAGGTACTCATTCATACAGCTGAGTGAACTGGAGCAACGTATAGTGGACAAACTTGGCCAAGGTTCGACACCGCCGCACAGGATTCGAACCCGGGTTCTCTCGGTTGAAAGTCCAAAGCTCTAGCCACTGTACCAGGGCGCTAAATATACCGTCATCCATCGCAGTCGAAGTGGAAGCTTCCCGCTGAATGACGTGATCAAAGAGACAACGTAATGGCAGCTGTATTACTGGCGCTTTGTTGCTTCACGTTACATGGTAAATCGATCAATATCACAAATATTACTAACTGTAATAACGTTCGATATATAAAAAATAAGGTTTAGTTTGTATGTTTGTTAAGTTAATATATTAATGTCAAGCGTACTGATACAGATACTACACATAAAAACGAAAACGTTAATCTCAAATATTATAATTTATATACAAAGTCTTGCAACATGTATATAGTAGCTTAAACAAGAGGTCCTGATGGCATTTCGGCTTATTTATTGAAAACATATCCTGAGGAGCTTGCACCGGCTTGGTGTCCCATATTCCAACTTTCTGTCGATAGCCACATGGTACCAATACTCTGGAAAAACTCACATATTACTCCTGTACCAAGGAAAACTCGCCCAAAAGAAAACAATGATTACAGACCTGTTGCACTTACACCAATTGTCATGAAATGTTTGGAACGAATAGTGATTCGTAAATTGCAGGTAGACGTTCAGGACTATCTTGACCCATTATAATTTGCCTACAGGCTTGGCAGAGGAACATATGACGCTGGCAACACCGTTGCCCATTTAATTTTGAAACATTTAGATATCCCCAAGGCTTATGCTAGACTATTGTTCATATACTTTAGCTCGGCGTTCAATCTTATCTAACCTGAGATTCTGCTCACTAAGCTGAAACAACTGAATGTCGATTCATATATCATCAAGTGGTATTGTTCTTGTCTGACAGACAGAGTGCAGCTTGTTAAGATAAATCAGACTCTTCCCCAAACTGTGGTAACAAATACCGGTGCACTCCAAGGTTGTGTCAGTTCGCAGATTTTGTACACACTGTATACAAATGACTGTACCAGCAGCAGTACTGATAAACTATATAATCAAATTCTCTGATGACTCGGCTATTCTTTGTATTTTACATGTTGATTCTGACATCAGTACATACCAGTCTGAAATTTAAAGCTTTGTACATTGGTGTGACAACAAGCACTTCAAACTCAATCACAACAAGACTCAAGAGATGGTTTTTGATGCTAAATGTATCATTGCCGATCACTTGCCTGTTGTTATCCATGGTGAAGAAATTGCCCAGGTCAGTCAGTACAAATACCTAGGTATCCATCTTGATAACAAACGTAGCTGGAATGTCCATGTTCACAGTGTGTGCTCCAAAGTCCACCAGCGGTTGTACTTTCTCCGCAGGCTGAGAGCTTTCGGTGTCGATGAGAAAATACTTGTTATATTTAGTTGCTCCATTATTGAAAGCATACTGCGTTGTGGGAGTACTGCTTGGTTTGGCAATCTGTTTGTTCAGTTAAAATCACAGCTTTCTCGATTGATGAGAACTGCCATGGAAATCACCGGTTCCACATGTCCCATGATCTCCCTTCTGGAGATTTTTGAACGGACACTAAGAAGACAGTCAGTCAACGTTATTTATGATACTAAACATGTTCTGCATAATTAATTTCAGCTCCTGCCATCTGGCAGACTTTATATAACTCCTCGGTGCAGGCTTAATAGATACAAACACTCATTCGTGCCACTGTCCATTAAACAACTTAATTCATGATGCCTGCTGCCAGTGTCACGTGTCGTTTTAGAATAAGTAATGTGTATGCAGGTATTATTTCTTATTTATGTGTTGTTTTTGTTGAATGGTTTTATGGTTTTATGTACATATTGAAGTCATGTCTGTTCTCACCCAAAACAAATTTCTCATAGTTGAGACAATAAAGCATTATCTTATGTTATCTTATGTATGTATATAAACTGTAACATATTCATGGTTAAAGTTTAAAATATTACAATTTAAAAAATCATCCATCGAACATTACATTATCGACCGTGAAACATGTCTCACAGTTATATTTCTCCTGACATCAGCCGTATTGTGAAAATAAAAAATAAAAAATCAGCAATTTGAAATTTCACTTTTATCCCTGATAAAAGTTAAGACAAAATGATGTTGATAATTGTAAACAGTTTAATACATTTATTTGTAAAAAATTATATTTTTAATGTAGCATTTCAGCCTAACAGTGTTTGTTTACATATTGCAGTAGATGCCATTGATGGGTGTAATATATAAATGCATTACAGATGTTAATGTATTGTTTTAATACAAATGCTTCAAAATTTTGGAAAATGCAGCCGTTTTCATCTTCATATGCAAATGGCTTCCATTCATCGTGATCGTTTCGGTATATTATACGCTTCTGACTTATTGAAAGATGTCGGATGGTATGCACGAGTTGTTTCAAGCTCGCCCAATACAACTGAAACAGCTTGTGCGTACCACCCGATATTGTTCACTAAGGTATGTATTACAAGGATTCATAACTAATGTTCGATTAAATATATTATTGCAACAAAACAGTATTTTACCACATATTTTCGTCCACGCCTATTTCACCGTATTGTTTTCGTCCAAGCCTATTTCACCGTATTGATACACATTGCAAACCCTAGGTAGGACATCATTTAGTAGTAGATCCTGTCCAATGTAATGTATTTGGTTTTCAATAATTTATTCCTTATACCACATGTACACTTTTAACACATGTAGAAAATCATGTATAGACATAAAACAAATAGGAACTTATTGACTATTTCACCATTTATCGCATCGGTTGCGAGAACGTGCACGTCAACGTTTATTACTACTTGTTACCATTGGAAACGCGTCATCGCTACCATCGGCCCATGTAGTACAAACACATATACTTTAATTTAACTACGAATACTACACTCGAAGAATCTACTGCATCGGGATATAGATCAAGTAAATGACAGCCTACATATATGTTACATATTACATATATTTTTGTATTAACATGGTGGAATGTCAGGAGTTTTTGCAATACTATATAAAACTGACAAGGTGTATAATTATGGTATAATTCACAACATAGTAATATTTGTATTCTAGTCCAGTAGAATTCGACGATGACTCAGACATATTGGATAAAAAACTATTTTTGTTTTTAACATGACAGCAGCATACGTCGTGATGGACGGGATCACTGGCTCTCATCGGACACTCAACTCTCACTTCTGGCTCCAAGAAGCTGCCTTCGGGTGGCGGCCACACCCTGGGAAATCGCTTCTGCTTGTGGGCTAAAAGTGGGGAGCCAACGTGTTCTCAACCATTGGTAGGGCGGACCAAGCCCTTCATCTCATGCAGGCAGTTGGTCTAGGGGAGGGCAGCCGGAAAAAACGCCAACGACTGAAGTCGGAGATGTAGGAACGCAAGATGCCTAACCACTGCATCATGCTATAGTCGCTACATGACGGATAACACTGTTGCTTCACGATGTGGTCCTCGTTTTTGAAGTCCCGCCGGGAGCCGGGCCTCCAGTCTTAATAGGGCTAACAATCAGCTACCGGAGGTCACCTCACCTCGTACTGTACGGACAGCAGACGAGAACTGAGATTAAATGCTACTAGAAAAGACAACGCCAAAACATGTCAATATTCTGCAGTGGAATGCAGAAGGAGTGTACAATAAGAGGGTTCTTTTGCAGAAAGTCTCCACCAGGAACAAATCCTAGCGCTTCAGCACGATTGGATACCACGTGTTCAGAGTCGACAGAAAAGGCAGAACCAAAGGCGCAGTGGCTATTCTTATCAAGAATTCCATCCCAGCTCAAGCATTCTACGTCAACACAAATAATGCAGCAGATATCCATGGCGCCTGTCTCCCAGTAGACGCTCAACAGATGAAGATCTACAACATATACTGCCCGCCAGACAGAGAGATATGTCTAGACCAGATGGAACTCCCAGATAGGTAGTGCCTCGTCATTGGCGTCTTCGATAGTCATTAAGAAAACTGGGGATACTTAGAAGCTACCAGAGTGGGAGGAGAAGAAGTTGAAGACTGGCAAGCTGAAAACAACCTTCAGCTTGTAAATGATCCAGAAGACACACCAACGTTCTTCTCAAGGAGATGGCTGACAACAACCACACCTAACCTGGCCTTTGTCACTGGTGACGTCTCCAAAAACGTCACCAGAACGGTACACAATCAGCTTTGAGGGAGCGACCACATACCAATGGGCATTAACTTCAAATGCAGGACGCCAAAATATTTCCACGAAGGAACTACCAGAAGTCTAACTGAAAGAAATGTGCCGTGCTGACTGATAAATATACAGGAGAAATTCACAACAAACAACAGAACCTGAACCTGAAAGTGAAAGCTCTAAACCAGACTAGTATCAAAGCTGCCCAAGAATCTATTCCTCAAGGTGCCAGGAAGAACTACATACTTTACTGGACCGAGGAGCTTCAAGAGCTCGAAGATCGCGTCACAGAAGCCAGGGAACAAGTTGTAGAATACACCGTAGTGGAGAACATCAAGGAAGGTACATTATAACCTTCATCCAAGAAGCACGAAGAAGTTGGAAAGAAAAAGACAAAGCATCTCAACCTGGACAAAGATGGCAGTATCTGTACACTTTATATTAATATATTGACTTAACAAACATACAAACTATTTTTGTTATATTTAAAGTTATTACAGCTAGTAAGTAGGCAGTATTTGCGATATGATATTGATCGATGGAAACTGGCACACGCAATGAATGACGAAAACAGATAAAACTGACGAATCATACTCCAACACAACCAGCCAATCACTTCATCACCCAGTACGCGGAAACCAGCAACCCTGAGATAACACCAGAACGAAGAAGAGAGATAAGGGAATCACAGAACACCCTTAAAGATAACCAGGTGGAACAAACAATGAACACTGCCTTCGCCAACAAAGAACTTGAGGAACCAATCTCAACAATAAAATTGAAGAAGTCCCCAGGACCACATGATAACACAAATGATATGTAGCTTAATCTCAGTCCAAAGTCCAAGAAGAAGCTCCTTCAGCTGTGCAGTGACAGTTGGATAACAGGAGTGGTACCACACATACGGAGAGAATCCATATTGATCCCTGTATACAAGAAGGGAAAGGACAAGTCCAAAGCAGAGACCTACCAGTTGCGTTGGAAAGCTGATGGAACGTCTCATCAACATCAGATCAATGATGCACCTAGAAGAAAAACAACACATCAGTCTTGAGCAAGCTGCCTTTAGACAGGATCGGTCCACCGAGGATCAAATCGCCTACATCTCCTAAGGAATTTTGCGTTAAATTTTACTGGCACGAATCCGGACCTACATCGATTTCGCCGTTATAACTTTAGTTTTACGTAACTTTGTTTTCTCAGTACGTTAGTTCCACCATTCAACATTATTCCCGGCATATTAACGTTTAAGAATATTACTGAGTATTAGCGCACGTTTGAGGCGTAAATAGCGTCCCGGTTTGCATCAACACACGCTGTTATAGACCATCGCTCATTTTGTACGCGCATTGTGATAACGCACGACTAGTACAAACCGAGTCGCTATTTAGGCTTCAAACTGCGCTAACACACAATATTTTTGTAATATATATGCCTGCGATGATATAATTTATCCAGGTGTAAAATGTAAGCAAAAATATAGCAAAATTGAGATGGATCCGGTTTCTCCACAAGTACTATTTTATTATTATATTACGCACCTCACATTAAATGAGAATGCTGGTGAGGCTGGGCCCGTATTCTCGAACGACTTACGAATTTCTTAGCGCCATTTTTACCAACAAAATTACGTAAATTAATTGACGAATTTTTAGCAGGTTGTATTCTCACAAATTTACGATACGAAAATTTGCAAATATGGCGTACATTTTCCCGTAAAGTTACGATAACTGAATAGGTCGCGTACCTTTTTCGCTTGTATTGCTTAGGCGATGTAGGTGATTTGATCATAAGTGGACAGGTCGTGTCTAAACGCAGCTTGCTCAGGACTGATATGTTGTTTTTATTCTAGGTGCCAACTTGTGGCCGCCACCCGAAGGCAGCTTCATGGGGCCAGACGTGAGAGTTGAGTGTCCGGTGAGACCCAGTGATCCCGTCCATCCCGAAGGATGCTGCTGTCATATTAAAAACACAAATTGGCTTTCTATTCAAAATGTCCGAGTCATGGTCAAATTCTACTGGACTAGAATATAAATATCACTATGTTGTGAATGATACAAGCATTGTATTCCTTGTCAGTTAGCACAGTATTGCAAGCAACTCCTGCCATTCCACTATGTTAATACAGACAATATATTTTATACGTAACATAATTATGTGAAGGCTGTCATTTACTTTTCCTATATCCTGATGGAATATATTCAACGAGTGTGGTATTCGTAGTTAAGTTAAAGTGTATGTGTTTATATATTGCATGGGCAGATGGTAACGATAACGCGTTTTCAATGGTAACAAGTAATGATATACGTACTAGTTTAAGCTATTATTTCACTGGTAGCACGCGCTCGTGAGGTGGATTTTTTATGCCACAGGAACACTTTCTACTATTCACCATTTTGTATCGAATTGCTCCTGAAGTGTATACCAAATTCTTTGGAAAGGCATAATAAACTATCCTGTCTAACAAAAAGCTTATATATGTTGTAACAGAGTTAACGGTATATAGAGTTTGGTGTCATCAGCATATAGATGTCGTAATCGATAAGTACACAATGCCGGTTATGCCTGGTGCCAAAGTGGATATGTTGGCCTTCAGCAGATGAGTCGGAATCGGATCCAACTTGCATTATTTACAAGCCGACTTGCTGACCAATTTGATGATCTCATGTGTTGTGGTAGGCAGGAACGATGATAGATGTGACAAGATAGCACAGGGCTCGTCCAGGCGCAGCGATGTGTGTTTGTCATGGATATTAAGATCGCGTCTGATAATGTCAGTTTTGTCCGTGAAATAATTGCTGAAGTTGTTAACTAATTGTCAGACATGGTTGTCCGGCAGTGCTAGCAGGTGTTTTGTATGCAGCAGAGAACCAACTAACCGGTACAGAGTTTTTGGGTTGCCAACCTGTTCGTTGATTGTGTTGACATAAAATGTGGATCTTGCAGTGTACAACATCTTCTTCACTTGTTCTCTCTGGTTGATGACGATTTCTCAGTTGATGGTCATCAGAAACAATCTCCATCTTCGCTCCATCCGGCGCCTCTCCATCCGTTCACGTGAACATCGGTGTTAACGTCAAAATGAAAATGAAAATCGCCAACTATAACAAGTTCATCAAGCAGTGTCGCATACGTTTCAAGAATATCTGCGAAGTCATTGGAGAAATCAACAACCGATGATCCCTCCTTCTTAGTTGGTGGTTGGCGAGAGACGACAAGCAACATTATGCTTTCCCCATGTGATGTAACTTTACCGCTCATCGCTTCGAAAGACCGAATGTCGTTGAATGTTTTCATTGCTGTTGTTTTGTAAGCCAGGTTTCGGTAATGGCCACGTCTAGATCGTGTAAGTGGATGTAGTCTAAAATGTCGGTAGTTTTGTTGCGAACGGATATTGGATTGATAAGGCATAAGAATGCTTATGTAGTAGGTTGCCATGTACTTGTGAAGATATGCACACGTAGTTACTGTGTTAGATCAGCACAGAAGTACAGAGAAGAAGGTGGAATTGGATCGGGCATGTGCTGAGAAAGAAGGCCCAAAACCACTGCCTGACAGCACTGACATGGACGCCGGAAGGAACAAGAAAAGTTGGTCGACCAAAAACAACGTGGAGAACCACAGTGGAAAAAGAACGGAAGCAACTGGGCTGGGCAACTTGGAGCAAAGCCAGACACATAGCCGTTGACAGGGCGAGGTGGCGGAGTCGCACAGCAGCCTTGTGGGCCACAAGGCCCGAAGAGGATAGGTAAGGTAAGTTACTGTGTGGTCGATGGCCGATCACTATGAAGATAGGTAGTTGATTACTTCGACATAGGCATCCACTCTTCGTTGGTCGTCGCAATGCCAAGTTCACGTAAAATGTTCCAAACATTGGCATTCAAGCGTAAAGAATTGGAACGTGTCTCCTGGGCCAATTTATATAGATGATATGCTGTGTATGTGTAGCAGACTTCAAAAGGCACGGTCATAGTGGACAACAGTCACTGAAGCGTGACGGCAGATCTGCACACAGGATTTGCATGCTTATTGGTAATTCTGCCGATTGTTGTCACGCATGAGTAACCACTGGTTCAGCATATCAAATAAAATGTCAGTTCATAAAAAAAACCATAAAAAACTCACAGAGATGCTTCGTATATATATATATATATATATATATATACTATTTTACAGAGGAGATTGCAAACACAAGTGGATTGCTGTTCAACGGACGACTGTATATATATATATATATATATATATATATATATATATATATATCTCCTCTGTCAAATAGTAGCGATGTCAGACAGTCACAACTACAAAATCAAAATCTTATGGAGTACTTATAAGGCGCAGCCACATAGGCGCAGCCACTTCAATTCCCTACGATCTATCAACACAGTTAGTATAGTCTTAAGAGCATTATTTTAATTCATAACGGAAAAGCTAGGATAGGATTGCCTCCTTTTAAATAACCACAAAGGTTATTATTTCGATATATTAACTTAACAGTTTTGATACGCTCTGTTTCTCCAAACGACTTTCTTCTGTGAGTATTGTGTGGTGAACCTCTTCATTCCAGAAGGCGCCACAGCGATGACCTGTTTTAAAACATTGCAACACTGTAAGGTTTTAGCAGCTGCCATCCACTTGCTGCTCCACGGGTAGGCGTAAACTGGTTTATATATTAATATGCAAACTGTCGGCTCCTGTTAATATATCACCTCCGAGACGCCGATGTTAGCTTGCCTCTTTCTACGTACATTCTCTTCCCTCCGAACTATCAATCTGCGATGCATTTCAAAATCACAACGATATTTATTTTGAGTTGTTTTCAGTGGTTGCACTAATAGTTGTCAGATGGCGCTAAAAGTTCAAACTACTGCAATGATAAATGTTACCTTCGATAAACACAGTCGACATTTAACGTTTTTTGTCATATCATAAATATGTATAAAATGGTAACTTTGATTACTGCATTCCGCTGTAATCTTACTCGACGGCTGGCGGAGTAACCCACACTATCGGACGTGGCCTGCCGTTTGGTACTATTGTTTGAGTTACTCCGCCACCGTCTCGTACGGTTGTGACTGCATGCAATTCACAAAGGTACAAATTTTTATAACTACAAGACATCGGCACACAACATTAATGATATAAATAAAGCCAGACAAAACCAGTATATCGTATTACAAACGTCACCATGATCATTGATCAGCATTCCCTAGAAGGGAGGATGGATTTTCTGTGGATGCCAATATTTTTATGTATTGTGTTTGTTCGTTTATGGCTGAATATATCACTATTTATTCGGCTGACTTCAGCTCCGTTCGGTCCCTCCAATGTTACTTGTTACACCATTGGAGAAATGTGCCCATTCACCCATGCTCAATGGAATCCATTACAGTCAGGCTGTCGATCATTAGTGTGTGTGTGTGTGTGTGTGTGTGTGTGTGTGTGTGTGTGTGTGTGTGTGTGTGTGTGTGTGTGTGTGTGTGTGTGTGTGTGTGTGTGTGTGTGTGTGTGTGTGTGTGTGTGTGTGTGTGTGTGTGTGTGTGTGTGTGTGTGTGTGTGTGTGTGTGTGTGTGTGTGTGTGTGTGTGTGTGTGTGTGTGTGTGTGTGTGTGTGTGTGTGTGTGTGTGTGTGTGTGTGTGTGTGTGTGTGTGTGTGTGTGTGTGCATGTGGGTATGTATTACTCGTAGACGGCTTGCATCGCTGGCGTCATATTTCAGGATTGATCAATGACCCATCAGAAGAAAAAAATAACGCCTTTAAAAAAAAAATTATTAGTTAATTAAGCGTTTTTTCTTCCGGTTTTACGGTTCACAACGAAGGTTAGGTGGACGCTAGTCGATTGTTCACAATGTTATGCGTATATTCTGCGTTTGTAATACATTATGCGTTACTCTGTATGTACACATTCCGGATGATGGACATGTTTGACAACCTTGATACAACTGAGCAATTATTAGGAGCACACACGCGTGTATTCGCGTGGTATACTTCGACGCAATCATGACGGGGTTATCGCTAACACAGAGTGAAGAGCTTACTGGAGGAAGAATAGTACATCTAAGTAAGGGTTACGTTGCTGTTGTTTAGCAGCGAACCGGATATTACGTTGCACAGGCCTGTTTTGCACACGGGCCGCACATAGTTGTTAAGTTCGTGTCCCATCATGGTGTGATTTTTGCATCAATGCATACCTCGTACCATAATCTCACCTTTCAACGGCCAGTTTATTTACCTCGATACATAATCCACGAACCCACACATTAAAAAGCAATAGAAAATACGAGCTATAATGACCTCGTTTCTCGAATTGTCGTTTTTTTAAACATTAGGTTCATTAAACAAAATATATCATAAACTACTGAAGACAATTGTGTATCATTTTAAAGCTTTTGATAATATGTGAAATTAAAAAATGTACAAAACCCCATTTCACAATTTTGCGACTTAATGCCCACTTTGTTGAAGCAGGTCACAAATATTGAAGGCGGCATTACTGTTGACTCTCAGTTCTGTCCATACTTGTCGAGGCTTAATGCGATTATTCAGCAGCGTTCCCTACATACAGCTTCGAGCATGACACAGTTCTCAAGGCAAGCTGTCCTTTGGCCCTCGCACACTATCAGCTTGTTCGTGAAGCAATCCTTGGCGCACTGGTTGCGACGTCGACGGCAGCGAAAGCGACAAAGTCCCTTTGACAATATATTCTTGCCGTCTATCGCCGACACGTCCGCCACAAGTAGGGACACGAGTAGGACGAGTGATATCAGCTGGAAAAAATAATATTAATTATTCGCACGAACGTAGGGGTAACAACACACTGACATTTCCGACAAGTTCGAAAGTAACACATAAAAACGTAAAGATAGCACAAAGCAGTAATGTTTCCCTAAGATTCAATTTTAACACCAAACCAAACGCAGGTTCATAGGCGAACTCAAAATAACTAATTTGGTCATAATAACTACTAATATATTATTGCTATCAAAATTAATGTGCATGTTTAGTAACACTATTTGACAATACTGTATATCATGTTGTTAGTCTAAGAGGAGTGTTCTGCAAAGTTGTGGGTTACGCCATACTATTTTTCAAAAATCGATTTTTTGCATAGCCCACTGTATACGACAATGGCATTTTCTGTCCAAAGCGATTCCATCAAACTTGATAATGTAACACGTTTTATGGAAATATTTGGAAATAAATTGAATTCACCAAACAGGCTGGACATAAGATACGACGATATCAACATAATATGCAAGACTTGTAGAGAAACATGACACACCTACCTTGGTCACTTCCATTATAATTATATTGGTTGGTAATCTGGATGTATCGTCATATAATCTTACTGTGAAGGTGTGGAATCGTTTAGGACATCATTCAACGGCACGCTGTAGAACACATGATATCATTTGATTCCGTTATGTGAGTCCAAGAGAAAACACTACGCACTAAATATATCATGTTTATAAACAAAAACGCATGTATGCTAGTTATTCAAGACAACCGTAGATTATGTCAATATATGTTTATTAGCGTTACATTTGACTTGCCAGCATTGCCTGCTCAAACGTATCAACTATATTTATTATATATGTCCAATGTTTTAAATGTGCATCTTCTTTTTTTCAAGTAGACGAACAATAATCTACAGTGTAGACTTTACAATAATCAATAATGCACACTATGTGTCTCATCAATCACTAGTGCAATTTACCATGTGTTCAATCAATCATTTATTCATTTTACAAGAATAATAACTGAAACAGAACTTCACTCGAAGTTTCAAGCACGCTCATATCACGGTCAACCGAAACAAATAAATGAAAACACGGTTGCCACACCAACAGCGTATGTATTTATTATCCTACATGAAGAACTGAATAAAACACTGCATATTACCTAGTATAAATAAGATTCATTGTTTGACAGGAGAACTCAGTGGTACTCATCAGTACTGACAATATCAATCTCGATCTACTGTTATACAAACGTACTCTTCCATAATATCGAGAACAAAGAATGAACACGTGTGTTGTATCTCCATTGCCTACAAGTGATCATATTATTTAGTAGATAGACAGTAGACTCTTTTATATTGACATATAATATTTCATTTAACAGTCTTATAGTTTTTCAAATCCATAATGTTACTGTCTGCGATTAAACTACGGTGCTGGCATTGTGTTACAAGTACAGAAACACATGTTGTATGCATGGTATTGGAAGCATACACAGTCAAAATTAGATATACACAGGGCACATGCGGCGTCAGTACAAAGATAAATATCTACCAAATTTATAGTACATACTGTAAGAATAGTATGCGCCTGCAACAAGATTAATAAGATTGTTAAAAACACTAATACATATGTATATGTGCACCTGCTTCCATACGTATGCAATGAATACCGTATTCAACTATTCCATCTAACATCTGTATAAAGGACCCACCTTCGTATAGCCGATTGTTAGTCTCTGTTAAGTTCCCCCCGAGTCCATCAAATTACTTTTCTACATCACGTGTCGGTGGAGTCCTTAAGATGTGTGATTGGGCGAAGTTCGAGTGTCGGGAAACAAGAGCGACTACTTCCAAGTACTTGTTTTGTGACTCGAGATAACGTCATTGGGGTCTCAAGGGTAGAAAATTACATTCCGAGAGGAGAAAGCAAATGTTTTTACAATTATTAATAAAGCTATCAATGGATATGTACACTCGTGCCGCATTGAAATGCAAAGCTAACAAACACACACACGCACTACTCATGAAATCACGTTGTCCTGCAACCATTCTGCATTCATCAGGCTTTTGTAAAGTCAGGCTGACATTCGATGCATAGAGAGAGGAGGACAGTGCCGATAGATGCAAACTAAAATTTATACTACTGCTGCTGCTACTGCTAATGATACTATTACTACTACTACTACTACTACTACTACTACTACTATTAATAATAATAACAATCCATTCGGATGCGCTTAACTTACAATGTTATATATATATATATAACAACATGATAAATTACGTAAGCTTAGTTATAATAAATTACTTCAAGTATATGACAATATGTATATATAGTTACAAGTTACATTAAAGATACTCAATTAAATGTATGATGATAATAAATAAGTGAATGGTGTAAAATTATAAAAGAACATGTACGGGATAATTCTAAAACGTTAACAATATTGACTGATAGTGTTTATGTTGCGTAAACACCCCAGGATAAAATGAGTTCTCTAAAGTCTTAAAGTCACAAGGCGAGAGGTTTTCTTTTCGCTTACACATTTGTGGAGCAGAGACCAAGAAAGTGGTATGTCAATAGTGTATTTCGCTGCAACGACCGTGTTGTTATTCAATGTTACTAAGTAACGTTATTAACGACGGTGTCTCTACTGTGCGCCTATCATTCAAACCGTGCCCCTGACACCATGTCAGCACGACACTTGAAATGACACTTCGTCAGTCCAAAGTCAACGTGAACTTAGGTCAAGGAAGAATGTGCAATGATAATGAACTACCGGCTTATGTCGTCATTTAGACTGATTAGTCCAAATGTCGAGAGCAACTCCCAACACAGTTGTATTCCTGTATGTCATAGCGTATTCTCAAAACATGTATTCTGTTTATTGAAAATCAAATTGTATCCAAATATAGTGATTGACCAAGTAACATTGACCAATATTCTATCCCGATTATTACTTCTAAGTATATCACGTGTGTGTGGTTAAATCGAGTGTTAGTAGTACTGCATCTCCACATTTATACAGTCAATTATCACAAAGACATACTACTTCATTCACTGTGCGAATCATTTTCTTCATGAATGTCGAAAACTTGACATGGCTACAACATTATTTGACCTTAGTGTTTGGCATAAGTGTTTTTGTCATGGTTGTCAAACAGGAATATGCATAAATCGATTTTGCTGTTGAAGAAGTGTGGTTCTGACACACGTTCCGTTTGTCCAACGTGATTCACCCTAATGTTTTGAACTGTGTATAACATGAAAGTACAGTTAGGTCGATGATAGAAGCGCTCGTGATAAAGATGAGCCCCACATTTTATTTGGAAAAGTAAACTAATTTTCACAACTGACCAAATTAGACTGCTCATCTTTTGGTTGAACAACAAAGGAAGTTAGAAATGTTTCACGCAGTTCAAGCATTTATTCGTTGTCCGTGTGAGGGGACGAACGTCTTCGTTATTTCCGAGTAAAGCATAAGAAAACGATAAGCCTAACGTGGAAGGAAGGAAGGAAGGAAGGAAGGAAGGAAGGAAAGAAGGGAGGAAGGGAGGAAGGGAGGAAGGGAGGAAGGGAGGGAGGGAGGGAGGGAGGAAGGGAGGAAGGGAGGAAGGAAGGAAGGAAGGAAGGAAGGAAGGAAGGAAGGAAGGAAGGAAGGAAGGAAGGAAGGAAGGAAGGAAGGAAGGAAGGAAGGAAGGAAGGAAGGAAGGAAGGAAGGAAGGAAGGAAGGAAGGAAGGAAGGAAGGAAGGAAGGAAGGAAGGAAGATCTTTATTCGACAGATATAATACAAATAAGTACCAAACAGGTAAGAACATTTTCATTAAAAAAAAAGGTGGGAGACTCTCACTAAGGCTTTCATTTCATTCAACATTTCTCCTACTCCCATTGTGGTGTACAACCATATATTAAATTATAGCTACAAGCTGTTTTAATAGATAAAAAGAGTATATGATGTATGTTGGTAGACTAACTGCATATGTAGCAGTTCTTGTCCGTACAAATGTCTTTGTAAAATGTCAGTAAGTATTTTCTAGTGTATTTACAGAAGCTGCAGAAACTATGTGTGTACATTTTGTCAAAAATGCAGGGTGGCATTTTTCTAAATAAAACTGGCAGGTGGTATATAATACATTTTCTGGCTCTCGAAGTATGACTGAATGGGATAATTTGTTGATTTTGTCTTGTAAGATAATCATGATAAGTAGCATTTTATAAAAATATAGGACCCGGTCTATATACAAATTTATGAAAGAAAGTTAACCATTGACAAGTAAAGATGTCTTCCAGTTTTAGTAGATTTAGGGATTTGATAATAGGTTCGGTGTGTGAGTTATATTTACTGTGGGAAATTATTCGAATTGCCCTTTTCTGTAATTTAGAAAGTCTATTTGTATTAAAACCCCACAATAAAATGCTATTGTTGAGATGTGGTAAAATTTATGAATTATACATAGTCTTTAATGTATATCCATGTAGAAAGTGTTTTAGTTTATTTATGATTCCCAGAGTTCGTGATATTTTATTATATATTTTGTCAATGTGTGGAGTCCAGTCTAACGTTTCTTGAATGGTAGTGCCTAGAAAGTTGAATGTGTATACACACTCTATTGGTTGACCATTTATTTTTAACGATAATTTTATTTCGTGTGTTAGAGTTGCAATTGAAAGAACTTAGTGGTCCGACGAGGGTGGTATCATCAGCATAAAGTATGGCCTTGAATTTGTTGGTGGCAAGATCATTCATATAGAGAGTACAAAGTAGGGGTCCTAATATTAACCCCTGCGCGACGCCAGTTGAAACAAATAATGTGTCATATATAACGTCATCGAATTTGACAAACTGGCGTCTTTTGGAAAAGTAGCTCATTAACCAAGTAAAGGAATTACCATTTATGCCGTAATGTTCACGTTTTTTAAATACAATATTGTAGTCTACAGTATCAAAAGTTTTTGACAGTTAAAAAAATTCAATTGGAGTTTTTCTGTTATCTAAATTTAGAAGAATAGTGTCAGTTAGTTCGAGCGTAGCCATTTCCGTTGAATGTAATTTCCTAAATCCGTATTGGCTTTTGTAATTTGTATAATTCGTTTATAGTTAGATAGTCAAATATTTGATCGTATACAATTTTTTCAAAGACTTTGGAAATTGAGGGGAGTAATAAAATGGGTCTATAAATGTTAAGCAAGGTGATATCATCTTTTTTATGCAAAAGAATAACTTTAGCAATTGTTAGTCTTTGTGGAAATATGCCTGTGCTAAGAGATTGATTAATGAAAAATGGACAAAGGCTTCGCAATTACTAAGTTGATTCTTTTAAATAAAATAGTTGAAATCGAATCATGGCCTGCACTTCTCTTCGAGTCAAATTCCTTGATAATTTTTTTTACAATATCTTCAGTTATTGGTTTGAAATTAAACGTTGTGATAGATATGTTTTGTAAATAACTAAGAAATTGTTTTGTGGGTTTGTATATGTGCCAGTTTAGTACCAATATTTACAAAGAACTCGTTGAATTCGTTTGCAATCTGCTTTGTGTCGGTAACCCGTAATCCATTTACATGGAAATGAATATTTATAAGCTGTTTAATAGTGTCCCACGTTTTCCTAGTTTTGATTTGAATTGGTCAAATAGGTTTCCATAGTAGATCTTTTTGGTATTTATGATGGTTTTATTTAGAATATTTTTATATAGACGACGATTGACCGACATGGCATTATAAAAGTGTAATTTTGTGGAGTCTGTTTTAATGTTCAATAAAGTTTATCTTTATATTTAATATACCTAATAATTCCAGCTGTTGTCCAGCTGGAATTCTTATGTTTATATTTGTTGTAACGGACTGTTTTAATTGGAAAGTGAGTTTTGTATAGCTGAGTAAGTATGTCTTCAAGTATTTTATAATTATTATTTGGATCAGCAGAGTGATCTTGATTTAGTTTCCCCTTAATTTATTTAAGGCTTCACAGTAATTTAAGGTACACTTTTCATTATTTGTCCTAATTTTCACATATTTGGGAGTACTTTGCTTAGATTGTAATTTGTCAAAGCTTATGAAATATGGCAGATGATCTGATATATTACTCACAAGTATACCTGCTGTACAAACCTTATTGAGATTTGAAATCTTACAATATATCTGATCAATGAGTATACAGTTATTTACAGAAAAACGGGTCGGTAGAGTGATCTTCGGATACCATTCGTATAAAATATATCAACATAATTCCCAATTTGTTTGTTTACTTTCAGCAAATCAAGGTTGAAATCTCCAACTAGTATTGTTTCGGAGCGTTCTGTACCTAATTTTGATAAGATAGGTGCCATTTCATCAATAAAGGTGGATATTACTACGTCTGTGTTATTTACTTTTGGTGGTCTGTAAACATTACCTATTGTAATGTGTTTTTAAGATTCGCTCCATAAATGTCAATAAACAGCCCCTCCCAAATATAAGATGCCTCGTATAAATTCCTTATGTTATATTGGTAACGTTCATAGCAATATATATTGAGCTCATGTCTCGGTCATGAGCTCAATATGTTTAATGTCGACGTTATCGAAATGTAGATTAACTGTGCTGTCCTCTGTTGTTCCTGTAGTCCGGATGCAGGCTGTGATGTGTATCTAATATATCAAACGGATACCCTGTTGCTTTCTTTCAGTGATGAACGATCACATCAAAACTCAAATTCGCAAACGAGTGACAATGAATGATTATCTGATAAGCGCAACACCAGCTGGCATGGACATGGGCCAAGGCACGATATTATGATAGTCGGCTTTAGCACCGCATGCATACGACCGTTCTTCTCAATTAAACAAGCTAAGACCACGAGCCTTTTAGCATCTGTCATATGACAATGAACTTTATTTCTAAAATTGCCATTACGCCTATTGCTAGCAATTGCAATAGTTCTTGCCACAAAGAGGAACAGACACCGACGAGTGTAACGTATATGGCGACGAATTATAAAATGTGTCTATACTTTACTCACGTTTTGAAGTGTAAATCGCGTTGACAAGTTTTAAAGAATGGATACTGTTCTTATGTAATTTACAAACACAAATTGACAAAGTTCCTAAATGTTGCCTGGTCCCTTGTGTGTTTGGTAGGACTTAAGTCGTGTTTTGCATTATATATGTAAGATTGACTATGCCTTCTTCATTTGGTACTTACCAGTACATTGTTGCACGAGTTAATTAGTGTTTACGTTTAACACGTGTAACCAATTACATCTACGAAAACTAATGATTTGACTAGACTGGCATAATAATGTGATTATGTGAACAGTAGCACTTTGTCATACTGATATTGTCTTTAACCACAAAGCTAAACAATCGCTGACCATGATATTAATCACTTGTGCATACTCTCTTTAACCACAATGCTAAACAATCGCTGACCATGGTATTAATCACGATTTTACTCTACGTTGAATAAAGTTATTACTGATGACACTTGAGGCATCGTATGTCGGTTATCATATACAGCGTGTTCTTTGTCGACGTACTAGTAACATCGTCAGCGCAAACAGCGCAGCGGCCACCAAATAGAATCCCGGAAACGTAACGAGTAGCGCCACCTGACGGTTAAGTCTGTCCGCTAGGGGCGGTACCAGCAAATTGGAGTTGCCTCCTAGTATCATGATGACGAAGAAGTAGATGGCAACGGCGGACGCCGTCAGGTCAGACGGTACGAAGTCGACGACGAGGGTGACACACACCCCGATCCACATCTCCCCGATGAGGAGTGCAGGAATCTGGCAGAGAAATGCCCAAGGCATCGCGAGAAGAAGTGTTGCTACCTGGAAGGGCGCACTCAGCAACTGCAGCAAAACCGTTCGCAACTGGTCATTTGTATATTATGCAAATGCTGTGTTACTTTCGACTATTCTCGTGGTTATCATTGTGACAAGTAGTACTCTGACAACAGCGTGAATGCCTAAAGTCGGGCATTATCATCTTTGTTAGCCAGCTTTAAAGCACCTGATGGGGAATTCACAAGCTGAATTGATGTGGGTGGAATTATTAAATACGTATCGGGTATGACGTTGTGAAGGCAATATTTACCACACATGAAGTTAGCACAACAAGTCGACCACTCGGCCCCGTGTTGCGGGAGATCCTGTCGGATATGTACCCTCCTCCGAATGCGCCCAACGATCCAAACACGACAGGAAGCCACGACATCCAGTCTTCCACCTGCCGCGGGATGTTCATAATAGGAAAAACATAAACATGTGTCAGCGTATGTGTGTGTGTGTGTGTGCGTGCGTGCGTGCGGGCGTGTGTGCGTGCGTGAGAGCCCATGTGTGTAGGCTCTCATAATACCACATTCTTTTAATGGACCTAAATGAAATATCCGTATTGACAATATCTGATCAATGAGTGTACGATTGCGATGACGACGACGATGATGATGCTGATGGCGACAACAAGGACGGCGACGATGATGATGAAGAAGACAATGATGACATGCAGTTTAGCACATGTGCGTTTTGACTTGACGAAACGAGTAATATGCCGTTACCCTGGTGTCAGGGTGGTATTCGTCGAAGAAGAGGACGAGGTTGTACGCCCACACCAGTCCGGCGCCATTGCGTACAGCGCCCCCTAGACACAGAAGGAGTAACGACGGGTTGCAGAAGTAACCAGCCGCCCTTCGTAGTTTAGCAATCGTCGTCGTGACGTCATCGGCGGATTTCTGAAGACAACCAGCTACATGCAAGAACACTGAATTTGTCAGCTAAGAGCACAATGTATCCTACGCAAACGTACTTAACTTTCGCGATTTGCATTACGCCTAATATTGTGTGCCTTCTGGTAATTACGATTTCATAGCAAATCTAAGTCATATCAGAAATATACAATGTAATGACAAGTAATGATACATTATATCAAACTGAGTTTCATTGTTTGTCTTTTATTAAGTGATGACATTTTATGAAATGTAACAACCAAAAAAAACATTGAAAACAAAGGTCTTGTTCCGAACGGGCCCCACGTATGTTAACGAATAATAACAATACACTTCGCCATATTGGATAAGTATTCACATTTCCGCTTCCTGTATGATTGCATCTGTACGTCCTCTTGCCTCGACTTCCGCTTTGAGATAAGTCTGTCCAATAAATGTTCTCGTCGTTATCGAGTCTTTCCCTTCTATATTGGCGTGGTGGCAGCGGTTTCACTACTGAAGTGGATAGATACTCGCATAGCCAAACAAACGGCACGACGAATGCGTACTTTCCGTTTTAGACTATGTCTAAAACAATTATTGTATGGCCTAAATTTGTATGTTCAACCAGACAAAACACTCGCAACATAGTATAAATCTTGCAATATCGTGTGACGGTGTCGACAACATAACGATAAGTTTATTTAATAATAACATTAATATGATGATTTATATTGCGTCTAAATCCTTGGAAACCAAGTTCAGAGGCGCATCAAAACAAAAGTATTGGTCAATCTCAAAATCCATAAGCTGTATAACAGTTGTCAACAGATGGGTCAAGGCGCTTGGGGGCTATGGTGGATAAGCAATGTTGTAAAGATAGGCTTTTAAATGACGAAGAACTTTGGTAACATTTTCAACTGATCTAACACTAAGAGGGAGCATATTCCAAAGAATTGATGCAGCAACAGAAAAAGCCCTAATTCCAATGGGAACAAAAAGTTGGTCAGAACTAGATGATCGAAGCTAGATAGGTTTTCTTACAGGAGTAAGCAGTGAATGCAAATAAGATGGTTGCTTACTGGACAGTGCCTGGAATGTGATGGTACACATCTTAACATTATTATACGATATCGTTCAGGAAGCCAATGCAAAGACTTCAAAACTGCTACTGAGCGAAAAAAAGAGGAGATCTGGTAACTATACTTACCAGACAATTATGGACACGTTGAAGTATTGTAATATCCTTGCTAGCGACATTATAAAGGAGGGAATTGCAATAGTCAAGTCTGCTGCTAACAAGCGCTGTTGCAATAGTTTTAGCAACAGAAAATTACATATACCGGCGAATACGGCGAAGATCACGAATATGATAAAAACAACAGCGACACGTTTGAGATATGTGTTGTCGGAAATTGAAATTACTATAGATTCCGCACCGAGGTAGCTGGCGTTATATGCTGATTCAAAATACGCGTAGGGAAAAACATCAAGTTCACTACGCTGCATTAGAATACGAATAATGATCAATGCAGTTTCATTTGCATTTAATTTCAATTTGCTGTCAATCACCTCATTGTCCTCCGTCCTCGAAGTTGGCTCCCGGACCGTCAGCGCTATGAGGATGGCAAGGAGGAAGCCGGGCGGACCGGCGAGGAAGTACACGGCTCGCCAGCCGAGTCGACGCTCTGTCGCCAAAAGGAGGTACGATGCGCTGTAGCCCAGGTATACTCCCCAGTTGTAGAACCCCAGCGCCGCTCCACGGTTCGCCTACGCAGGCAGCATTAGTTAGCAAAAGCTGATATTAATGTTAAGGTGCGGTGTGTGTTTCATTATAATATTGTGGCTCCTATTGTGGCAGATTTGATTATATTTAATTTAATATGCCGTCTTCACAAAATATTTTTACGACATTTTTACAATTAGCTAAAAATAGTATGCACATAACTATAGTATATACAGCTGACAGTACTGCTACTATCACTGTGGCAAAGACTATTACTGCCACTACCACGTTTGAGGTGTAGCTGTGTGGACTGAATCAAAGTTTTCAACGTAACGTTGTCCCTACACCTGTCATGTTGGTTACCTGAGAGAAGTATGGGACGACAATGCTCACAGAGAAAGGCACGCATCCGGCCGAGCTGTGAACACAACGCACCAATAGTTAGGTACGAACACTATTAATATAACTAACGGGAGGTCGCATGCTGTTGGAACGCGTACAATAATTTGTATTCCTTATTTTAATCAAAATTACCGTTATAGGCAGGTTGTCGTTATTGAGAGTTTCATAACTTGGATACTCACTAGGCGGAGCCACAGTATTATGGATGGTTACGTTGACGTTCGCTAGTTAGTACTCTCGTAAACACTACAAACCTAGCATTAACAATAATATTAAATAATACACTACACAACTTGCTAACTTTAACTGGTGTTCCTTTTTCTTTTGGGCCATGTTGAAATCAGTCACGCCCTCCAAGTAAAGACGAACTGAAAAAGCTTTGATGTCCAAAAGGAAACACGAGGGTGCGAACGAGTGTAAGACAAGCGTTGACCCAGATTTGCTCACAAATACCACGCCACGCATTGGTGGAGAGGAGGTTGAACTAATCCTAAACGCATAACGTGTTCGGTGGATGGACGGACGGACGGACGGACGGACGGACGGACGGACGGACGGACGGATGGACGCATGGATGGACGGACGGACGGACGGACGGACGGACGGACGGACGGACGGATGGATGGATGGGTGGGCGGGTGCATGGATGGGTGGGTGGGTGGTTGGATGGATGGATGGATGGATGGGTGGATGGATGGATGGATGGGTGGGTGGGTGGGTGGGTGGGTGGGTGGGTGGGTGGGTGGGTGGGTGGGTGGGTGGGTGGGTGGGTGGGTGGGTGGGTGGGTGGGTGGGTGGATGGATGGATTGTTGGGTACGCGGGCGGGCGGGCGGGCGGGCGGGCGGGCGGGCGGGCGGGCGGGCGGGCGGGCGGGCGGGCGGGCGGGCGGGCGGGCGGACGGATGGATGGACGCATGGATGGACGCATGGATGGACGGATGGATGGATGGACGGATGGATGGATGGATGGATGGATGGATGGATGGATGGATGGATGGATGGATGGATGGATGGATGGATGGATGGACGGACGGACGGACGGACGGACGGATGGACGGACGGATGGATGGATGGATGGACGGATGGATGGACGGACGGATGGAAGGACGGTTGGATGGATGGATGGATGGATGGATGGATGGATGGATGGATGGATGGATGGATGGATGGATGGATGGATGGATGGATGGACACACACACAAAATGCAAACACACCCACGCACACACAACGTACTTACACATACACGATCTGGCGTAAATATACTTGATAATAAAAAATACGATGTTATAGAAATTCGCTAACAAAACCCCGAGGAGGATTCGAGTCACGACGAGATGCCAGTACTGAGTGGCAAACCCAGCCAGTGACGTCATCAGACTCCATAGAACCACGCATGTCACCAGGACCCACTTCCGGCGGAAATTCTGCAGCTCAGATGTCAATCCTAAAATAACGAAAAACCTTAAATGATTGGGGTGCAAAAGTAACAAACTTCTATCGGTACGTAAACAGCTCATTGATAGAAGTATATATGAAAGCTCCCTTTATAAGAAACCATTACCTAGTGGCACTCCACTCAGACTGAAGAGGATGGTGAAAACCGGTCCAGCGAGAAGTTGATACTGTAATCCACCGCCGACATAACGCCACTCGCAGAGTGGGTTGGTATCTAGCGTGTCGCATCTGCAACACTCGCCAAATGTAGCCACGTTTCAATGTGTGGTGCTATGAATGGGAGTAGGCATTTGTTATTGTAAGCGTATTGTGTGTCTTCGAGAGATCGGTGTCAAGATATTAGAATCCCCTTCTTTTCAAGTTACGACATAGCATATTGTATTCTACAATCAAACTGCAGTTGTTTCTGAAACCTCCATCCGTTCTTAACTAAGGTCGCAAGGACATGGAACTGTATGTACCATACACACTTTGGACACTCAAGAAGTTAAACCACCGGACAGGTGTGTTAAGTTCAGTGAGTTCATTGACTTGGGATGTGTTACCTTATTACAACATTGGTATTCGTATTTGGTGTACCTACTCGCTGGAGTTATCAAGACACAGCTGCCCGACGGACGAGTTCACCGTGACACACGTCTTCTCGCCGTAGCCAATGTCCGGGGCCATGCTGTTGTTGGTAGCGATCAGAGAGAACCTACGGCAGACCACGACAGCCTCACGTAGTTTTGTTATACTCGGATACACACTTACACACGTCCGCACTCGCAAACTGAGTTCAACCGGATATATGATATGTTGTGTGACTCCTATTGAACGTATACAACATGAGTCACATCCCCCATTGTCTTGTAATTTTGTTATCCTCATCTACCTAAATATATACATGGTTTGCATTTTCCATTACATTACATTACATTAACTAAATGTTATTATTTTTATTATTCTTATTATGTGTTCTATAAAATATAGTTAACGAATTAAAGGAATATATGTATTATAAATACTAGCAAAAACGTCCGTCATCTGACGGGATGCCCCGCAGTTGACAGTCGAGATAGTGACACCTGACGGGATGCCACGCAGTTGACAGTCGAGATAGTGACATCTGACGGGATGCCACGCAGTTGACAGTCGAGATAATGACATCTGACGGGATGCCACGCAGTTGACAGTCGAGATAGTGACATCTGACGGGATGCCACGCAGTTGACAGTCGAGATAGTGACATCTGACGGGATGCCACGCAGTTGACAGTCGAGATAGTGACATTTACGTCATCTGACGGGATGCCACGCAGTTGACAGTCGAGATAGTGACATTTACGTCATCTGACGGGATGCCCCGCAGTTGACAGTCGAGATAGTGACATCTGACGGGCTGCCACGCAGTTGACAGTCGAGATAGTGACATCTGACGGGATGCCACGCAGTTGACAGTCGAGATAGTGACATCTGACGGGATGCCACGCAGTTGACAGTCGAGATAGTGACATCTGACGGGATGCCACGCAGTACCTAAATATATACATGGTTTGCATTTTCCATTACATTAACTAAATGTTATTATTTTTATTATTCTTATTATATGTTCTATAAAATATAGTTAACGAATTAAAGGAATATATGTATTATAAATACTAGCAAAAATTTCCGTCATCTGACGGGATGCCCCGCAGTTGACAGTCGAGATAGTGACACCTGACGGGATGCCACGCAGTTGACAGTCGAGATAGTGACATCTGACGGGCTGCCACGCAGTTGACAGTCGAGATAGTGACATCTGACGGGATGCCACGCAGTTGACAGTCGAGATAGTGACATCTGACGGGCTGCCACGCAGTTGACAGTCGAGATAGTGACATCTGACGGGATGCCACGCAGTTGACAGTCGAGATAGTGACATCTGACGGGATGCCACGCAGTTGACAGTCGAGATAGTGACATCTGACGGGATGCCACGCAGTTGACAGTCGAGATAGTGACATCTGACGGGCTGCCACGCAGTTGACAGTCGAGATAGTGACATCTGACGGGATGCCACGCAGTTGACAGTCGAGATAGTGACATTTGACGGGATGCCACGCAGTTGACAGTCGAGATAGTGACATCTGACGGGATGCCACGCAGTTGACAGTCGAGATAGTGACATCTGACGGGATGCCACGCAGTTGACAGTCGAGATAGTGACATTTACCGTATGCTAGAAAACATTCAGCATCGTTACATAAACACAATTACGCACATTACCTTTTACGTTCCGACCAACTGATTTACCCCACGAAAGGTACGTATATTGACATTTGTGGGGTATTTTGAAAATATAGATCTTATGTTCTACTCTAAGAGTTGTAGATTAATCCATAAAAGCTTCGCACACGAGGTTCGATTATAAGTAGATGATTGGCTTTAGCAATATCAACATTATGTTCCTTTTACTTCAGGATCTCCCGTCCAAAAGCTGGATTTTTTTAAATGTTAGATCTGATATTTTGCGGATAATTTATTGTTTGTTGTGATTTTTTTATATCCAATACCCTGTAATCATCACAGGATATAGGAGTGGAGATACCTCTCTAAAATGAACATATATGGAGCCTTCTGTTGTGCACTGTCTTGTTGAACCTGCTCGGTGGAAAGGTGTCCGACAAGTGTTCTATGGTAACGCAGCCGTGCCGTTGGCGGCGGATATTATGAAGGAACTACGGAATATCTTGTTGTTATGTGGTGTTTTCGGAAACATGATGTCCGAATGAACTTGAAGAAAACCGGGATGATCTGGATGTGGGAAGAGGGTGTGGACCTACAGGAGGAGGTATAGGGGAATGTTTTCAAACAGGCTAACAATTTCATGTATATGGAAGAACAGTGAGTGTTGGAAGTATTGCAGAAGTACAGAGACAGTAATGTGTTATGAGGGAGAGAAAGGAGGAGGAACAGCTCGAGCTAAACGAGGTGGACACATGTAGGACAATGCCTGTTCTGGGCCGAATTGCACTGCCAGGGGGTACAAGATGAGAAACTACAATAAGATTTAACAAGATTGCCACCCAGAGAATTAACTCTAGGTGGCAGGTGGACAAGGAAGCCCTTTGGCTTATCGAGAGTCCAACCCTTTTATATATGTGTATCCTGCCCTTCTGAGGTACATGTCGATTTTATTTTTAAACATATTCACGCTACTAGCACCAACACAATCAGCAGATAATCTGTTCCATTCATTTACAGTCCTTTGTGAAAATGAGAACTGTCTTATATATAATCTATGCTGCTCCTTTACTAATGTAAGTTCATGTCCTCTAGTCCATCTATCTTTCTTGACTGATAAAACAATATTTCTATCAATATTGTCATAACCATTCAGTATTTTAAACACTTCTATCTGATCTCCTGGCACTCTCCTGTTGTTAAATCACATTCTTTTAGGCGAATTTCATAAGTAAGATCCTTTAGTTTTTGTATCATTTTAGTCGCTCTCCTCTGTACTCTTTCTAGCATATCTTTGTCCTTCTTGCGATAAGGCCTCCACGCTTGTATACACTATTCTAAATGAGGTCTCACTATTGTTTTGTACAGCGGTATTATTAGTTCTTTTTCCTTATACGCTATATTTCGTCTAATTAATCCAAGAATTTGATTTCCCTTTGAAGCTGCCATTCTGCACTCCTCTGAAACCGTCATATCAGCACTAATGGTTAACCCTACGTCCTTTTCTTTTACAGTAGTACTTAGTACAGTACCCCCCCCCCCCCCCCCCCCCCCCCATTGTATATTCTACATCTTCGTTCCCATGTCCTGTGTGGAGGCATTTACATTTCCCAAAATTGAACAGCATTTGCCACTTTTCAGACCATTTGATCAACCTGTCAAGATCATCTTGTAAAAGCTGTCTATCTCCATCACTTTTAAGCCTTCTAAATCCTGTTGTATCATCCGCAAATTTCAACACCTTGCTTGTTATATAATCATCCAAATCGTTGAAATATATTAAGAATAATATAGGTCCTAGTACTGATCCCTGTGGTACCCCACTCAATACTGATTTCCAGTTTGAAGCCTCCCCATCAACTACTACACGTTGTCTTCTGTCAATCAGCCATTTTTCTATCCAGTTTATTATACCATTTCCTATGCCATGGGCCTTTAGTTTAAGCAGTAATCTTTGATGTGGTACTTTGTCGAAATTATCCTTCATAGCCCTTATTTCCTTAGCTACCATTTCCGGGGTTACAATTAACTATGCAGGTAATTTTGACTCAGTATGCCGTTTTGTATGATGGGATAATCGATTAAATGTGAGTGTAGAGGGAGGTAGCACCAGCGAAAGGGATTGGAGGAAGTAAACAGTAGGAACGGCAGAATATATGCGGCCGGAATATATTATGAGGGACAAAAAGCTGAAGGGTTGGTTGTGCCTTAGAGGAGGCAGTTTAAGCAGGATCCTTGACGCAAATATAAACTAAAAATAGCTACTTACATGTTGCATTGGTTGACGAGATACGTTAGCGTGAGAACGACCAACACATACACAGCGTACGTGTTGTCGGTGCTGACATCGTTTGACGTCTTCGAGGCTTGCAACGACATGCTGTCGACGTCCTGTTGTTTGTTACCATTCGTGTGTTTGTCTTGTCGATTTTCAACTGACATATCCAACGCGTTAATTGTCGTCCTTCCTGTCTCTATTCAGACGACGCTCACCTAGAATGAATAATTCAGTTGATTGTTTACGCGATATCAACTGGGTCAACAACAATCAATATGAGTTTACAATACTTGAATAGTACGGCGTCTATATACGGATGCTGTTCGCGTGTAGCTAGACATCTGGCCGCGATAAGAATGCTTGACTCGGAAATTATCTGCGGTCCAGAGTACTCGGCGCGAACCTACGCTAACACGTACTCTGCGGACATGATATATTACGTAACAGGCCTGTGGTCTGATTTTGCCGCGAGGGATCTTTTTCAACATGTTGTTCTTAACGTGACGTGCAATAAACAATTCCATTTCCCTTTTATTTGCAGTTTACCCTATGTTTACCGGTTATCTCGAAGGGTGGACCTTGACGTATGGCGTCAATAAGTTTGGCTAAACGAGGGGTTCTATTTTTGGACAGACAGGAGTTAAAACCCCCGAACCTATCTTTGTGGGCCTGTGTAACGTATGTTATTATCTTTAAAAAAATTACCTCTAGTAATTAAAGTATATGTGTAGATTTGTGCGAATATAAACCAATGCATGCACTGAGTCGACATTAAAACACATTAAAATTATATTCATAAAATTATAAGTAAAAGTGTAACAAAACATCAAGTGTTCCAACTTAGATTGTTATTGAAATATGTTACAATAATTCGATGTCATGCTTATGTTCCCCTCGTTAGTGCACATAATCAGTATGTAAAGCTTCTCTCCATCTTTCGTGTCTTCCTTCCTTCAGCAGTTTGAGCGCTGCGCAATGGATGTAAAAGACGGGAGTCTTACCTCACAAAGTGTTGTCGCTCGCCATGCCGTGTGCACCGTCGTGTTGTTATTATTGTACTTTTTCTGAGCCAGTTATCGTGAGCAGATTCCATTTGCACCTAGAACTTGGTCAATTCTCATTTGATCGTCCAGAACCTGCAACAGGTGGTCCTGTTGATTCAATTGCGATTCAATTAATTGTATTTCGTCTGACATTTCCCCATAATAGCGTTGTAACCCGAGGATATGTTTATGGTCCTCGACCTGTTGTACATGTGTCTGATTTATAAGAGAAAGCATCTGACTTACGGAATGTACGATTCTTTGATTTAGTCTGCCACTTGTCGTATCTGGCATTTGCATTCAATAACGTCGCGATCTGTGGCAATGCCAAAAGGCAATTTAGATATTTGTCCCGAAATGTTCAGTAGACATCGTCTCTTGCGCGGCTATGAAGGTTGTGAGACGTGCATAGATTGTTTGATTTCAGTAAGCCAACTCTCCATCGATCTGTTATTGAATTCTCGGACTGCCTGCAGTCTAAGAATGGCTGTCTTGAATCGTTCGAGTCTCAGCCGTAATCCAGGAATTTCCGCGGGGAGGAGATATAATTATTAAAACCACCCATGTTGCAACGTGATTGCGCATGTCGTCGGCTCCAGACACTAAACATCAGTAAGCTAGGAATCGCGGTTCGTTTAGCGGTATGTCCTTTTTAGCATAATCACCTGTCAGCACAATAGTTATTAATGCGCAGATAACGCCACCAAACAGATACATTCTCATCTAGCTCGTTTCTGTATGAACTCAGTAGGGGATAAGTTCCTTCGTTTTCTGAAATGTGAAATTATGCGTTGTCTTTAGTTCTAGGCCGTTGTGAATCTACGTCATCGTATGCGGGTAGGTCATCTGGGTCAAACGGTTCGTCGGTGTCTATCGCTGCTACGTCATCATCGGTGTCATTCCTAATGCGCGACAACATATCCGCCCGGACAAGTCGTTTACCTTGCCGCTGGTGTATAGAAGCTCCGAATTAAACCAGCAGCTCTTCCCGTCCCAAATCTTTGTATTATTCATTGACAGTGTGAATAAACTAATCAATATAAATATTATCTGTTTTAGTTTAGTAATACAATACATTACTGCATAAGCCTCTTTCTCAATCATTGCCATTTCCGTTACGTAGTGGTCAGTGTGTGTCTAATATACTGTGTCACTTTCTCAACTCCGTCGTCCGTGTCCTGGACCAAAATTCCGCCTATTGCAAAGTCACAAGCGTCGGTATATAATTTGTAGGGTTTGTTTGTGTCGGGCGGTGCCATCACGTGTTAACAGTTGCTTTAGTTGGACAAAAGCTTCCTGCCCTTCGCCATTCCATGTAAATCGTACATGTTTTCGTGTCAGTTCTTGTAATAATTACACAGGCCTAGCATTGATCTGACCTCTTTCACACTGGTTGGGGGTTGTATCTTTGCGGTAGCTGCCACTTTGTCGGGATCTGTCTGAATGCCATGCTCGCTTGACACGTCACCTAAAAGCTTTATTTCTGGTAGGCCGAAAACACATTTCGTGGGCTTTAGCTTAAGTTCTGCCTCTCTGAGTCGATCAAACACTAGCTGTAAGTGTTTAACTTGGTCTTCCTCGTTTTTGCTATAGACCAAAATATCATCAATGTACAAAAACACGCATTTCCCAATCAAATCAGACAAAATCTTATTAATTTCTCTTTGGAAGAAATATGTAGCTGTTTTTAATCCAAATGGTTCCTCAGTGAATTCGTAATGACCCACGTGACATCACAAGGTAGTTTCGTGAATCTCTTCCTCGGCTACAGGCATCTAATAAAAACCGGCTTTTAAGTCTAGTGTTGAATAAATGCTGCGTCCTCCAACCAAGTCGAGAATGTACTTGATGTGAGGCAATTGGAAAGCGTCAGCTTCTATTATTTGGTTTAATTTGCGATAGTCTAAGCATAGTCTAGAACCATTGTCCTTCTTGCCCCTTGCCTTGACCCCCTCGCTGAACGAGTCATCTAACATTCTTTCAACCATCTGCTCTTATTCCAAGGCATACCATGAGCTTTCTGGTAGACCGGGGATCCGTTGTTTTGATTCTGAGAGGGCTGGTCTTACATTCACCATTCCTCTCCCCTTTTGCTGAGAAAACATCAGCGTTTCTCTGGATTAACTTGCTAATTTCAGTAATTCCCGTTTCAGGAGAAATCGGGCCGATTCTGGAGTAACCGTGTTTCGCGTGTGACCATTTAGTGCTAAACCATGTCAACTCATTCTTGTACATGTCGATGATAGCTCTCCCTTGCCTTAAGGAGGGATCCCCTGTAATCATTTCATGTGGTAAATCATCACATATTATTACCTCAATTGGAGATGCAACTCCTGCAATAGTTACCAGCGTTTACCCGCAAACCTTTAAAGATACACAACCTAAACCTTGTAATGCCGTCGCATGTTCTAAATAATGCATTATATGAGTTCTGTTCACAATCATTGCTAAAATATCACGTTTTAGGACCGAGCAACTAGCGCCCGTATCGATCAAAGCGGTTACCTTAATATCTGATACAACAACATTACACGTCGGGCGGCCGCTTACCTGGCTGCGCGTCCCTAAGACGTTATCGCGTTTCCCGGTTGCTGCTAAAGTCGGACACTGCACGTGTCGCATTCGCGCAGGGTTTGCAGGCGGAGGCAATGTTCGTTCAACCGGGCGTATAGGTCGGCGGCAATGCCCGTCATCTCTCACCACTGTTGACGCTCGCGTGGCTTTGCTGTTATCTCATGTTTTATTGACAGACGGGCAAAGGTCGCTGTCAAGGCGTCAATCTGGCCGACACTGTATCGGGTTTTCCGTTTTCGTGTATTTGTTACGCCAACTTCCATCGGAACTTCCTCTCGTCCAAGTCATTTGTAAGCGTCGTTTCGCTCACAAAATCTCGTAACAGTCGGAATCGCTTCCTCGATATTCGCAGGATCGGTGTGTCCTACGATTTTCCTTACCAGTTCATCGGAGGCTAATCCTCGGGCGAAACTTTTAATCAAGAGGCGCTCTTGGACTGCATTGCGCTGTCCGATCGGATAGGCGACATCGGCATCGTCTCGGAAGCTGCGAACATATTGAGATGTAGCTTCATACGCGGATTGACGTAACTTTTCTAACTCGTCTCTCAAGACAGCGCTTTCGTCAACACTGAGAAATTGTGTGGCAAGATGATCTCGGATATCAGGCCAAGAAATGGCAGCTCTTGCGATTTGATTCGTGGCAAATACACATTCAATGAAACTTTCTAACTCAAACGGCAACGGTCCAGACACAGGTTTTAGGCTATTTCAACAACGTGGGTTGCACCGACTTGATTGAAAACCAGTGTCACCTTCCCGATCCAATTTCTAACAGCGGCTGTCATTGAACCATCGCACTTTTGCGTTTGTCGTATTAAATCACGGATCTATTCTCGCGATGCTTGTGTCGCTCTTCTCTCTGTCTCTTGCTCAGCTAATTCAGCCGTAAGATTCAAAAACATCTCAGCATCCATGATTAATTAGTTCAAAAGTCACATTAATAGTTTAACACAGTCACTCACTGTTTCCTCACGTTGGTCGTTCCGGCGCCGTTCGTCAATGTACGTAATGGTTCGATCCTTCCTCCCAACCTTCCTATCGTCCCTAATAACCACAACACACACCTACTTAGTTCATCATAGCTTGGGTTATCATTTCGCCCGATATGGGGAAGCTGGTCCAGAAAGACCTACCTTTAAGAATGAAGTCAATGTACGTCATTGTTTCTTCTCGTATTCATCCTGGCGCATGCTCGCCAGTTGTAAAACTTCTCTCCTTCTTTCGTATCTTCCTTCCTTCAACAGTTTCAGCGCTGCGCAATGGATGTAGAAGTCGGGAAACTTACCTCACAAAGTGTTGTCGCTCGCCAAGTCGTGTGCATCGTCGTGTTGTTATTATTGTATTGTTCCCTCACGACTAAGGTTCTGGTAGTTTGTAAAAAAATTACACCCGTTTCCAGATCCATCATGAGTATTGAGTTTATTCGTCCGTACTTCGGTTACAGAGTCAGTACATCGTTTTACATACGCATCAACGTCAACGACTTTATGTTCTTCTATATATGACATTTAATGTGTCCTGGATTTTAGAGTTCCAGCCATAAAGCCAAATATAAACCGACATGGTTTATAATTGCCGCAATTTCGATAGTCCAAAAATGTAGGGGGCAATTTCGTAGCTCCCCGTGGAGAGCTTCAAACGTCCTCCCTTTTGTTCAATAAGTGCCGCCCTCCTCGAAGTTCCACCATAGACCCCTTTTAAACAAAACTAGCTTGGCGCTCGGCCAAATCTAGGGAGCACTTTCAAGCTAGGATAAATCCAAACGCTTGGTAGCGCTCCAGTTTAAATTATGGCATTACGCATGCGTAGTTTTGTGTCGTCATACTGTGGGGACGGAGGTGGGTTGTTGCTGCATATATTTGCATAATTACATGCTTGCGGACAACTATTAAATCCAGGACAAGGTTTCAATGGCGGTGAACTTCCGTTCAAAAAAGTTGCCAAGGTGAGGCTGCGGTGAACACAATACCGGTGACGTGAACACTAGTTCTCGATCCCATCTTCATGTTTACACGATGCCCGCTGTGCATTTTGGTGCACGGAAAGAAACAATTGCAGTCAAACCTCGTTCTGTGGCTTCTTCTGTAGCATATGCGTAAGGACGGGGGGGGAGGGTCAGTGCCCCAAATATCGTTAGTCGGGCTGGGGATAGTCTTAGCCCCCTGATATATCGCGGATGCAGTTGGAGGTTTTAGGTTAGCCTCAAATATGTGTATAATTGTAGTTTTTTTGGTTAGCCTCGAGGGTGGAGTTTAAGGGGTTTGGTTGGCCTCCCTCCAATATTCCACCGTTCCGATGCCTACGTTTAGAATGGCCACTTCACAATTGTGACAATCCTGGAACAGTTGTTTTCGTCATTTTGTTTTCTTTTGTTTTCCTTTCTCTCAGTGTTATTCCACGGCTGTCTCTCCGTTCGTCTTCACTCCCTGTATATTTCGCATTCGTTCAACACTCGTCGTCCAATTTCCATTTATACAAGTCAGTAGCAGTTAAGATCAGTCACCTCGATATCCATGTCACTTTGACCCAGTGCCGAGTGTGACTTAAATAGTTAGATGGCAATGAACACATAAATAATTTGAATGATTAATAATTTGTTGTATTTGTGATCATGTGATTGATTTTATCTGCTTAACTCAGGTACACACATAATTACACCAACACGAATATAGGCAAGATATACGGGACTTCACCGTTTTAGTGAACCCGGCGCGCAGCAGCAACCTCTGGCGGCGAGCTAGGAGAATAACTCCCCAAGACGCAACATCAGCGTTTGGTGCGGCGCACCGAATTGTTAAAATTGTAGAAATAAACATTTAGAGAAGGTTTATTTTGTTTTTAAAAACAACAGAAAAGCAGGTGTAATTGAGCATGATTGTGTTATAAATTCACTGTTGACACTCGTAATATTTTATAACTGACGAAATAAATCGAAAATTCACTTTCTCAACGAACACATCCTACAGCTACGCATAAAAGTACACACCAATAGTCGTTTTAGTCAATAATAATTTAATGTTCACCTAGATGTACTAAGTAGCGATTGGCTGAGAAAGAGTGAGTAGTATTTTTTTTGTAATGTACGTGCAATATTTATTGCTTTTGTAATAAACACAATTCTGAATAATTTTCTGTTTGAATCCGACTGCTGTTACGAGGATGTCAACAGGCGGTGACACTATTTCAAACGGACGAGAATCCGCTACAAGTAAATTTTTTACGATTTGCAACGTACGTAAATAAATACATTTTGTTCCCTTATACACTCGTTCTTACACTCAAATTGGGTCTTATCGACAGTGACGGTGTTCCTTTATGCTGTATTGAGGAACAATAATAACAAATTCACCACATCAATAGGACGAGACAGGAAACTACTATAGTTCTAACACGAGTGAGGACTCCAGTTCGGTTTTCACACGCCCAGGACAGCAGCTTGCAGCGAGCATAGTTCTTCGCCCAATATATTTTGACAATAAACTATGCAAGTGCCCATTTTGAAGATTGTGTGATGATGTACACATACGGATGCACGTACATAATTACACGAGCGCTGTTTTAGTGAAACTGGCGTACAACCGTATTGAGAAGTTATCGCCGCTGCGTAGTTTCCCTAGCCAGCCGCCTAGCCAAGCGTCTAATTGCGTGGCTTCACTTTTCGTCCAGTAGATTCCGTAGTAGTACAGATCAGTACCGCTGATACGGTCACCTCGATATCCTTGTCACTTTGACCCAGTGCCGAGTGTGATTTAAATAGTTAGACGGCAATGAGCACATTCATTTGACTTATCGTATTGTGGTAGTCCCGAGATGGCAGCACTGCTCATCACCACCCACCCGCTACCCCTTGCACACACCCAGCCCTGTATGTAAACCCCAAGCACACCCATACCAAGCGCGCCACTCCGATCCACCCGAACAAGACATTCTATTTCCGATGTACTGGCTCAGGATCAACGGCGGCCACAGAACGCAACGCAGCTATCGAACGTAAAGAGCGAGCCACATAAGTTACCACTCATTACCCGTTCGCTCTTTACCACAGTATCTGTGATCATGTGATTGACTTCCTCCGCCTGATACCTGTCCTGCCCTCTTTGTACCAGGCAATTATCTGCCTAGCTCCGGCACACACATAATTACACTGTCTAACCGCCAACCAAACTGGTCCCAATCTACCAATGTAACCTTCATTATAATCGACTAATCGACTATGTTAACCGGGGAAGCTATTATATCTTATAACACACGATGTTTGACACCAAATTAAATTACACAGTATGCAACTATAATTAAACGAAACTCATAATGACCTAGTAAAGACTAAGTAAAATGCTTTTTTTATTTCTTTGAAACTTCGTATTTGTAAACTTAATACTCTAGTCAAGTAATATGCGAAATGTGAAGCCTGTTCGTTGCGAGCTTATGTCACTAAGCCCGCTCAAACGTGGTCATTTGCGTGTCACAAATCAACCAGCCCATCAGATGTTGCTGACATCACCACAGGCAATGCCGCTGAGCGCGGCCTATCATTTAACACGGCGAGGGCAGTGTGGCTGAATCATAGAGTTACATCATTAACCATTCCCCTATAGACTACAGCGATAGGCTGGCTCGCTGCAGTGAAGGGCTCAGCACACTGTCAGTTTTCCCATTGGCGACCATGTTAATGTTTTGTGTGATTATAAGAAAACGTGACCTATAAAGTTTCTTAAACTTCCCACTTGCTGTTATTATCATCTCATTGACATGCTGGTCGATTTTAGTCAAAATCTAATATATCTAGCTCTTGCAAAATGCCTGTATGTATGACACCCGTCAATATTTACAAATGCATGCAGGCAGTAATCTGGCTAAAGTGTCAACTAGCCAAATTGCTGCCAGATACCCTTCCGCTTAGTAAAATCAGCTAAAAAGACACAATTTTACTGTCAACAGCTGCTACAATCACATCTAGAAATCTGACTACTCAAATGCACTTATGTCAGAGCAAGTGAACATTGTAAAAAATCATTTCTATAAAATATAATGCACTTTTTTCGTCTGTAATCAAGCAGGAAAACCAACAGTTTGCTGACCCCAAATAGGCATGGTGATTTTGGAGAAAATGTTGAAAACAACACACTTTATAGGCACCAATGTTACAAGCACTCTGCAATTTTATTTTTTGTAATCCCTCCAGGTGTTTGTGTTTTATGCACATTTCAAAGGTGCCACCAAACTTGGCAACGCACCAGAAAAATCAGCACTTCGCTGTTGGACAATTTGTAATCCAACACAACGTTCTCAGGTGGCACTATGAACTCCTGATACCGTTTTCCAGAAAGTCCAATAAGTGTTTTATAAGAAAATTCAATACAGGCAGTTGTTACGTTACATTCACATGTATATTGATTGTTTTACCTTGTGCCCTATTTACAAAGGTAAACATCAACAAAAAGTCACCGTAGGGTGTGAATTCCTCAAAGGCCAGACGTTTCAAGCAGTTCAATTACATAATATTACACAGCTTAATTAGCAGACATTCAGAAAACAATGTCATTTGCTTAATTGGCCAGAAGGTCCAGTCAGTAGACAGATCTGATAACAAGCTCCGGCTATGGCCTATTCCAGCTAATCACTGTCCTCAGACTTCATTAGGGTCAATGACAACATATTCACTTGTGTTTAATTAGCTGAAGTAAACAAAAAACGATTGATGAATCACCCTGCTGCAATGTTATTGGTTCATTTTCATTCAGATTTTCAAATCGAGGCTTAACTACTGGCATACGCACCCCTCCCCCTTATTAGACATGTGTTCCGTCACTGTGATTTTGACTTGCCGACTGATGAGAAGTCTGTAATATCCAAAAACGGTTTGTCCCATTCAACTGTAGTTTTGCCATACACGTATTTTCAGTAATTGTCTCAAGATATTTGAAGTAAAACGCGTCCTCCGACATTGTGCAATGACTATAGCGTGCTTTCGTTGCCAGGCTCTCTACTTGGGCTCAGCACACTGTCAGTTTTCCCATTGGCGACCATGTTAATGTTTTGTGTGATTATAAGAAAACGTGACCTATAAAGTTTCTTAAACTTCCCACCTGCTGTTAATATCATCTCATTGACATGCTGGTCGATTTTAGTCAAAATCTAATATATCTAGCTCTTGCAAAATGCCTGTATGTATGACACCCGTCAATATTTACAAATGCATGCAGGCAGTAATCCGGCTAAAGTGTCAACTAGCCAAATTGCTGCCAGATACCCTTCCGCTTAGTAAAATCAGCTAAAAAGACACAATTTTACTGTCAACAGCTGCTACAATCACATCTAGAAATCTGACTACTCAAATGCACTTATGTCAGAGCAAGTGAACATTGTAAAAAATCATTTCTATAAAATATAATGCACTTTTTTCGTCTGTAATCAAGCAGGAAAACCAACAGTTTGCTGACCCCAAATAGGCATGGTGATTTTGGAGAAAATGTTGAAAACAACACACTTTATAGGCACCAATGTTACAAGCACTCTGCAATTTTATTTTTTGTAATCCCTCCAGGTGTTTGTGTTTTATGCACATTTCAAAGGTGCCACCAAACTTGGCAACGCACCAGAAAAATCAGCACTTCGCTGTTGGACAATTTGTAATCCAACACAACGTTCTCAGGTGGCACTATGAACTCCTGATACCGTTTTCCAGAAAGTCCAATAAGTGTTTATAAGAAAATTCAATACAGGCAGTTGTTACGTTACATTCACATGTATATTGATTGTTTTACCTTGTGCCCTATTTACAAAGGTAAACATCAACAAAAAGTCACCGTAGGGTGTGAATTCCTCAAAGGCCAGACGTTTCAAGCAGTTCAATTACATAATATTACACAGCTTAATTAGCAGACATTCAGAAAACAATGCCATTTGCTTAATTGGCCAGAAGGTCCAGTCAGTAGACAGATCTGATAACAAGCTCCGGCTATGGCCTATTCCAGCTAATCACTGTCCTCAGACTTCATTAGGGTCAATGACAACATATTCACTTGTGTTTAATTAGCTGAAGTAAACAAAAAACGATTGATGAATCACCCTGCTGCAATGTTATTGGTTCATTTTCATTCAGATTTTCAAATCGAGGCTTAACTACTGGCATACGCACCCCTCCCCCTTATTAGACATGTGTTCCGTCACTGTGATTTTGACTTGCCGACTGATGAGAAGTCTGTAATATCCAAAAACGGTTTGTCCCATTCAACTGTAGTTTTGCCATACACGTATTTTCAGTAATTGTCTCAAGATATTTGAAGTAAAACGCGTCCTCCGACATTGTGCAATGACTATAGCGTGCTTTCGTTGCCAGGCTCTCTACTTGGGCTCAGCACACTGTCAGTTTTCCCATTGGCGACCATGTTAATGTTTTGTGTGATTATAAGAAAACGTGACCTATAAAGTTTCTTAAACTTCCCACTTGCTGTTAATATCATCTCATTGACATGCTGGTCGATTTTAGTCAAAATCTAATATATCTAGCTCTTGCAAAATGCCTGTATGTATGACACCCGTCAATATTTACAAATGCATGCAGGCAGTAATCTGGCTAAAGTGTCAACTAGCCAAATTGCTGCCAGATACCCTTCCGCTTAGTAAAATCAGCTAAAAAGACACAATTTTACTGTCAACAGCTGCTACAATCACATCTAGAAATCTGACTACTCAAATGCACTTATGTCAGAGCAAGTGAACATTGTAAAAAATCATTTCTATAAAATATAATGCACTTTTTTCGTCTGTAATCAAGCAGGAAAACCAACAGTTTGCTGACCCCAAATAGGCATGGTGATTTTGGAGAAAATGTTGAAAACAACACACTTTATAGGCACCAATGTTACAAGCACTCTGCAATTTTATTTTTTGTAATCCCTCCAGGTGTTTGTGTTTTATGCACATTTCAAAGGTGCCACCAAACTTGGCAACGCACCAGAAAAATCAGCACTTCGCTGTTGGACAATTTGTAATCCAACACAACGTTCTCAGGTGGCACTATGAACTCCTGATACCGTTTTCCAGAAAGTCCAATAAGTGTTTTATAAGAAAATTCAATACAGGCAGTTGTTACGTTACATTCACATGTATATTGATTGTTTTACCTTGTGCCCTATTTACAAAGGTAAACATCAACAAAAAGTCACCGTAGGGTGTGAATTCCTCAAAGGCCAGACGTTTCAAGCAGTTCAATTACATAATATTACACAGCTTAATTAGCAGACATTCAGAAAACAATGTCATTTGCTTAATTGGCCAGAAGGTCCAGTCAGTAGACAGATCTGATAACAAGCTCCGGCTATGGCCTATTCCAGCTAATCACTGTCCTCAGACTTCATTAGGGTCAATGACAACATATTCACTTGTGTTTAATTAGCTGAAGTAAACAAAAAACGATTGATGAATCACCCTGCTGCAATGTTATTGGTTCATTTTCATTCAGATTTTCAAATCGAGGCTTAACTACTGGCATACGCACCCCTCCCCCTTATTAGACATGTGTTCCGTCACTGTGATTTTGACTTGCCGACTGATGAGAAGTCTGTAATATCCAAAAACGGTTTGTCCCATTCAACTGTAGTTTTGCCATACACGTATTTTCAGTAATTGTCTCAAGATATTTGAAGTAAAACGCGTCCTCCGACATTGTGCAATGACTATAGCGTGCTTTCGTTGCCAGGCTCTCTACTTGGGCTCAGCACACTGTCAGTTTTCCCATTGGCGACCATGTTAATGTTTTGTGTGATTATAAGAAAACGTGACCTATAAAGTTTCTTAAACTTCCCACCTGCTGTTAATATCATCTCATTGACATGCTGGTCGATTTTAGTCAAAATCTAATATATCTAGCTCTTGCAAAATGCCTGTATGTATGACACCCGTCAATATTTACAAATGCATGCAGGCAGTAATCCGGCTAAAGTGTCAACTAGCCAAATTGCTGCCAGATACCCTTCCGCTTAGTAAAATCAGCTAAAAAGACACAATTTTACTGTCAACAGCTGCTACAATCACATCTAGAAATCTGACTACTCAAATGCACTTATGTCAGAGCAAGTGAACATTGTAAAAAATCATTTCTATAAAATATAATGCACTTTTTTCGTCTGTAATCAAGCAGGAAAACCAACAGTTTGCTGACCCCAAATAGGCATGGTGATTTTGGAGAAAATGTTGAAAACAACACACTTTATAGGCACCAATGTTACAAGCACTCTGCAATTTTATTTTTTGTAATCCCTCCAGGTGTTTGTGTTTTATGCACATTTCAAAGGTGCCACCAAACTTGGCAACGCACCAGAAAAATCAGCACTTCGCTGTTGGACAATTTGTAATCCAACACAACGTTCTCAGGTGGCACTATGAACTCCTGATACCGTTTTCCAGAAAGTCCAATAAGTGTTTTATAAGAAAATTCAATACAGGCAGTTGTTACGTTACATTCACATGTATATTGATTGTTTTACCTTGTGCCCTATTTACAAAGGTAAACATCAACAAAAAGTCACCGTAGGGTGTGAATTCCTCAAAGGCCAGACGTTTCAAGCAGTTCAATTACATAATATTACACAGCTTAATTAGCAGACATTCAGAAAACAATGCCATTTGCTTAATTGGCCAGAAGGTCCAGTCAGTAGACAGATCTGATAACAAGCTCCGGCTATGGCCTATTCCAGCTAATCACTGTCCTCAGACTTCATTAGGGTCAATGACAACATATTCACTTGTGTTTAATTAGCTGAAGTAAACAAAAAACGATTGATGAATCACCCTGCTGCAATGTTATTGGTTCATTTTCATTCAGATTTTCAAATCGAGGCTTAACTACTGGCATACGCACCCCTCCCCCTTATTAGACATGTGTTCCGTCACTGTGATTTTGACTTGCCGACTGATGAGAAGTCTGTAATATCCAAAAACGGTTTGTCCCATTCAACTGTAGTTTTGCCATACACGTATTTTCAGTAATTGTCTCAAGATATTTGAAGTAAAACGCGTCCTCCGACATTGTGCAATGACTATAGCGTGCTTTCGTTGCCAGGCTCTCTACTTGGGCTCAGCACACTGTCAGTTTTCCCATTGGCGACCATGTTAATGTTTTGTGTGATTATAAGAAAACGTGACCTATAAAGTTTCTTAAACTTCCCACCTGCTGTTAATATCATCTCATTGACATGCTGGTCGATTTTAGTCAAAATCTAATATATCTAGCTCTTGCAAAATGCCTGTATGTATGACACCCGTCAATATTTACAAATGCATGCAGGCAGTAATCCGGCTAAAGTGTCAACTAGCCAAATTGCTGCCAGATACCCTTCCGCTTAGTAAAATCAGCTAAAAAGACACAATTTTACTGTCAACAGCTGCTACAATCACATCTAGAAATCTGACTACTCAAATGCACTTATGTCAGAGCAAGTGAACATTGTAAAAAATCATTTCTATAAAATATAATGCACTTTTTTCGTCTGTAATCAAGCAGGAAAACCAACAGTTTGCTGACCCCAAATAGGCATGGTGATTTTGGAGAAAATGTTGAAAACAACACACTTTATAGGCACCAATGTTACAAGCACTCTGCAATTTTATTTTTTGTAATCCCTCCAGGTGTTTGTGTTTTATGCACATTTCAAAGGTGCCACCAAACTTGGCAACGCACCAGAAAAATCAGCACTTCGCTGTTGGACAATTTGTAATCCAACACAACGTTCTCAGGTGGCACTATGAACTCCTGATACCGTTTTCCAGAAAGTCCAATAAGTGTTTTATAAGAAAATTCAATACAGGCAGTTGTTACGTTACATTCACATGTATATTGATTGTTTTACCTTGTGCCCTATTTACAAAGGTAAACATCAACAAAAAGTCACCGTAGGGTGTGAATTCCTCAAAGGCCAGACGTTTCAAGCAGTTCAATTACATAATATTACACAGCTTAATTAGCAGACATTCAGAAAACAATGTCATTTGCTTAATTGGCCAGAAGGTCCAGTCAGTAGACAGATCTGATAACAAGCTCCGGCTATGGCCTATTCCAGCTAATCACTGTCCTCAGACTTCATTAGGGTCAATGACAACATATTCACTTGTGTTTAATTAGCTGAAGTAAACAAAAAACGATTGATGAATCACCCTGCTGCAATGTTATTGGTTCATTTTCATTCAGATTTTCAAATCGAGGCTTAACTACTGGCATACGCACCCCTCCCCCTTATTAGACATGTGTTCCGTCACTGTGATTTTGACTTGCCGACTGATGAGAAGTCTGTAATATCCAAAAACGGTTTGTCCCATTCAACTGTAGTTTTGCCATACACGTATTTTCAGTAATTGTCTCAAGATATTTGAAGTAAAACGCGTCCTCCGACATTGTGCAATGACTATAGCGTGCTTTCGTTGCCAGGCTCTCTACTTGGGCTCAGCACACTGTCAGTTTTCCCATTGGCGACCATGTTAATGTTTTGTGTGATTATAAGAAAACGTGACCTATAAAGTTTCTTAAACTTCCCACCTGCTGTTATTATCATCTCATTGACATGCTGGTCGATTTTAGTCAAAATCTAATATATCTAGCTCTTGCAAAATGCCTGTATGTATGACACCCGTCAATATTTACAAATGCATGCAGGCAGTAATCCGGCTAAAGTGTCAACTAGCCAAATTGCTGCCAGATACCCTTCCGCTTAGTAAAATCAGCTAAAAAGACACAATTTTACTGTCAACAGCTGCTACAATCACATCTAGAAATCTGACTACTCAAATGCACTTATGTCAGAGCAAGTGAACATTGTAAAAAATCATTTCTATAAAATATAATGCACTTTTTTCGTCTGTAATCAAGCAGGAAAACCAACAGTTTGCTGACCCCAAATAGGCATGGTGATTTTGGAGAAAATGTTGAAAACAACACACTTTATAGGCACCAATGTTACAAGCACTCTGCAATTTTATTTTTTGTAATCCCTCCAGGTGTTTGTGTTTTATGCACATTTCAAAGGTGCCACCAAACTTGGCAACGCACCAGAAAAATCAGCACTTCGCTGTTGGACAATTTGTAATCCAACACAACGTTCTCAGGTGGCACTATGAACTCCTGATACCGTTTTCCAGAAAGTCCAATAAGTGTTTTATAAGAAAATTCAATACAGGCAGTTGTTACGTTACATTCACATGTATATTGATTGTTTTACCTTGTGCCCTATTTACAAAGGTAAACATCAACAAAAAGTCACCTTAGGGTGTGAATTCCTCAAAGGCCAGACGTTTCAAGCAGTTCAATTACATAATATTACACAGCTTAATTAGCAGACATTCAGAAAACAATGTCACTTGCTTAATTGGCCAGAAGGTCCAGTCAGTAGACAGATCTGATAACAAGCTCCGGCTGTGGCCTATTCCAGCTAATCACTGTCCTCAGACTTCATTAGGGTCAATGACAACATATTCACTTGTGTTTAATTAGCTGAAGTAAACAAAAAACGATTGATGAATCACCCTGCTGCAATGTTATTGGTTCATTTTCATTCAGATTTTCAAATTGAGGCTTAACTACTGGCATACGCACCCCTCCCCCCTTATTAGACATGTGTTCCGTCACTGTGATTTTGACTTGCCGACTGATGAGAAGTCTGTAATATCCAAAAACGGTTTGTCCCATTCAACTGTAGTTTTGCTATACACGTATTTTCAGTAATTGTCTCAAGATATTTGAAGTAAAACGCGTCCTCTGACATTGTGCAATGACTATAGCGTGCTTTCGTTGCCAGGCTCTCTACTTGGGCTCAGCACACTGTCAGTTTTCCCATTGGCGACCATGTTAATGTTTTGTGTGATTATAAGAAAACGTGACCTATAAAGTTTCTTAAACTTCCCACCTGCTGTTATTATCATCTCATTGACATGCTGGTCGATTTTAGTCAAAATCTAATATATCTAGCTCTTGCAAAATGCCTGTATGTATGACACCCGTCAATATTTACAAATGCATGCAGGCAGTAATCCGGCTAAAGTGTCAACTAGCCAAATTGCTGCCAGATACCCTTCCGCTTAGTAAAATCAGCTAAAAAGACACCATTTTACTGTCAACAGCTGCTACAATCACACCTAGAAATCTGACTATTCAAATGCACTTATGTCAGAGCAAGTGAACATTGTAAAAAATAATTTCTCAAAAATATAATGCACTTTTTTCGTCTGTAATCAAGCAGGAAGTCCAACAGTGTATTGACCCCTGACGCTGCCGTGGACCGCTGGCTGCCATCCAACTGTTCGGCAGGAACTGTTGCACCCACTGGCAAGACGTACAGCATAGAATTGTTTGACAATGTATATAACATGTAATAAATGTCAGGCACAGGAAATTTTAACTTGGATATGTGTCACAGTGCTTCCTATATAAGATATACCATGACTAATTAATGGGCTAGCCCAGCAGCCACCAGCTTAGCGATTTGGGTTGGTTGGGGGTAGTGATCTGGAGATTTGTCATAGTGCTTCTTTGACAAAGTGACTGATGATTAATTAATGGAGCAGGCTGTAGCCTCCTGCTTGTTCAACTAGCTCGTTCTATTTATATCTATGGGCTGAATCAAGGGCAGAATGTCTTCTACGTCATCGTCTGCGGGTAGGTCATCTGGGTCAAACGGTTCGTCAATGTCTATCGCTGCTACGTCATCATCGTTGTCATTCTTAATGCGCGACAACATATCCGCCCGGATAAGTCGTTTACTTTGCCGATAGTGTATAAAAGCTCCGAATTCGGCCAGCAACACTTCCCGTCTCTGAATCTTTGTATTATTCATTGGCTGTGTGAATAAACTAATCCATATAATGTTTTTGTTATGGTCTGAATTTATCAATACAGTATACCCTAATGCATAAGCCTCTTTCTCAATCATTGGCCATTTCCGTTACGTAGTGGTCAGTGTGTGACTAATATACTGTGTCACTTTCTCAACTCCGTCGTCTGTGTCCTGGACCATCAGTCCGCCTATTGCATAGTCACAAGCGTCGGTGTATAATTTATAGGGTTTGTTTGGTGCGGTGCCGTCACGTGTGATGACATTAACAGTCGCTTTAGCTCGTCAAAAGCTTCCTGTCGTTCGCCGTTCCATGTAAATCGTACATGTTTTCGTGTCAGTTCTGTCAGGGGTTCTGCAACTTTAGTCTAGTTAGGTAGGCTGGTCCTGTAATAATTACACATGTCTAGCATTGATCTGACCTCTTTCACACTGGTTGGGGGTTGTAACTTTGCGATAGCTGCTACTTTGTCGAGATCTGTTTAAATGCTTGTTTAACACGTCACCCAAAAGCTGTATTTCTGGTAGGCCGAGAGCACATTTCCTGGGCTTTAGCTTAAGTCCTGCCTCTTTGAGTCGGTCAAACACTAGTTGTAAGTGTTTAATATGGTCTTTCTGGTTTTTGCTAAATACCAAAATATCGTTAATGTACACAAACACGCATTTTCCAATGAAATCAGACAAAATCTTATTAATTTCTCTTTGGAAGAAATATGTAGCTGTTTTTAATCCAAATGGAACCTTAGTGAATTCATAATCGGAAGGCAGTTTTGTGAGTGTCTTCCTCGGCTACAGGCATCAAATAAAAAACCGGCTTTTATATAGTACATAGATTAGAATCATTGTCCTTCTTGCCTACTAGCAAAATGGGAGAGTAATGTGGGCTATTGCTACGTCTGATGACTCCCTCCCTTAACAAGTCATCTAACATTCCTTCAACCATCTGCTCTTACTCCAAGGCATGCTATAAGCTTTCTGGCAGACCGGGGACCTGGTGTTTTGATTCTGAGAGGGCTAGTCTTACATTCTCCATTCCTTTCTCTTTCTGTTGAGAAAACATCAGCGTTTCTCTGGATTAACTTGTTAATTTAAGTATTTCCCGTTTCAGAAGAAATCGGACCGGTGCTGGAATAACGTTGTTTTACGTGTGTGTTAAGTGGCCATTTAGTACTCAACCATGTCTACGCATTCGTGTACATGTCGATGACAGCTCTCCCTTGCCTTAAGGTAGGATGCCATATAATCATTTCATGTGGCAAATCATCATATGTCATTACCTCAATTGGAGATGCAACTCCTGCAATAGTTGCCTGCGTTTTCCCGCAAACCTTTAAAGATACACCACCTAAACCTTGTAATGGCATGTTCTAAATGATGCATTCTAGGAGTCCTGATCACAATCATTGCTAAAATATCACGTTTTAGGACCGAGCAACTAGCGCCCGTATCAATCAAAGCGGTTACCTTAATACCTGATACAACAACATTACACGTCGGGTGGCCGCTTACCTGGCTGCGCGTCCGTAAGACGTCATCCCGTTTCCCGGCTGCTGCTTGAGTCGGCCGGACTGTTCTTGTTTACAGTCTCTCGTGATGTGACCACAGAGTCAGCATTGGTATCACTGCACGTGTCGCATTCGCGCAATGTTTGCAGGCAGAGGCAATGTTCGTTCAGCCGGGCGTGTAGGTCGGCGGCGATGCCCGTCAGGGGTGAGCACACTGTTGGTTTTCCCATAGGCGACCATGTTAACGTTTTGTCTGATTATAAGAAAACATGACATGTAAAATGTCTTAAACGTCTCACCTGCTGTTATCATCATCTCTGACATGCTGATGGATTAAAAAAAATTGCATACTTCCAGCTCTCGTAAAATGCCTGTATGTGTGACACCCGTCAATATTTACAAATGCCGGCAAGAATTACTCCGCAAACCGGTCACACAGGCAAATTGCTGCCAAATATCCTTCCGCTTATTCAAATCATCTAGAAATCCACCATTTTACAGTCAACACCTTCTACAATCACACATGAAAATCTCCCTACTCAAATGCACTTACGTCACAGCATGTGAATTTTGTTTAAAAAAAATCATTTCTCAAAAATACATTGCACTTTTCTTCGTTCGTGCAACGAACAGGAAGTCTAACTAAAACATGACCCCAAGTAGGCAAGGCAATTTTGGAGAAAAATTGTGAAACTAACACATTTTATAGCCTCTCCTATCTCATACACTATGTGATTTTTGTGTAATTCATCCACGTGTTTGTTATTTATACACATTTCAAAAGAGCCACCCTACTTGACAGGGCACCGTGTGAATAAGCATTTCACTGTCCGACAATTTCTAATCTGGCATATCTCTACACTGCACACTCATTCTCATGTGGTACGTATGAACTCCTAACACAGTTTTCCAGTCTAACTAGAACATGACTCCGTCATCGCTCATCATTGTTGATGTTCGCGTGGCTTTGCTGTTTATCTCGTGTTTCGCGAGTTTCATCGATAGACGGGCAAAGGTCGCTGTCAAGGCGTCAATCTGGCCGACACTGTATCGGGTTTTCCGTTTTCGTGTATTTGTTACGCCAACTTCCACCGGAACTTCCTCTCGTCCAAGTCGTTTGTAAGCTTCGCTTCGCTCACAACATCTCGTCACAGCCGTAATCGCTTCCTTGATATTCGTAGGATCGGTGTGCTCTACGATTTTCCTTACCAGTTCATCGGAGGCTAACCCTCGGGCGAAACTTTTAATCAAGAGGCGCTCTTGGTCTGCATTGCGTTGTCCGATCGGATAGGCGACATCGGCATCGTCTCGGAAGCTGCGAATATATTCAGCTGTAGCTTCATAAGCGGATTGACGTAGCTTTTCTAACTCGTCTCTCAAGACAGCGCTTTCGTCAAAATTGTGTGGCAAGATCATATAACTGTTTCTTCTCGTATTCATCCTGGCGCTTGCTCGCCAGTTGTAAAACTTCTCTCTTTCTTTCGAGTCTTCCTTCCTTCAACAGTTTGCGTGCTGCGCAATGGATGTAGAAGACGGGAGCCTTACCTCACAAAGTGTTGTCGCTCGCCAAGCCGTGTCCATCGTCGTGTTGTTATTATTGTATTGTTCCCTCACGACTAAGGGTGTGCTAGTTTGTCAATAAATTAGACAAACACGCGTTTCCAGATTCATCATGAATATTGGGTTTATTCGTTCGTACTTCGGTTACAGCGTCCGTACAACGTTTTACATACGCATCAACGTCAACGGCTTCTAGTTCTTATACATTTAAAATGTAATGTGTCCGGGATTTTAGAGTTCCAACCATAAAGCAAAATATAAACCGACGTGGTTTATAATTGCGGAATTTCGATATTGCAAAAATATAGGGAGCAATTTCGTAGTTCCCCGTGGAGAGCGTCAAACGTCCTGCCTTGTGTGCAATAATTGCCGTCCTCCTCGAAGTTCCACCACAGTCCCCTTTTAGGCAAAACTAGCTTGGCGCTCGGCCAAATCTAGGGAGCACTTTCAAGCTAGGATAAATGGATTGAAACGCTTGGTAGCGCGTCAGTTGAAATTATGGCACTACGCATGCGTAGTTTTGGTCGTCATACTGTGGGGAAGCAGATGGGTCGTTGCTGCATACATTTGCATAATTACATGCTTGCGGACAACTATTAAATCCAGGACAAGGTTTCAAGGGAGGTGAACTGTTCTAAAAAGTTGCCAAGGTGAGGCTGCGGTGAACACAATACAGATGATGTGAACACTAGTTCTCGATCCCATCTTCATGTTTACACGATGCCCGCTATGCATGTTGGCACACAGAAAGAAACAATTGCAGTCAAACCTCGTTCTGTGGCTTCTTCTGTAGCTTATGCGTAAGGACGGGGGGTTCAGCGCCCCAAATATCGTTGGTCGGGGCTGGGGATAGTCTTAGCCCCCTGATATATCGCGGTAAATGGATGCAGTTGGAGGTTTTAGGTTAGCCCCAAATACGTGTACAATTGTAGTTTTTTGGTTAGCCTCGAGGGTGGAGTTTAAGGGGTTCGGTTGGCCTCCCTCCAATATTCCACCGTTCTGATGCCTACGTTCAGCATGGCCACTTCACAATTGTGACAATCCTGGAACAGTTGTTTTCGTCATTTTGTTTTCTTTTGTTTTCCTTTCTCTCAGTGTTATTCCACGGCTGTCTCTCCGTCCGTCTTCACTCCCTGTATATTTCGCACTCGTTCAACACCCGTCGTCCAATTTCCATTTAAACAAGTCAGTAGCAGTTAAGATCGGTCACCTCGATATCCATGTCACTTTGACCCAGTGCCGAGTGTGACTTAAATAGTTAGATGGCAATGAACACATAAATAATTTGAATTATTAATAATTTGTTGTATTTGTGATCATGTGATTGATTTTATCTGCTTAACTCAGGTACACACATAATTACACCAACACGAATATAGACAAGATATACGGGACTTCATCGTTTTAGTGAACCCGGCGCTCAGCAGCAACCTCTGGCGGCGAGCTAGGAGAACAACTCCCCAAGACGCAACATCATCGTTTGGTGCGGCGCACCGAATTGTTAAAACTGTAGAAATAAACATTTAGATAAGGTTTATTTTGTTTTCATAAACAACAGAAAAGCAGGTGTAATTGAGCATGGTTGTGTTATAAATTCACTGTTGACAGTCGTAATATTTTATAACTGACGAAATAAATCGATAGTCGTTTTAGTCTATAATAATTTAATGTTCACCTATATGTACTAAGTAGCGATTGGCTGAGAAAGAGTGAGTAGTAATTTTTTTTAAATGTACGTGCAATATTTATTGCTTTTGTAATAAACACAATTCTGAATAATTTTCTGTTTGAATCCGACTGCTGTTACGAGGATGTCAACAGGCGGTGGCACTATTTCAAACTGACGAGAATCCGCTACTACTAAAATGTTAACGATTTGCAACGTACGTAAATAAATACATATTGTTCCCTTATACACATATACCACTGGTATATGTGTATAAGGGAACAATATGCATTTATCATTGTTTAGAACTATTGTGGTAAACTAATACGTGGGAGATGTTTTGTCTGCTCGTTCTTACACTCAAATTGGGGGTTATCAAAAGTGATGGTGTTCCTTTATGCTGTATTGAGGAACAATAATAACAAATTCACCACATCAATAGGACGAGACAGGAAACTACTATAGTTCTAACACGAGTGAGGACTCCAGTTCGGTTTTCACACGCCCAGGACAGCAGCTTGCAGCGAGCATAGTTCTTCGCCCAATATGTTTTGACAATAAACTATGCAAGTGCCCATTTTGAAGATTGTGTGATGATGTACACATACGGATGCACGTATATAATTACACGAGCGCTGTTTTAGTGAAACTGGCGTACAACAGTATTGAGATTTTATCGCTTCTGCGTAGTTTCCCTAGCCAGCCAATTAGTCGTGCACCTAATTGCGTGGCTTCACTTTAGTCAAGGGGCTTATCCTAAAAACACATCGATTGTTCACATCTTTCTACAAGGACCATTTTGGGATCAGCATTAGATATGGGCATGACAATTTTCTTTTTTTTGCGGGAGCCAAGCTGAGCTCCCGCTGTGGCGGCCAAATTGAACAAATTCAATATGGCCGCCGTCCAGGGATAGCCTGTGTAATAACTTGAGAACCAAAAGTAGTAAAACAATAAATGAGACCACTTTTGGGGTTTTTCGAGTATGGGGAACCCATTTCTGATGTTATTTGGCCGACTCCAGGTCGAAGTCACATAATAAAATCACATTCAATGCTTTTTTGGCTTAAAATAAAAAACAATGTGAGCTAGGATCAGTGTATACAGCGTAATATCGCCAGCCTGTTATCAGCATTTTATCACGATATCAATGTCAATGTGTTGCAATAATAAATATAATATATGTTTTGACAATTGATGCTTATAGGAGAAAATGTACCCTAGTCACTGTCGGCTTAAGACTTAGGCATACGAGCTTGCAGTATGCTTATTCTACGTCCATTCATATACGCATAGGTCATGGCAGATGTCTCTAAGTTCTGTTATAATGATTTTTTCATATATGTCATTATAACGAGTAAAATGTTCCGGTACGTCCCGGTACCAAATGAAAATGTACTTAAGTCCTAATCTGGCCAATCACCTTGCTACATAAGGTCGCATGATGCCAATATGGCTGATGCAGATAATGTTGAGGTGGGATAATGTTGCAGCTGAAAATTATTTAAATAAGAGACAAAACAGCCAAGAAGCATTCCTCTGAAATTCTCTACAAAGAAAATAACGTTTTGTAAAGATGCAGGAATAGGGTGGGCGCCGTGCTAGCACAAACCTATAATTCCTCGCAGATCGACCAAGATGAAGCTCTCTTACCGCTGCAGTGGTAAGAGAGCTTCATCGTTGTGTTTCTTCAATGTTGTTCTTCAGGGTGCTAATAGCAATATCGATAACTCTAGTCGGGTTCAATCCGAAAGCGATGCTGTGTTGGGTACTATAACAAATATCGCGTGCACTCTTTCCCAACTGCTGATATCAACACGTACGCATCTTTATCAGAAAACACAGTAATCCGGTACAGCAAGGAGCGTGACACTCCATTTCCGCTCTAACATGGTATCACATTGCATGCAAACACTACATAGAGAATTCCCATCGCCTTGGGCTCTCTGTCTCATATGACCGCTTGATGGAAGTCAATGTGCAGGTCGCTCGTGCTGTATGCGAGCGGCACGCTGAGAACGATGTTGGTCTACCCACGAAACTGCGACTGTCCGTCTTCACCACACATAACGTAGACAACATGGACAGCAACAAGACAGATAACTTGTCACACGACAATTTTCATGAGACATGCATTATTACAACTAATCACCGTTCGAGAGAGAACTCCGGCGTTCGGCGATTGGCAATCACACTTGATCCCTCTGACACGTCAAAACCCAAGTTGCCTAATAGCTAATAGTTACGCAATTGTTCCTCTTGTCAAAATCAACAAAGACAACATGTTCGTGTCTAGATGCGGCGAAGGAACGGTTCAACCAACACACAGTCTAGTCTCCGGTGCTAAAGTAAAACATGACGCGTGGGTGCGTGGAAAAGGGTCAGCTGGAGAAGGGTGATGTGGTCATATGAGCGGGTTTCAACATGCAACTCATGGATGATCGTCTATCTTGGTCAGCAATCGGCATCTTCCACCTTATTTCTTAATAAGGCCGCATCTCCATCTATGATGAAGCATACTATGGAGATAGTGAAGGAGAACACCGAGACCATCAACCCCGGTCAGACCCCTGTCCTTGGCGCCGATCAGCCTCTCTACGCCATATGCAAACAATTGCAGTTGCAATGTCCCGACATCCTGGGCGAGGATAAATTCATCATGCAGCTGTTAGCCTTGCATATCGAGGATAAGTGCCAGCTGATGGTGGGCAAGATGCTACGCAGAAAAACACTACTCCCAATCAGGCGAACGTCCTCCTGTGGTCGTGCCCAGTCAATCAATGACTGAGCACAATCAATCAATGACCATCACGTCAAGCGCACGCGCTATTCTCACCAAACTTCATTTTTTTCTTTCTCTCTGTTGAAGTGAAATGCGTACTCTCAGTACACGTCCAATGAGCAGGGGTATCATGAGTTGTTCGAGATGTGGAACAAAAGGCAATCCGCAGATGTTCACACGTTCAAGTATTGGTCGCTAGTGTTCGAGCTCGAGCTATTGATGTGCCGCTATGTGCGCTCACTCGTTGAGAGAGGATGACTTCCTTGTCTACGTCCAGGTGCGCAATGAGCTTTGTGCGTGGTTCATTGTTTTAGACCACTCCACTGCTTGCCGATTCACGTCAGATACATGGTCGAGCTCGCAGTGAAGCATCCAATGGTGCATGCAGAGTACCTCAAGGGAAACTTCATGGTCCAAAAATCCGAGAACAAGTTTAGCCTCATGGCAAAAGATCAATCCCACGAGCAGATGAACAAAGTACTCAAGGGCAATGGTGGAGCCTCTGACCTGTATGATGACACAGACGCCATAACATTGCACATGTTGGCTGGTCCAGATTGCGTCAGAATGACTGCAGCAACAACTGGTCACCACGAAGAGGCAATGTAGCCTGCAGTCTAGGTTTCTGAATGACGTGCAGTCTTTCATGAAGGTGGTGACCGGAATGGGCAACCCTTTCTTAGCCACCAGGTCACGAGCTCGTCGCTCTTGATACACTTGATGTGACGGAGCATGAAATAGCCGTGTCCCTATCCAACATCCATGAAATTGGTCAGGTCCTTCACGAGGAATACGTAAAGACACGGCTAGACAAGGTGACGGTTCCTCTCTCAGACACAATAAAGAGAAACAACGTGTTTACTTTCGCCAACCGTCCAGACCCCCGAAAGAAAGGAAGCAAAGTCGGGATACTGAAACAAAATACCGTGCTTGTCGTCCAATTTTTTCTTTCTCTCCAATCACGTCCGGACGCTGATATGCCCGAATTCTTCAAATTTAAGAACCAGCGAGAGCTTCCTTCTCTATCAGACGGACGTTCGCTCAAAGGTGGGACCAAGTCGGACATCCACACGTGCATCAACGCGCCGACTTGCCGCGCCAATCCAGCGAGACAAGCGACAGTTCAAATGGTCGATATGGTGCTTCCGACTAGAGCGGCAACAACGCTGAGTATGTACACTTATACGTTGTGTCTTTCCTGACAGCTCACTTGACCGCCACGGTTGAACGTGTCGATGCAGTCTGGGACACCTACCCTGAACATAGCCTGAAATCACTGACACAGCAGCGGCGTGGTAATGTTACACGTACTCGAGTCGAACCAGATGGCGACGGCTGCACTCCCATCCCCAAAAGTACTTGACAAATTTGGAAAACAAAAAGGAGCTATTTTCCTTTACCATTAAACAGCTGGTCAAGATTGACATGAATGGAAGATTCCTCCTCAGCACAGAGTCTGAGGTGGTGCTCTCCACCAAGCCGTTCCACGTGTCAGCACTCCAGCCCTGCAACCACGCAGAGGCAGATACATGAAACAGTGCACCAGGACTTACAAAGACTATTGTCTCGCTGACCGAAGATCCGGAGTCCTTCACTCTGGAATCTGTTTACATGCAACGAATCGAGCGATTCGTTGTGCTCATGTACAGCAGGACGTGTGATTCTGCAACTGTCAACGATGCTAGGCATCATCTCTTCTCCGGTGGCATTCATTCACTCGACAATATGCCGCCGACCCAGGCCGCTCTCTTCGAGCATGTCAAGAGATCCTTGCTTCAAGCCAGTTTCATCTGGAAGCAGTCAACCACGCGCCACCAGTCAATCCCTGTCTTTGATCAATGGGGATGGGAACAGGATGAACGCAGCAAGCAATGGTTCCCTTTCTGGACCACTCTCGCCGACGCAAATAAAGCTTGTGCCCTGCGGCTGCACAAAATCGTGCAAGGGGAATTGCAAATGCTGCAAGGCAGGTGTTCGTTGCACAGCACTGTGCAAGTGCGAGGGTGGCTGCCTAAACAATGATGGCAACGATGTGGACAATTGAACTACTATTAATGGATGGCCGGGTAAATAGATAGACGGATGATGGATGAGATTGTCCGATTATACGAGTAGAGTGAATAAGTAAAATAGCGCTGTACCTTTTTTTAGGTACATTCAATTGAATTTGAATGTTGTGTATCCAATTGACATGTAATTGCTATTTCTAGAATACTAGCACCGGTCATGCATTTTGGAATGGGTTACATTCCCAGTTGTGCGAATTGAACAATTTCTATAAGAAATTATAATTGTTCTTGACTTTGACCTTGATTATATGACCTCGCCATTCCCTTTTTAATATCGGTTCCAACATTATAATAAATATATCAACCTTTGCTCACGCAGTAAGATAATTTGAATCATCAACAGATACATGGGGTTTTACGCATTTATGGGCAAATTAAACATTGACCTTGATTGAAGAGATCTGTATCCAGAGCTCATTCCAGGTTCATGCATTGTCCACCACATGTTAGATGAAAATAACACCAGAACGGTGAATATCTGATATAGTACTTTTTTGGCTCAAAATATGGATATTTTGAGCCAAAATTACCTTGGATGTGACCTTATCACGTGACCGCGACCTAGAATCAGCAAACTAACACCGGAAATGGATTCTCCATACTCGAAAATCCCTAAAAATTGGTATCAGTTATGGTTCTACTACTTTTTGTTCTCAAGTTATTGCACAGACTTTCTCTGGACGGCAGCCATCTTGGATTTAACAAATATTGCCGCCACATCAGGAAGCCAGCTTGGCTCCCGCGAAAAAATTAGATGTCATGGCTATATCTAGTACTGGTCCAAAATGGTGCTTGTAGAACGATGTGAACAATTATATGATTAAGCCCCCTGACTACTTTTCGTCAAGTAGATTCCGTAGCAGTACAGATCAGTACAACTGATACGGTCACCTCGATATCCTTGTCACTTTGACCCAGTGCCGAGTGTGATCTAAATAGTTAGATGGCAATGAGCACATTAATAATTTGAATGATTAATATTTGTATTCGTATCTGTGATCATGTGATTGATTCCCTCCACCTGAGGTGCTTGTAGAACGATGTGAACAATTATATGATTAAGCCCCCTGACTACTTTTCGTCAAGTAGATTCCGTAGCAGTACAGAGATGGCCTACATCTAAGTGGAAAGGGGGCAGCAGTTTTCTCAGAGAACTTGCTGCAATCTGTTGACAGTGGGACAGGCTGCATCTATTTAAACTAGATTCGCAGGGGGGATTCACAGAGAAGCCTGAAACTGGAGGCATAGATAAAGACAGCAGAAATAAATCGGCAAAGAACAGCCTGGAAAACTGTTCTGAATCAGGATATAAATGCATTTGTTTAAATGCAAGGAGCATAGTAAACAAAAGAAGTGAACTAAACATTATGGTAGAAGATATTGACCCTCACATAATAGGTATAACCGAATCGTGGGCCACCACTGATATATCAGATGCCGAATTGGGACTAACAGGATATGTAATGTTTAGGAAAGATAGAATAGGAAGAAAGGGAGGTGGAGTTATTTTATATATTAAAGAATCTATCCAGGCTTATGAAATAAAATTAGAAAGAGAAGCAGATTGCGAAGAAGCTGTTTGGTGTAACATAGTTACAGGAAACTCAACGTTAACAGTTGGGTTAGTTTATCGAAGTCCAAACATAAGCATAGAAGAGAATGAAAAAATACAAAACGCTATAAGGGAAGTAAGCAAACGGAACTGTATTATTATGGGGGACTTTAACCATGGGCATATACAATGGAAATCTCTACAGAGTATGGGGAGTGAGGACCACAAGTTTTTAGTTTTAGTACAAGATAGTTTCCTTTCTCAACATGTGCTAGAACCAACCAGGGGAGAGAATGTGTTGGACTTAGTTTTGTACTCACAGAAAGAATTAGTTGACAATGTCAAGATATGTGAGCCACTGGGGAGTAGTGATCACAACCAGATACATTTTACCATCAAAGTAACATCAGAAAGGAATAGTAAAAAGCAGTATAGGAGAAATTTCCACAAAGGAAGGTATAAGGACATGAGGAAATATTTAGCAAAGATAGACTGGAATAACACACTGAAGAATAAGACAGCAACCGAATGCTGGAATATCTTAAATAGTGAAATTAAGTGCATAATCGATAAATTTGTACCTTTCAAAAAACAAGGGAAACGGTCTAAAAAGAAACACTTATCGAAAGAAGCCATTAGAAAAATTAAGTATAAACAAATGATGTGGAAGTCATATAGATGTACTGGAAATGATGAAGACTACAACATTTATAAAGAAGCACTTAATCAAGCTACAGCTGAAATTAGAAATTCAAAGAGAAGCTATGAAAAAAAATTAGCTAGTAATATAAAACATGACAGTAAGAGTTTTTATGCGTATATTCGAAGCAAACAGAAAGTTCAGGATAAGGTCGGTCCTCTAGAAGATAGTGCTGGAAATACAATATCAGAGGGACTCTTAATGGCAGAAGACCTGAATGAGTATTTTAGTTCAGTGTTTACCAGGGAAGATATTAGTTCACTGCCAGTACCAGAGGCTAAGTTCAAGGGGGCAGATTCAGACTATTTAGGACAGTTAGTTGTAACCTCGGAAATGGTAGCTAAGAAAATAAGGGCTATGAAGGATAATAAATCACCTGGAGTGGACGGGATTCCGCCCAAACTACTATTGGAAATTGTAGAACAAATTAGCGCACCGCTTGCAACAGTTTTCAATTTGTCATTAGAAGAGGGAGTGGTTCCTTTAGAATGGAAAGAGGCAAACATTATACCGTTATTTAAAAAAGGTTCGAGAAACAAGTCAGAGAACTATAGACCAGTGAGTTTAACATCAGTGATTTGCAAATTATTAGAAAGACTAATTAAAGATCACATGGTGGATTTTCTTGTTAAACATAACTTGATAAACCCATCTCAACATGGGTTTTTAAAAGCGAGGTCATGCTTAACAAATATGTTATGTTTTTTGGAAGACATCACTAGGTGGGTAGATGAGGGATCACGAGTAGATATCATCTATTTAGATTTTCAAAAAGCTTTCGACAAAGTACCACATCAAAGATTACTCCTTAAGCTAAAGGCCCATGGCATAGGAAATGGTATAATAAACTGGATAGAAAAATGGCTGAATGACAGAAGACAACGTGTAGTAGTTGATGGGGAGGCTTCAAACTGGAAATCGGTATTGAGTGGGGTACCACAGGGATCAGTACTAGGACCTATATTATTCTTAATATATATCAACGATTTGGACGATGATATAACAAGCAAGGTGTTAAAATTTGCGGATGATACAAAAGTGTTTAGAAGGATTAAAAGTGATGGAGATAGACAGCATTTACAAGATGATCTTGATAGGTTGATCAAATGGTCTGAAAAGTGGCAAATGCTGTTCAATTTTGGGAAATGTAAATGCCTCCACACAGGTCATGGGAATGAAGAGGTAAAATATAAAATGGGGGGTACTGTTCTAAGTACTACTGTAAAAGAAAAGGACTTAGGGTTAACCATTAGTGCTGATATGAAGGTTTCAGAGCAGTGCGGAATTGCAGCGTCAAAGGGAAATCAAATCCTTGGATTAATTAGGCGAAATATAGCGTATAAGAAAAAAGAATTAATAGTACCGCTGTACAAAACAATAGTGAGGCCTCATTTAGAATATTGTATACAAGCATGGAGGCCATATCGCAAGAAGGACATAGATATGCTAGAAAGAGTACAGAGGAGAGCGACTAAAATGATACCAAATCTGAGGGATCTTAGTTACGAAATACGCCTAAAAGAATGTGGTTTAACAACACTAGAGACCAGGAGATTGAGAGGAGATCACATAGAAGTGTTTAAAATATTGAATGGTTATGAAAATATTGATAGAAACATTTTTTTCTCAGTTAAGAAAGATAGAAGGACCAGAGGACATGAAGCTACATTAGTAAAGGAGCAGTGTAGATTAGATATAAGAAAGTTCTCATTCTCACAAAGGACTGTAAATGAATGGAACAGATTATCTCCTGATTGTGTTGGTGCTAGTAGCGTGAATATGTTTAAAAATAAAATCGACACACACCTTAAAAAGGCGGGATACATGTAGATAAAAAGTATTGGACTCTCGATAAGCCAAAAGGCTTCCTTGTCCAACTGCCATCCAGAGTAATTTTCTGGATGGCAATCTTGTTAAATCTTGTTAAATCTGAGACCTGTCCCGCCTTCTTTGTTCCACGCAATTATCTACCTACCTCCGGCACACACATAATTACACTGTCTAACCGCCAACCAAATTGGTCCCAATCTACCAATATAACCTTCATTATAATCGACTAATCGATTATGTTAACCGGGGAAGCTATTATATCTTATAACACACGATGTTTGACGCCAAATTAAATTACACAGTATGCAACTATAATTAAACGAAACTGTATTAAAAACTAAGTAAAATGCATTTTTTTATTTCTTTGAAACTTCGTATTCGTAAACTTAATATTCTAGTCAAGTAATGTGCGAAATGTGAAGCCTGTTCATTGCGAACTTATGTCACTAAGCCCGCTCAAACGTAGTCATTTGCGTGTCACAAATCAACCAGCCCATCAGATGTTGCTGACATCACCACAGGCAATGCCGCTGAGCGCGGCCTATCATTTAACACGATGAGCGGCGGTGTGGCTTGTTTTTTCAGACTGTACATGAAATTGCAATCGCGGAATTATTTTTTTATATGACCGTCAATATAATAATCTTATCTATAAGTTCGTTGCTTGATGTACACAGGAATTGTTTTAACTTTTTAAGTTATTGTCGTTTGAACCTCGCAAATGCTCAACCTTGCATTATGTCCGCTAAACATTAGCGATGTTCAAAGGGCAATAACTCAAAAACTAAACTAAAAATAAATCACGGGTACATCCAACGGCGTATTTGTAGATATGCTTATTATCTTTACTGGGATATCCAAAATTATTAAATCTCATTGTAAGTTTGTGTATTCGCAATGTTCAAACGGCAAAAAACACAAAAAGGTAACTAAATGTGTGCATCCAGCGACACTTTTATAGGTAAGATTATTATCTTTATGGTCATATCAACTAATATTAAATTCCGCGATTGCAATTTTAGGTACGGCTTGAAACACCAACCCGCATACATGCGCGCCATGCTAAATCCTGGCGGTGCTACCTGCGGTGACGTCACCTCGACAGCTCGGCGTCGCAACAACCTGTGCAGAAAATGTGCAAAAAAGCGCGACGCGACCAAAAGGAGGCTTGAACAAGGTGACGGGGGGGGGGGTAACAATTAGTTGATTATCAGAACACTATTTTAGAGCATATTTCATTTAGATTATGAATAAAAAAATCAATTTCGCTTAGTCTTTAAAGACTGCCTGGCGGCCAAACAGTGCACCACCTCGGGTGTATTGGAATACGTGCCAATATAAATTGTGCGAAATAAAATTTTCATTAATCAACTGTGCAACAGTTATGCTAGTTTATTCAGGTTTGTATTCGAAACAGCTGTACCGTCATGGCATCATAGCATGCAGCACTTGCAGTATTATCCTTTGCTATACATGTAACATTACAAAGCAATGTGTTCGACTTTTTAAAACATGTGACTGTTCACTAAACAAGCAACATTAACTCGACTTGTCCACTGAGTCTCATTGCCATAATCTCGACATTACAACTACAGCGTCATCTTGCAGATAATGGTTACCAATGCCATCTTGCATCTGCTCAACCCTGTCCTACAAAAGCCTTAGTGAAGTGGAACGTCGTCAATAAATGCCATACTACCAAACACCAATCTTTCTTCTCCGTTCAATTGGGCATATATAAACACTTTCAGCAACATGCAACTTTGACGTTCAACTGCACCGAGAAACTGCAAAGTAATATATTAAATAAAATAAAATATTTCTTCTTTGCTTTATTATTATTGACAAACTCATTGTATATTGTATGTGGGCTGTATGGTATTTTATATGTTACCAATTCGTTGTTTATTTAGGCTATCTAGTTATTAGCAACAGTTGATGCTTAAACGTCTCAAATGGCTAAAACATGATAAAAACAGACTAGTGCCTAGTTTGTGGGAAATAATAAATAACGTAACAGTCGTTATGAGTTTTTTATATTTCTAAAATGTGGACTTTGTGAGTCTACCTTTCATAACACTTGTACCAATATAACACAATATCAGTTTATGTTAATTCTGAGAAAAACATATTTATTGATGTTCATCCTGCTGTGAAGTTCTCACATTTGAAGTTATGAGCGATGATGAACTTATTTTTGAGAACTCATCAAATGAACTAGATTAAGATTACACAATTTATAAATTAGTTGATACTTGTTCTCAATTTGAATCTTACTCCTATAGTTATACTGATTATAATAGTTTCGACTTTGAGAATAATATCGATCCACATAACAACTTTTGTAATAATTCAACATCAAAATTTTATTATTACACTGATTCAGAATTCAATGATAATATGTGTAAGCTTAATGGCTTATCATTCATTCATTGTAATGTCAGAAGTCTTAAGAAAAACTTTCGGAAAATTAATGCCTATCTGCAAGACTTACATATGAAATTTGATATCATCGCTATATCTGAAACTAGATGTTATAGATGATTTTAATATGAATACTACAGTGCTTATTGTGTAACTAGAGAATCCCGCCTGGGCGTGGTTTAGCTATATATATATATATATATATATATATATATATATATATATATATGCGAAATGAATTATCGCGCAGACTACTTGAAACAAAATCCATGAAAGTCGAACATATATTTGAATGTGTTACAATAGAACTTACCATAAAGAATCACGCTAATGTTATTATCAATTGTATGTACAGAACACATGTTTCAAATTTATATATATTTTGTGAAAACAATAGAACACATGTTAGGTGATGTAAAAGCACACAAAACGATATTTCTGTGTGGAGACCTAAATATTGATTTGTTAAAACATGAACAACACAGCAGTACTAAACACTTTCTTGATTTGAGGTATAGTCTACGTCTTTACCCTCTAATTGATAAGCCAACCAGAGTCACTGACATTTCAGCTACTCTGATAGACAACATATTCACAAATGAATTGCGACACAATCTCATCTGTGACATTCTGTATACTGATATCAGTGGCCATCTGCCAATATTTCCAGTATGTGAGTATCAAATAGGTAGAACTACTAAAATGAATATTCAATACATTAGAGTAATAACTAAAGACACCTTACCTTCACTCTCACATGAACTAAGTCTACAATCATGGGATGATATTTTGAACTTATATAATGTACACAGGCGTATGATTTTTTTAATTGTTAAACAAATTCATACATTTGTTCAACAAGCATTGCCCTCTAAAATATTGAAAGAGTGGCATTTGTAAGAAGCCTTGGTTCACTAAAAGTTTGAAATGTTTTTGTGCCAAAAAGAAGAAACTTTACTATGCATTTGTTATAATAATTATAGTGACATCTTGTACGCTAATATCCTCGAAAATCAAGCTCAGTGGCGCAACGAAAACAAAGGATTAAGCAATCTCGTTATCGTATACAATGCGTGATTCGTCAAAAGATGGATAAAAGTGCTAGGAAGCTAAGGAGGATAGGCAATATTAAAAAGATACGTTTTTAGACGACAGCGAAATGAAACTACATTTCTTCTAATTGAAGGCTGACAGGAAGTGAATTCCTCAGACTTGGTGCGGCAACAGAGAAGGCTCGAGTTCCAGCATTCGTCTTCACTCGGGGAATGAAAAGAAGATTACAACTGGTCGACCGTAGCTGTCTGTGATTTCTTGCTGGAGTGAGCATCGAATGTAGATATGCAGGTTGTTTGGATGAAAGGGCTTGATAGGCAATTGTACAAATCTTGAAAATAATCCGATATCGCACAGGGATTTTAGAAGCGGCACTGACCGAGAATAATGAGGAGAACGCGTAACTACCCTTGCCAAAATGTTGTAGACACGTTAAAATGTTGATATATCCTTGCTTGCAATATTATAAAGCAATGAATTGCGGTAATCGAGTTTGCTGCTTACAAGAGCTGTTGCGATGGTTTTAGCGATGGAAAGTGAGATGTACCGGCGAATACGGCGAAGATCACGGATGTGGTAAAACAGCAGCGACACGTTTTGGATATGTGGTGTTTAAAATTGAAGTTTTTATCAAATGCTACTCCAAGATTCCGCGCTGAGGCGGCTGGGGTGATACTTTGACTCAAGATACGTGCTGGGAAAAAGCCAGCATATTTACCACGCTGCATTGGAATACCAGTGATGAGGAATTATTTAGTTTTATCTGCATTTAAATTTAATTTGCTGTCATTCATCCAATTGAAGATATCTTGGAGACAAACGTTGAACTGGTTTAGTGAGCGATTTGAATCTGACGTAGCCAAAGAAATGTAGATCGGAATGTCATCTGCGTAAAGGTGATGACCTGAGTTATGCCTTTGGATAACAAATCTTATTGGCGTAATGTAGAGCGTGAAAAGCAAAGGCCCTTGAACAGAACCCTGGGGGACACCACATGAAGTGGGTAGTACGGCTGAAAAACAGTTACCAATATTTATGGCTTGGTGTTTGTCAGTTAGGTATGAAAAAACCAGCTCAAAGTTGTTCCCGATAAGCCGTACCACATTGGTAAATGTTTAATAAGAATGTTGTGATTAATGGTAGCAGACGCAGCAGGTCGATGTTCAGGTTAATGTCATTGTGTACTTTTAAAAGAGCATTTTCGACGGAGTGAAATTGTTTATATGCATATTGCAACCTGTTAGATAAGTCATGTGTGCCGATGTGAGACGTTAGACGGTTGGCTACAACCTTTTTCAAGTATTTTGGAAATAAATCTGAGGTTGGAAATGGGTGTATAACTGTTTAGGTCTTCTTTAGGCACATGTGTCTTCTTAAGAGCTGGGTTTACAATGATCACGGAAAAAAACAGACCATAGTGATGCATTTATGATATCTACTAATGGTTTGAGTAACGTATCAAGATATGCTTTTAGCAGTGTATATGGAAATGGATCGAGATCACAGGATTTATTTGGGGAGGACATAATTATTTTCCTCATTTCGTCAACTGTGGCAGCTTCGAACGATGCAGGTTGAGAATTTACTTGTGGAGAGTCAGCATTTACAATACTTAAAGTGTGACCTGGGAAAGCAGACCGGATAAGACTGATTTTGTCCTTGAAATGACCAGAGAACGAGTCACATAAAGAATTGATTGATGCATCATTTGGTAAGGATGAAGCAGGCCGTCTGTGTAAAATTTGACTTATGCTGTTCCATAGCTGATGTGGACTATTAGAAATATTGGAGACAATATTTGTGTAATAATCCGATTTTGTTTTGGCCATTTGTGTGTTGCAGTAGTGACATTGTCTTGAATAACGTGATCTGTCCAAGGACGAGCGTGATTTTCGCCATATTTGCCCCAAATAACGACGGCGCCTTTTAAATTTAATAATTTCTGGAGTCATCCATGGAGCTAGTGGTTTTTGTGACACAGATTTGGATTTTAATAATAATAATATATTTAATTTGTTATAGCGGCAGATCCACAATTGTTCGTGGCGCTTTACAATACATCATGCGTCATGATCATTAAACTAAAATATTAGTACTAACACAGTCATTTAAACTAAAAATTGTGCCATTCAATAGTAATACAAATTTTAATAAATAAATGAAGTAAAAGGCAACAAAATATTTGGAATATGTTAACTTAAAATAAACACAGTACAATATAGTATAATTGATAAATTATAATGCATAACTTAATCACTAAAATATAGCAGTATAAAATCAAATAAATAAATAACTAGTTCTAAAATATTACTAATATAAATAATTCCACTGGATCACTGAGTAAGTCACAAACAAGCTACTAACGTTCGTCTAGAAATATATTCTAAATAAATGTGTTTTTAAGTTTACATTTAAAACTGCTAAGAGTGCCCGAAGATTTAATGTAATTAGGTAGAGTGTTCCAGAGAGTTGCAGCGGCCACTGCAAACGAACTGTCACCAGCTTTGATACGAGAACACGTTGTTGTCAGCAGACCGCGCAGTGATCTGGCGGGTCTGTGAGGACACACGAGATCACGCAAGTAGACGGGCGCATTTTCATGCATTGTCTTATAGATAAAACCAATATTTTGAACTCGATTCTGCGAGCAACGGGTAGCCAGTGCAGTTCATGCAACAGCGGAGCAGCACTATCACTCCGCGGGAGATGCAATATCAGACGAGCGGCCGAGTTGTGAATTCGTTGAAGACGAGCGACGTTGTTTGCAGATGTTCTGTATATGATTGAGTTGCAATAGTCCAGCCGCGATGTTATTATGGCGTTGATTATGCGCTCCTTCGTTGTTTTAGGCAAAAATCGGCTGATTTGATTAATGTGGCGTAGGTGGAATGCACACACACTAACGGTTTGTGACACATGTTTGTTCATGTTCAGGTGTTTGTCCATGTAGACGCCAAGATTCCGGACACATCGTGAAGCTGCAATCGTACAATCACCAACACGTAAAATGCTGCCATCCACAATTGCAGCGGCCGACTTAGGCACTACTGGAATGTATTCGGTCTTGCTGTCATTCATGCACATGTAATTCCGCGCCATCCAATGTTTTATGTCATCCAGGCATGCTTCCATTCGACGTAAAAGAGCTGGTGTTGTACGCAGCGAGTAATTCACCCACTTGTATATCTTTACAGCATGATGTCATATCCGCACAAACATATTCTATTTCGTCTCTCAGTGCACAGTTATGAGTGTCACGAAAGTTACGTTTTGCAGTGGTCGATACCATAGAAGGTGGCTCCAGTGCGTTTACTGCAATTTCAATACGATGGTGATCAGAATTTGAGTCTGGAAGAAATGTGACAGCAGAGATGAGGTTGTTGTTACTATTACTGACGACCAGATCCAGGATATGTCCACTAGTGTGCGTAGGTGAAAGTACATGTTGAGTCAGGTTGAACGACTCAAGAAGGTCACGTAGAGGTTCAGATTTATTGTCCCTATCAAAATGGATATTGAAATCCCCAACAATGATGGTGGGTACGACAGATATAGACGCTTCGCTGAATAAGTGTTCGAGTTCGATATAAAAGTCCGATGTTAACCCGGGTGTCTTAATTGATACCGGGGGGTTTCATACAATGCGGGTTAACGAACTGGAAACGGAGTAGTTCAATGGTAAAGATAACGTCGGTTGCAATTTTGTTTAGTCAGTAGCGCGATGCACAATTGCCACTCCACCGCCACGACCAGAAGCAGGACCGACATGTTGGAGTGTATATCCGGGCGGGGTTACTTCGGCTATTATCGCATCGTCTCCGTCCTTCTTAAGCCACGTTTCTGTGATTCCCAGCACAACCCATTTATGCTGAAGAATAGATTCGCTTATAGTGGTCGCTTTATTGCGTAGGGATCTAGCGTTAATCAGAGCCACATTTGCAGTATAATGACTGGCGATGGATTTCGTACTGCAGTTTTCAAGTGTTACCTGGGTGAGATTTACTTTGTTGACACCGCGCTGTTTACAAATACCTGGTTTCACATTCAACGGCCCAAGCGTGATTTGTTTGGCCTAATACGCCTCGTTCCGGCTGATGTCCCGCGCCTGGTTGGTGGTCGGTGGTCGGCACAAGTTCAGCGTCCGTATTGATGTTGTCTACGGTTGGCTAGGCGGTTGACGGCAGTGTCATAAGCCGAGAAGAAACGTCCTGGACAACGACAGGCTTCGCCGTAGACGTCCAGGTAATGTAGGTTGGAAACCGGTTCCGGTCAAGCTTGGTTAATCACAGCTGCCACGCCTCAAGAGTAAAAGTCAATATAAAAGTCGATAAAACCTGAAGATCTACGGCACGAACGATTTGCAAATATCCCGCATATATTCCTTGTATATTCACAATTCAGTATATACAAACACGAACACTTTATCAAATTCAAAACCATGAAATAGCTGACAACTTTATACGCAGAGTCCGGGAGCTGCCACATTGCGGCGCATCAACCGTGTACGTCCTTTTATTTGTGCATGTTTGTGAAGCAATGCCTTGAGCTCTTGACAATACTGCGCATACAAGGCTGATACGTGCTCGTTAGGATGTGTGATGAGGTCGGATTTAAGGATATCAACCATTAAGGCCGCAATGTTGATCCTGTGTATCGCTCTATAAAACACAATGTGCTTGGATACGGCTGGAGTTACAGACACTATAAGATCGGCAATGACAGTATGGTGGTCGGATAAGCCACCCGAAACTGTGAGGTTCTGGATATTTTTGCAAGTTGAACGAGTTACCAAGAGGACAAGCCAATGACCATGTGTATATGTCGGAAAGGTGACATGTTGTTTCATATAAAAAGATGACAGAATATCTTTAAATGTGGTTGTTGTTGCAGAAAGTGTGTCCAAATGAAGATTAAAATCACCAACAATGTAAAATTCTGAATGCATGGTTGCAAAATTTTCCAACAGATCCTGGAATTCTTCAAAGAAATTAGCTGGGTGTCCTGGAGGGCGATAAATGCAAAAAAATAACCAGAGAAAGAAGAATCTGAAACGTCAACACAAATTGACTCAAAACTGTAATACTCAGGGTTGGAATGCAAATTAACTTTGAACTGTTTTTAGATGAGAAATCCAACACCACCACCTCGTCCGACTGAACGTGGGCGATGATGGAAGGTGAAACAGGAAGGACAAATGTCGGCAATGTATGCGGCTGTGTCATGTGGTCTAAGCCAAGTATCAGTGAAAGCAAGGATGTCTATTGTTTTGGAAATTAATAAATCGGTAAGCGAGGCTGTTTTACCTCGAATAGATCGAACTTTTATGGTGGCCACTCGAATATTGCGCCTGACAACAGGTCCAGGATTTAGACTTATATCTCCTGCTAGTAGTAAGACAATTGCTAATTTAAATGTTGGCTTAGAGCGGTGGATTGGCAGTACCTTTCGATTAAAACAAAGATTAACACATGGCAAACTGCGTAGATATGACAAGGAATCTTGTGTTCTCATGTATAGAGAGTCTGTTGAAATGACAGCCGACCGTTGTGAACTAAGTGGCTTGCACATAGTAAATTCGTGACCTCTCGAAGCAGCAGAATAGGATCAAAATAAAACACACAATAAAAATAGTGGTGACATTGTCTTGGTGACAAAGTGTACTGTCTTCAAAATGGTGAAATTTAAAATAATGTCTGATAAAATACTAAATGACGGAAAATAGTAAAATGTTTAGGTTATAAAAAATGGGTTGCGATCGGTCAATGACAATATTACAGGTAGAGTTAAGAGGTTGGATCACACTTCTCTATTATCTGAATTACGTATCTTGAAAATATCAGATATTGTTGAATTACGAACTGCACTTATTATGTACAAGGCAAATTGCAATTTACTACCAGTGAATATAAGTTGTTTACTTTGTACAATCCTGTCTACGCAACTTGACGAAGCCTAACTTTTAAACAACATTTTGTTCACACCAATTTAAAGAGAATGTGTCCTTCGTTTAAAGGTGTAACACTTTGGAATTCTCTAGACAATTCTTCAATTTGTTCTAGAAACGTCCTTTTTTTAATGCACGGATAATATTTTGCTTACCTACTAAAATATGTATTGCCTACATTTGACTTAACAAATTGTTATTATTTAACAAAGTTGTTTTGGTGATATATATTTAATTCTTTTAACCTACTTTCTGATGGTGGTCCATTAATGGGACGCGCTTTTAAATAAACATCACCAAAAGCAAATTTTTATATTTATTGCCAACTTTGGGTTTCATGTGTTACTAAATGAGTATATTTCACTTGCGTTTCGTTTACTGAAGTCAATTGTGTATTTTGCTTTGTCTTACTCCGATTTTTGAGTTGCGTTCTGAAAATGGCTGCTGCACACACTACTCGCAAAGGGTGAGTCCTTTTTAAAATCTTTTAATCAGTCAAATACACTGAAAAGATCGCGGCCGAACAGTGAGGAAGTGGCATAGACTACGTGGAGGAATATACAAGAAGAAACAACCTGTTTGTAGACACAGAGGCAGCAGTGCCCAAACCTTTCATCACTTCGAAAAACTGCCAGAACAGCAGACACTCGACGTCAGAATTGAGACAGTGCTTCGTGCATGCGGTAACAACCACTCAATCGGCAAACCGAGAACAGTAGTTGTGAAATTCTAGAGTTATAAACAACGGAACATAATTCTGCAGGAGAGCGGCTGACTGAAGTGTTTGTGAACGAGGATCTCTCGCAACGGGTGATGGAAGAGCCAGTGTAAGTGCCAGTTAATGTTTCTAGTAAAAACATTTATGTATGACTATTTGCTCCATAGAAATTGACGAATGCGTGAGCAACCCTTGTGAGCACGGCGCGACGTGTAATGCGACTCAACTGAACAGGTACTTTTGTGAGTGTCTGGCAGGATATACCGGCACCAACTGCGAAACAGGTAAACGCCTTACATAAATGAACAATAACTGTGGTTTGCAGTTATGCTCACGTTAAGTCTACAATTTCTGTGGTATTTCAATGATTTACGTATGCGCCAAACATTGCGTACATATTTTCTCTAAACACAACGCAAAATTAAGAATTATCGTGTCTCCCACCATATAACACACACACTCACACACACACACACACACACACACACACACACACACACACACACACGCACACACACACACACACACACACACACACACACACACACATATGTATATACAGTGTCTATAAGTGGAACAGTAAAGATCGTTTTAAAACCCAGACCTACGTTCACCTTGTATGTTGCAGGAACAGAAATATCCATGATGGATTATGCACAGTCGAAATATATTGCGTTGACGAATATCTACGCCGCAATTGCAAGCAAAATACCAGACAATTTTCAGCTGGTCCGCCCAGGACTAACGAAGGCCGCCAACACGGTGTCGATCATGTCCAAGGAGAAACCCGGCTGGTATCTCCGTCACTACGGTTTTCATTTGTACTTGGAGCCATTAACTAATCCACGCAATCCACCTTTGTTTGATAAAGACGCAACCTTTATCGAACATGCGAATACCTTCTTCGCTGGCTTCACTGCATTCCAGTCAGTAAACTACCCGGACAGATACCTTTATCTCAACTACAAGAAACAGGTGTACATTGGCCGGTTTGTAGACACCACATCCTTCAAGAAAGGTGCCAGTTTCGCCAGTGTTTTCATAACATCTGCTGGTGAGTATTTTAGATTCAGAAGAGCATCGTATTTTACTAATGTTCACTAAGTAATTGCATCAACACCCCTTTTTATTCTGCTTAGGATTGATCAGCAAAATATAATAAAAAAATAAACAATGACAAAAACAACATGATAACTAAACAACAATTTGCATATAATGTCACGTAATAAAAAAAGTAATGTGCAATATATGCACTGTCCTGATATAAATGCTTGTCATATGAGGTGTGAAGATAGTCGAACAATCTGTTGTATTTGTGGTCACCTGACTGATTCTCCCTGTCTGTGTCATGTCCTGCAATCGGTAAGTTAGGAGACAACCTATTCCTCGCCCCAGACCAGGGCCGTATACAAACGAATACTTCCAAGAGAATTCGAGATGGTTTTCCATTGATCTGATCTGCCAGGAAGCAAAGTGTAAAGCGCTTTGAGCAGTCCTGTGGATTGGATATTGGGCTATGTAAGAACTTTACTTCTTACCTTTACAAATTTAACGGCGGAGTAGCAAATAAGACATGTTTTACCTCAAAAAAACTGTTGAGCCATTTTGTGTTAATTTCAATGACTAAATTATATAAACATTGATTAGATGTAGCTATTTCAAACAGTGTTGGTTACGTGGCTCAATTAGCACTTGGTGTGGGGTAGTGTAGGTATCTCGAGACACAGTGAGAAATGCTTTTATTTACGTAGGCGATCTACTTTAAATTTTCACAAGAACTCAACCGAAGCAGTTAAAATATTTATCCAAAGTGTACAACTTCGCAGACCTTGCAATACGCTTAATTAATAAAATTAAACTAAACACGCTTAATTAAAATTAATTGCCTTTTGTTTTATAAACTAATATTTTAAACTATTTTGTAAGAAAGTGTGTGTACAACATGAACAATATTACTTATTTGATCACATTTGCTACCATACTTGACAGTGCTAGCATGTGATGTTTAACGATAAATTATGCGTTTGCCAAATTACCAGTCGCCATGGCCGCCCAGCGGAATATTAAACGTATGACCATTAATTGTTCGTCTTTTGCACCGTTTTGTCTTATAATCGCATATTATGTGACAATGTGAGTAGTAATGCATGTCCTTACCCATGTTAAAAGATAGGTAAATTGTTCCAGATTTCCACCGACTCAATCCAATGCGCCAAAATTGGCGCTTTTTCGGAGGCACAAAATCAATAATTCCCTATCTTTTAACATGGGAGGGAAATGTGAAAATGAAATAGCTCAAAATGAGGGAGTTTTCAGTAATTCCTATCTTTCAACATGAACAATTTCATTGTAGCATTTACACATTTTTTCACTCCGTTTCAGTATTTTTTCGGTACTTTTCAGCTACAATAACACAATATACCGAGCAGTATTTGAAGCTGCCACACACGAAACTGGGACATCTTTATCAACAAAATCAAGGTCTCCTTATCTTTTAACATGTATCAACGCTAAAGGATTTACTTACGACAGTTGCACTTACCTCAGTTGGTCGCCTGGTTGGTAAACCATGAATCTATAGGACCAAACTGGTTTGAACTGGTAATCGCTGTGCAAGTCTGAACTTACGGCGCTTCGGTGATGCTGTCGGGTTGGCTGGTAGACCGCCGTCGCGGTCCGTTAAGGTGGCTGGATCAGCTATCATATGCTTCGTTTGAATTAATCATTTCTAATATAAATTTTGAAGATAAACTAACCATTTTTTATCAGAGTTTGCCTAAGACACTAAACAATACTTCAGACTAAAAAGAATTGATTTTGTGTGTTGTTTAGAGATATTTAAATGTGTTTAAAGACAATTAAAAAATATGTCAAAAATCAACCTAAAATTACATTTTATTTCATTTTGAGAAACTCCCCAAAAGAAAAAATTGTATGGTTGTAAGTACAAACATGTTACTGACATTCAACGGGTTTTTTTGTAAACAAATGCATATTAAGTTTGATACAGCTTCATAAACATTTTGCTACAATATTGAAAGACAGCAAAAATCCGTACTGCATTTTTGGGTAAACACAAGTCGAGTTCATATGCCACGTTATGGCTTTGTAAGTATTGTATTTTTTATAAAAACGTTACATTAAGTAATACTTCCTGGTTGTTACTGATAAAATAAATGTCATCAGTTGCATGTTTTTTGCTTAGAAATGTGACTTTTTTACTGGCATGTGGCTTATTTCACAGATACTTCTATTACTGAGATTTCCCCCTAGGTTTTCCCGCTAAGTTGTCTCGTGATATTGTGTTACGAAAGGCCACGTGTTGAACTTGTTGTGGTAGATTGATTGACACCTACTGGGGTCAGTCACGTGTCATTGCAAATGGCCACTGAGGTCGGGCATTATCGGAGAATAAACAAAACTACCGCCAGTATTTGGTGATTTGACAGTGTGATGCATTTAGGTAATTATAATACAACAGCATAGTGGCATGAGAATAACCAGAATATATGATCTGCATTCATGGTGAACGAATTTATGTTTGAACTGGGCTGACGCACACGTGGTCGTCACTATGGAAACATCGTCAGTTTCCAAGAATCTGAAAAGGGACTTTCCACAGACACACTAAAAATACTAGTTTTTAAAGGACGGATTGGTGACATATGGCGATAGTGCCATGGTTTTTTTAATAGTACACATGTTCATACTGACACCTACTAATGTTCTATGAAGAAAAAAATAAAGAAATAAATTGACATGATAGCCGGCCCAGTTACCTTAAGTAATTAAGGCGAATATAAAATAAGGTGTTACGATAGATAAGCTGCCATTAATGGGATTCTTTGAGAATTTGTATAACTTTGTAATGTACGCAATGTTTAGGTAATCCTGTTAATATGATTATTTCATGTAATTTTATGCCTTTATTTCATTACAATTATTTTGTATTAATCACTAATGACCGTGACAAAATATCGAAAAAATAAGTCCGCGTATGCGGAGTTTCTATTTTGGGCCCACCTTCACGACCCGTATAAGGCATGCTCATGAATATTCGGGACGGTTCGTCAGACTTCGATTAGCTACGCCGAGTTAATAGATGCAAGAAATACGTCATCAACATGTGTGTGTATGGATTAACCACCGCCATGATAAACTGATAAAATTATCATTATGAAACGTGGACCAGCTGCTGTTTATGTCACAGATTCAGCAAAGAAAAGAAAGAAAATATCTGGAATAAACGGAGAATGAACATAGCGACAGTTCACGACGGGCGGATTGATTTAAAAGAAAAAACACCACCTCTCCATGCACGAAGCCGCCGATGGCGACGCCGATGTCATATTGAATGATTGGCATTGTTTTTGTTGGAATATAAAAATAATGATACTGTCATGTTCCTTTTTTACTACGTACATCTGGCTATACATTTTGAAGTGAAGTTTTTATGAAACGTTTAGATAACAGAAACTTACTGAAGCCGAGAAACATGAAACTATTTTATTTGCACCATAAATCCAGCAGCTATTTCCATAAGCAGTATAAATACATTATATATCATTAAAATAATTTACGGAATTAAAATAGGACAAGTGATTATTTACTTTCCTATCTACATAAGGTTTAATTTCAGTTTTAAAAATGTAGATCGATAAACAGCGTAACATTATTGTCGACAAAATATTAAAATATATTGTATTAGTGTAAAAACATGTTTTACTTTGTACTGGGAGTGCAATAATTATTTGTTCTGCCCATCATTTAGAGTAAAAGATATTGAACTTGTTTTTTTTTCGAACTCCTGTATCGATAATAAATAAAATGGCCATTGCATGATGGAAATAAAGTTATAAAATTACAAAACTTTAAAAGTTATGCATATTTAAAACACTGTTTTCAGTCATCATTGGTGTATTTAGCTCAAGAAGATCCCTAAAACATTTTGAATGTTGTGGAATATTTATATTTTATTAATTTTCAAAATTATTGTAAAAACAACTTTGTCGACACCTTTTTATACACTACTCCCAGTATAGTTCACTTAACACAAACTTGTTTCAACAAATTTTGAAGAATATGCTGTAGAACACAATCCAAACATTATGAGCATAAGAAAGCATAACTGATATTATGTACTCCTACTTTGCAACATAATGACGGGATGATGTGCATTTGGATGCACAAATCGATCGATTGCACAAATCCATTTGAAACGTAGTGATGTACATATTCCCAGCAGAAGCCACACGGACCTAATGTGGCAGAACAAAGTCAGACATCTTCTTCACTACAGTGTCAATTAACATATTGTCCTATCAATAGCACTGCTATGCATTTTGATACACAAAGCTATCTGATGCACACATCCATTTGAAACTCGAAGTGAGGTACAACTTCCCAGTGGATGTCACACAGAACAGAATGGGGCAGAACAAAGTCAGACATAATCTTATGTCAGGTGACCCATTGTCCAATTAATGGCACTGTTAAGTAGAGCTCTTTAATTTCCTCTTTCCATTAGCTCAGCTATTTCCAATGTTCCTGCAAATAAACAAAGTTGAATTTAGGAAAGTGAGCCTAAATATGAGTTAACTAACTCAACACTGTACAGATTAATTCAGTTTAGATATTGGATTATGGGACTTATCACCAAATGTACAGCTGGCTAAATGGAAAAGAAATACAAGAGAACCTTGTCAAGTTGATTCATTAAGATTAAAATCCCAAGCCATTACTTTGGCCATCTTTTAATTTGCTTCTACATAATCACCTGCCTGCATTGGTTATATACAGTGCACTCCAGATAACTCGAACTCACATAAGTGAATTTTCGCTAAGTTAAGTCAAACTTTTCTTCGGTCCAGGACAAAGGTATATTAGTTTTGTGAGCATTCTATACCGTTTTAACAAAAACTTGACTAAATTAGTCAGTAACATATCTAAATTCTAAATCGCTACACCTACTCCATCAACTACAAACTGTTATAGAAGTAGTTTTTGAGTGAGGTACTTAAGAAAATATACTGGCGGAACCATCATGTACTGTTCAAACCGACAAACTGCTTGATTAGACAATTGCGCGACCGAAGTCATTAATTCGACTGCAGTGATTAAAGCGTGGTTGACTGTTTTACTAGAGGCAGGTATTAAATTAACGAAATGAGACGAAATATATAATACATCGTGTACAGGGGCGAAATAGCGAAACTGTCTATTAAACGGTATTTCGAAGTAGGTAGACGATCGTTTCGCACTAAATAACTACGGGTTGTAGTTTTCTTTGTGAGAGTTATAAGCGAATTTAACGAAATACATGGTTCCTGTTTACGATAAATACAAAACAAACAACAAAGTCCATACATCCAAGTGGTGAAATCGAAAACGAGTATATCCTCTTTAGTCTTCTGCATTTGAATAAAAACATCTTCAAAGTGGCTTCAACAAATAGTCATCATAGCAGTTCTTCACATGTACTTTCAGCGTATGTCCATAGCTAAACTCCTTCTTACACAGGCGGCAGATACAGTTCATGATGCCAGCGTGCTTCACCATGTGAACTTTTTGGTTGTTTGTTGCAGAAAACCTACAATCACTATACAAATAAGGGATAGTGCCCGGTGTGAAGGGCTACATGTTGCTTCACTACATGTTTTGACTTCAAACTTTTGTCTCACCGGGCATTCTTCCATGTACCTCTACAACATGTCTTTGTTTTAAAATCCTGGTCGTTCGTTTGCTGGCCCTTAACAACCGCTGGTTGTTATTGCGCTGTCTTGTTATTATCAGTTCCATTGGATAGCTGCTTATCGACTGTAGTTCTTAGGCTTGCAGAGTAGACTGCTACAAAAAAACGAAGGAATGCATCTTGAGGTGTAAATAAGTACAGATTCATTGTGTTCAATGGTGAGTTAGCATGCTACGAGTAGCGACCCTCTAGGACAAATACAGTCAAGACCAACACGTGGTGTATATACAGATACATACTGGCAACTTATTAACGTCTTTGTGTATTCCAGTACAATGACCCATTTTCAAGTGTTTTGCCCTATTGTTCTTCCTAGTGAATGTTTTATGGCAGAACATATTGTTGAACATGGGTCGAAATCGGATGCATGTTTTCGACCTATGGACACGACTAGTACCTTGTTTTCTGAGTTTTCTGGCACTGCAACCCTTTATCACGTGTATCCTCTGGTTTATTTTCGTTGTAAAGCGTGCATCACAATATGAACACTTGAAAGGTTTCATTGAACGAAACGAAGCTACTGATGTCTTTCTTTCAGCGACTGATGGTGCGTGTCGTGCTATGTTCAAATCGATAGGACTTAATCTGGCTATATCTATATTGCAACTTTGGCTTGACCCCCATCTTTTCTCCAAAGGTTATGGTTAACACTCTTAGCGGGTACTGACTTTCGATGTTCATCATTCTTCGTTGTCGAGTATAATGACCACACAAACAGGGTGTACCAGTATTTATATAGTTCACAGTTGTTCTATCCTGCTACACCACCGTATGTTTGGGTCTAATATTTTGCTATATTCAAATAATGAGTAAATGGTAACACGACAGACCAGTCAAACACAAGGTTCTATTAAAATATCCAATCAATCAAACGGTCGCAACTGCAGGTTTTGTGTAGTTCTCTGTTCGTGTACCTGGCGTCGCATACGTACTTCACTTTGTCTTTCAACTTTTACGATCCATCGACAATGATCCTGTTCTTCGGTAGTTTAGACGCCGGTCACTTGTTTCCCACGCACGTCGCGAACTCTAACGTCCTCAGTCCGTTCGGCTGGCAGAACAGTTCCGTTTCGCCGACACATTTGAAGCCGGGCTTGCACACGAAATGTATGCTGCTCCGAACACGTACTTGCTGTCGTTGTCTGGTCTGGTTTCGCTCCTGATCAAATCGTTCTTGCGGACCGGGTCAGGAAACAAGACAAAAATTACAAAGTTTTACCTTATATAAAAAAAAATCAAACTTTCATGTGAGCAAACAGACCAAACAGACAATTGATATGTCAAATATGAACCCTGTTCATTGCGTACTCGTGCCACTGGTGGGAAGCATTCAGCCATGCTGTGATTAATGTACGAAGATTATTCGTACACAAATATCCACCACTGTCTATAGCCATGGAGCAACGTGGAGTGAACGAACATGCCCAAGGTTCGACATTACAATACAGGATTCGAACCATCGGTTGAGCGTCCGAAGCTCTAGCCTTTGCACCACTGCTCTGTGTGTTTGTGTGCGTCTTTATGTGCGCGCGTGCGAGCGAGCGAGCGAGCGAGCGTACGTGCGGGCGTGTGTGGTATCCAGTCCTCTGCATATTTTGATCGATTATAACAGATCATCTTAGAACTATGATACGTCGGGACTTAGAATATTTTTCAAAGTCCGAACTTAGTTATTTTTCCATAATGTTCAAGTCGGGACTTAGAATAATTTCCGTAGTTTTCAACTACTTAGAATATTGTTCTGTCAAGATCAAATCGGAACTTTAAATATTTTATAAAGTCCGAACATAGAATATTTTTGATAGTAGGTACTTAGAATAGTTTTCTTTCGTGTTCAAGTCCGAACTTAGAATATTTGTGAAAGTCGAATTTGTTTCATGTTGGGACTTAGAATATTTTTCTAAGTCTGGAATTATAATATTTTTCGTAACTTAGAATATTTTTTGTTGGGACTGTTGTGCTCAAGTCGGGACTTAGACTATTGTTTCACCGCCATAGCTTCTTTGTGTGTATGTGTATGTATAACTTAGAATGTTTTTCCATAATGTTCAAGTCGGGACTTAGAATATTTTTCCGTTATGTTCAAATTGTAACTTAGAATATTTTTTCCCAAAATCGTAACTTAGAATATTTTTCAAATTCGTAATTTCGAATATTTTCAAAGTCGTAACATAGAATATTTTTCGTTGGAACTCAGAATATTTAATTAAAATTCGGGACGTAAAATTTATTTTTCAAAGTCAGGACTTAGTAATTTGTTCGTTATGTTCAAGTTGTACGTTAGAATATTTCTCAAAGTTGGTATTTACAATATTTTTCAAAGTCGAAACTTAGACTAATTTTTCAAAGTTGGTATTTAGAATATTTTTCAAAGTTGGTACGTAGAATATTTTTCCATATTTTTCAAAGTCGGGACTTAGAATATTTTTCATAATGTCCGAGGTGTTGCGTTTCTGGGGCATGTTTTCAAAAAGTCGTTCCAAAATTTGAGTAAGTTTCGTGCATCGTGGATCAGACTAAACGTTTCGGCCACAGCTTCGTGAATGTACGGGGTATATAGAACCGAAGCAGCTGCCGAAGACCGCAAGTCAGTATATCTAGCGGTTGCCATTCTGCCGCGGATTATTGAAAAAATAAACGCGGGTAAATAACAAGAGTAACTACGATTCTCTTCAGTCCGCCGAATACCGAACTTCACAGGTGGACCACGCTGTGTCAGTTACCGCTCGTTTTACGGAGTTGCGTTCTTCAACCTGTTCGTGCCGACTAGAACATTATGGAAAACACACACAGAAGCGCTGGTGGTGGCGGCGGATAGTACACACACACACACACACACACACACACACACACACACACACACACACACACACACACACACACACACACACACACACACACACACACACACACAAACACACACACACACACACACAAACACACACACACACACACAGAAGCGGTGATGGTGAAAAATAGTCTAAGTCCCTACATTAGCACGACAGTTCCAACAAAAAAGTCCGACGAAAAATATTCGAAGTTGCGACTTTTAAAAATATTCAAATTTATGACTTGAACATAACAGAAAAATTACTAATTACGACTTTGAAAATATTTTAAGTTCCGATTTTGAAAATTTACTTAGTTACGACTTTGAAAATATTCCAAATACCGAATTTGAAAAGTATTCTAAGTTACGACTTTAACAATATTCTAGATACTGACTTGAACATTATGAAAAAATATTCTAAGTTACATGCACACACATACACACACTGAAGCAGCGGTGGTGGTGGTGGCGGCGGATAGCACACACACACACACACACACACACACACACACACACACACACACACACACACACACACACACACACACAGATGAGCGATGGTGGTGTTAAAAGTAGACTAAATCCCGACACGAGCACGACAGTTCCAAAAAAAATTCTAAGTTATGACTTTAAAATAACGGAAAAATTACAAAGTCCTGGCTTTGAAAAAGTATTCTAAGTTGCGACTTTCAAAATATTCTAGGTACCGAGTTTGACAAAAATATTATAACTACCTACTTTGAAAAATATATTCTAAGTTACGATTTGAACATAATGGAAAATATTCTAAATTCCGACTTGAACATTATGGAAAAGTATTCTAAGCTACACACACACAGAAGCGAAGGTGGTTGTGGTGGCGGCGGAGAGTACACACACACACTCACACAGGAGCGATGGTGGTGGTGGTGGCGGCGGAGAGTACACACAAACACTCACACAGGAGCGATGGTGGTGGTGGTGGCGGCGGAGAGTACACACACACACTCACACAGGAGCGAAGGTGGTGGTGGTGGCGGCGGAGAGTACACACACACACTCACACAGGAGCGATGGTGGTGGTGGTGGCGGCGGAGAGTACACACACACACTCACACAGGAGCGATGGTGGTGGTGGTGGTGGCGGAGAGTACACACACACACTCACACAGGAGCGATGGTGGTGGTGGTGGTGGCGGAGAGTACACACACACACACACACACAGGAGCGAAGGTGGTGGTGGTGGCGGCGGAGAGTACACACACACACTCACACAGGAGCGATGGTGGTGGTGGCGGCGGCGGAGAGTACACACACACACTCACACAGGAGCGATGGTGGTGGTGGTGGCGGCGGAGAGTACACACACACACTCACACAGGAGCGATGATGGTGGTGGTGGCGGCGGAGAGTACACACACACACACACTCACACAGGAGCGATGGTGGTGGTGGTGGTGGCGGAGAGTACACACACACACACACACAGGAGCGAAGGTGGTGGTGGTGGCGGCGGATAGTACACACACACACTCACACACGAGCGATGGTGGTGGTGGCGGCGGCGGAGAGTACACACACACACTCACACAGGAGCGATGGTGGTGGTGGTGGCGGCGGAGAGTACACACACACACACTCACACAGGAGCGATGGTGGTGGTGGTGGCGGCGGAGAGTACACACACACACACACTCACACAGGAGCGATGGTGGTGGTGGTGGCGGCGGAGAGTACACACACACACTCACACAGGAGCGATGGTGGTGGTGGTGGCGGCGGAGAGTACACACACACACTCACACAGGAGCGATGGTGGTGGTGGTGGCGGCGGAGAGTACACACACACACTCACACAGGAGCGAAGGTGGTGGTGGTGGCGGCGGAGAGTACACACACACACTCACACAGGAGCGATGGTGGTGGTGGTGGCGGCGGAGAGTACACACACACACTCACACAGGAGCGATGGTGGTGGTGGTGGCGGCGGAGAGTACACACACACACTCACACAGGAGCGATGGTGGTGGTGGTGGTGGCGGAGAGTACACACACACACACACTCACACAGGAGCGATGGTGGTGGTGGTGGCGGCGGAGAGTACACACACACACTCACACAGGAGCGATGGTGGTGGTGGTGGCGGCGGAGAGTACACACACACACTCACACAGGAGCGAAGGTGGTGGTGGTGGCGGCGGAGAGTACACACACACACTCACACAGGAGCGATGGTGGTGGTGGTGGCGGCGGAGAGTACACACACACTCACACAGGAGCGATGGTGGTGGTGGTGGCGGCGGAGAGTACACACACACACTCACACAGGAGCGATGGTGGTGGTGGTGGCGGCGGAGAGTACACACACACACACACTCACACAGGAGCGATGGTGGTGGTGGTGGCGGCGGAGAGTACACACACACACTCACACAGGAGCGATGGTGGTGGTGGTGGTGGCGGAGAGTACACACACACACTCACACAGGAGCGATGGTGGTGGTGGTGGTGGCGGCGGAGAGTACACACACACACTCACACAGGAGCGATGGAGGTGGTGGTGGTGGCGGAGAGTACACACACACACTCACACAGGAGCGATGGTGGTGAAACAGTAGTCTAAGTCCCGACTTGAGCAAGATAGTTCCAACAGAAAATATTTCGAAGTTACGACTTAACATAAAGAAAAAATTACTAAGTCCTGACTTTGAAAAAATATTATAAGTCCCAACTTGAAAAATATTCTATCTAAGTTACGATTTTGAAGTAGCACACACAGAGAAGTGATGGTGGTCAAAAAAATAGTCTAAGTACCGATTTGAACATTATAGAAAAATATTCTAAGTCCCACCTTGAACATTATGGAAAAATAACTAATTCCGAAAATATTCTAAGTCCCGACACATCATTGCTCTAAGATGATCTGATATAATCGAAAATCGGTCAGATTATGCAGAGTAATGTATACCACACACGCCTGCATGTACACTCGCTCGCTCGCTCGCCCGAACACACATACAGAGCTGTGATGCAGTGATTAGAGCTTCGGACTCTTAACAGAAAGAACCATGGTTCGATTCCTGTGTTGTGATTTTGGACCGTGGACAAGTACGTTTACTTCACGTTGCTCCAGTTCACTCAGCTGTATGAATGAGTACCTGGCTATAGAGAGTGGTGGATATTTGACCACGAATAGTCTTAGCACATAAATCACAGCATGGCTGAATGTTTCCCACTAGTGAAGTGATTTCGCAATGAACATGGTTTATATTTGACACGTCACGTTTGATATATCTGCTCACATGAACGTTTAATTTTTTCGGATACATGGTAAAACGTTCTCATTTTTGTTGTGATTCCTGACCTGGTCCTCAAGAACGGTTACATCAAGGGCGATACCAGTCCAGACTACGATGGCAAGTACGTGTTAGGGGACAGCATACGTTTCGTGTGCAAGCCTGACATCAAACGTGTTGGCAAGGCGGAACTATACTGCCAGCCGGACGGACTGTGCACGGAAGCGTTCGCGACGTGCGTGCGAAACAAGTGCCCGGCGTCTAAGCCACCGAAGAAACAGTATTGTCGTTTGCTTGTATCAGTTCGGAGACAAATGATGTATGAAGGCGACGCCGGGTACACGAACAGAGAACTACACAAAACTTGCTGTTGCGATCGTTTGATCGATTGAATATTTTAATATAACCGTGTGTTTGACTGGCCTGTCGTATTAACATTTACTCATTATTTGAACGTAGCAAAATATTAGAACCAATCATACGGTGGTGTAGCAGAATAGAACAACTGTTAACTATATAAATACTGATACACCCTGTCTGACGGTCATTATACTCCACAATGAAGAATGGTGAACTTCAATAGTCATTACCTGCTAAAAGAGGAAACGTTGGACACAAGCTTTGAAAAAAGATGGGGTCGAGCAAACGTGTAACATAGATATAGCCGGATTAAGTCCTGTCGAGTTGAACATAGCACGACACGCACCACCAGTCGCTGAAAGAAAGTCATTAGTAGCTTCGTGTCGATTAATGAAACCTTTCACGTGTTTATATTGTGAGGCACGCTTTACAACGAAAATAAACCAGAGAAAACACGTCATAAAGGGTTATTGTGCCATAAAATTAAGAAAACAAGGTACTAGTCGTGTCCAAGGGTCAGAAATAAAACATCGACCTATATTCAACTGTATGTTTTGTGCTAAAAATTCACTAGGAAGAACCATAGGGAAAACACTTGAAAATGGGTCGTTGTACGATGGTAAATGGTAATTAAGAAGTTAATGAGTTACCATTAAGATCTTTATACACGCCATCATGCCTATGTATTTCCACATATTAATTATGGGATTGAATTATATGGATCGGCTATTAAAACTAACTTAACTAAAATATAAGTTTTACCAAATTTATTACTTAAAATATTAGCAAAACGTCACCGCCGTGACAATGCCACAACATTGCATAGGGAACTTAATATACTTAAAGTTCAGGAACTATTTAAACTAAATGTTCTAATATTTGTGTATAAACAGCATACGAATCAACTTCCTAGTCTATTCCACCAATTTTACCAATGTAATAGTGACTTCATGACCAGAAGTTCCAGACAAGAGAACAATTTATATATACCTAGATGTAATTATAGAACTGGAGAGAATTCCTTGAAAGTAATAGGGGCTCGACTTTGGAATAAACTACCTGTAGACATTAAACATTCGAAAACGCTAAATATGTTTAAGCATAAAGCCGGGAGCTTTATAATTGGCATTAACTAAAGTTTAAATCTAACTACATATTGTAAGAAATTCGCTTGTGAATTCTATTATATTGGTACAACATATCTAGCTTTAATTTACGGAAGTCATTAACCTGAAGCTATTGCAATTGAATGCACTGTATAACCTTTATATACGTAATATTATGTATGTGGGAGTACACTATATGAGTTTGATTTAATTGGCTACCAAAGTTATACTTCTCTGGTAGCCACCTCATCTGTGTTACATTGCTCTTGAATTGGGTTGTATATTATTTGGATGAGGAAATAAATTTACTTACATACTTACTTACATCTATTGGTTTTGACTGTATTTGTACTAGAATCCCGCTACTAGTAGCATGATGCATATAGTACTACTTACCATTGAGCACATTGTGCTGAATACGTAACTATTTACACCTCACAATACATTCCTTCGTTTCTGTAGCAATCTTCTCTACAAAGCCTAAGAACTACAGTCAACATGCAGCTATCCCATAGGACAGATAATAACAAGACTGAGCAACATCAAGCAGCTGTTGTTAACAGCCAGCAACCGAATTAAGCTCAATGCTCATTATTACTTCGAAATAATGATTTTTTTAGATGGTTTCGCTATTTCGCCCCTGCACACACACACACACATATATATATCACTACATAGTGATGGGAGACTTTAATGCGCAAGTAGGGAAACGAACAAACATTTCGGAAACGTCAACAGGCAAATTTAGCCTAGGTGTGAGAAACGAAAGAGGCGACACGTCAGTAGAATGGGCAAATCAAGAAAGTACAAAATCATGAATACCATGTGAGAAAGCAGGGAGGAGATGGACATGGAAAAGCCCAAATGGAGAAACGAACAACGAAATTGACAACATCCTGACAAACAGGCCAGACATGGTCACTGACGTAACTCTCATCAACCATGTCACCATCAGTGACCACAGAATGGTAATGAGCAACATCAAACTAGACGTCAAGGCTGAAAGGAAGAAATTGATAAACAAGGGACCATCGAGTGTAGATACCACATAAATCGGAAGAAAAAAAAACGAATTCCAACTCGAACTGCGAAATCGATTCGAGAAACTACAGGAACTAGACAACATCGACACCATCAACGAAAACATCACTGAGATGATCCAACTAAATGTGACAAGGGTAGCCAAAGGAATCAATAGACATGTTGTGACGAGAATATCATCACCGACACGAGCACTAATGAAGAAACGATGACAAATGGTGGATAACGGCGACCGTAAAAACAAATAGAGTACGCAGAATTATGCAAGACCATCAAAAAGAATGCGAAGGAGGACATCAGAAAGTACAAACAAGAGATCATACGAGAAACTATTATGTCATCAAAGAGCCTGAACAAAGCAAGAAGAACTCAGGCTCTAGGCCGAGACAGACTGATTACACTTCTAGACAAGCAGGGTAGAGAAATACAAGACCAAGATATGATCATGGAACGAATAGAAGGATTCTACACCGAGCTATACGACAGTTAACAGAGTACCGACCCGAAAGAAGTACCAGAGATAACACCATGGGAGGTGGAAGGAGTGCTAAGAGATATGAAGAATGGGAAGATATCAGGCAACGACCATGTAAACATTGAAACATTAAAAGCAGGAAAAGATATCATCTCGAAGACACTGGCTAAGCTGTATACTCAATGCTTATCAGAAAGACGAATACCCACCGCTTGGAAGAACGCAAAGATGGTGATAATCTTCAAGAATGGAAATAAGAAAGACTTAAAGAACTACACAACAATATGTCTGTTATCAAACATCTACAGATTATTCATAAAGATACTAACGAATAGGATAGAGAAGACACTCGACGAAAACCAACCACGAGAGCAAGCAGGATTAAGAAGCAGGTACTCAACGACAGAACACATACACGTCGTAAACCATCTGAAAGAGAAGTGCCGAGAATATAATCTCCCGCTCTGCATCGCTTTCGTCGACTACGAGAAGGCTTTTGACTGGATGCAAACTCAAGCAAAATTGACCTCCCTTCAAGAACAGTGTACATCGATCTCCTGAAAGACATCTACACTAACAGCTCGGTGACAGTCCAACTACACAAAAAGAGCAACTAGATCAACATCAAGAGAGGAGTACGACAGGGTAACGCCATATCGCCCAAGCTGTTCACGGCAACACTCGAAAGCATATTCCGAAGACTGACCTGGGAAACCAGAGGCTTGAGGATAGTCGGAGAATATCTCAGCCATCTTCGTTTCGCCGACGACATAGTCGTATGCGCTAGTACACCGCAAGAACTACAAAACATGCTGCCGGAGCTAGCTGATTAAAGTAAAAAAACAAGGTCTAAGGATGAACATTTCGAAGACAGAAGTGATGCTAGGAAATTACACTCCAATATATATCAACACGACGCAGATAGAGAACGTTGAAAGCTATGTCTACCTGGGACAGTGATAGAGTATCAGAGACAAAAACAAAGACAAGAAGATTCAAAGAAGCCGGCTGGACAGCTTTCGCCAAACACCGGGACATCTTCAAGGGTAATTCTGGAACCTGCTTGAGGAGATAAGTCTTAAACTCATGCGTACTTCATGCGATGACATACTGCGTGGAAACATAGGCACTCAGCGTCCAGGCAAAGAACAAGCTACCAGCTGCACAAACAAAGATGGAAAGAAGTATGTTAAACATCACATATCGGGAGAGAAAAACAAACATCTGGATAAAAAAGACAAAGGTCATAGACGTGATAGAACAAATCAGAAGACAGAAGTGGACCTGGGCAAGGCACATTAGCAGACTACTAGATAACCGATGGACATCGCGTATCACAACTTGGAGACTTTACGGAGGGAAATAACCTAGAGGAAGACCAGCGAGACGGTGGAGACACGAACTAGACGAGTACTGGAAGGGCACCATCTGGCAGAGGATAGCGCAAGACAGTCAAATTTTGAAACGACATGCTGAGGCCTCTGCCCAACCACGGGACACTACGGCTGCACAATGATGATGATTATTATTATATATATATATATATATATATATATATATATATACTTTGCTATGTTTTTGGAGATTTGGGTTCCGCCAGTATATTTTCTTAAGTACTTCACACAAAAACTACTTTGAATGCACGTATTTCAAATTACAAAGTAAGAAACGCAAGTGATCATCTGAAAGACAGCGCGAGTGGTCGGTTGACAGACGGTTCGAGTGGTCAAATAATTGGGTACTTCGTCTGTGTTGCTGACGGCTGTAAGAGCGCAATAGTAGGGCTGAGCGGCACATGGTGGCCGACACAAAAATGAGACTATATACACGTGCACAAGTTCAAAATGCCTGCTTGTTTCACCGAATTACTACCAGTTTGATCGGTTTACCACGAGTACCTATTTAGTGACATCATTGACCTATGTTATTACATAAATTGAGACTATATACACGTGCGTGAATTCCGAATGCCTGACCGAATTACAACAAGTTTCACCGAATTACCACGCGTACCAATTTAATGACGTCATTGACCTATGCTATTACATATATTGAGCCTATGTATACGCGCGTAAGTTCAAAATGCCTGCTAGTTTGACCGAATTACTACCAATTTGATCTATTTATCACGCCTACCTATTTAATGACATCATTGACCTGTATTATTACTTAAATTGAGAATATACGTGCGCGATTTCCGAATGCCTGCTAATTTGTTCGAATTACTACTACTTTGACCGAATTACCACGTATACCTACGCAAATAGCCGCAAGTATACCTGATTTATCACAGAAGTTCCGATGTTATAGTCATTGTAACATATAGGTAGGTTTTATAAATATATGGGATCCACATAACTTAGGCCAATAAGTATTCTACCTTTCGTATACAACCCGTCAGATAGACACCACCTCGTTTAATTAATAATCCTTCATCAATTACAGCTCATCTATCGTAATACCTTATTTTACAACCGCCTTCTTTACTGAAGGGACCGCGACGGCTATCCTTTAGCCTGCCCGACAGCATCACCGAAGCACCGTAAGGTTGTACCGCATTATGCTTGCTGCAAATGCGTAAGGTATGAATGTTCTCGTTGACACTGGCATTTCGAACAAGGCAATAAGCATTATGAATCCGAGTGACCAGCTGAAAGAGAGCGAGAGCGTCGGTTAACAGAGGGTGCAAGTTCAGACTTGCTCAGCGAATAACAATTCAAAACAGTTTGGTCACATAAATTCATGGTTTCCCAGCGTTATTTTACCAACCACGCGACCAACTGAGATAAGTGCAAATGTAAAGTCTATAGCATTGATACATGTTAAAAGATAGGGAGACCTTGATTCTGTTAATAATGATGTTCCAGTGTCGTGTGTGGCAGCTTCAAATGCAGTTCGGTTTTATTTTGGCTCAAAAGTTATAAGAAATACTGAAACGGAGTGAAAAAAATATATAAACGCTACAATGAAATTGTTCATGTCAGAAGATAGGAATTACTTAAAAAAACCTCCCTTGAGCTATTTCGTTTTCACATTTCCCTCTTATGTTAAAAGATAGGGACTTACTTATTTTGTTCCTCTCAAAAAACGCCAATTTTGGCCCGTTGGATTGGGTCGGAAGAACCGGTGGAAATTCGGAACTATTTCCTATCCTTTAACATGGGAAATTGTCTTCTCCACTGACGCCAATAGACCGCGCCCGGGTTAAAGGATGGGGAATTTTATCGTAAAAGCATCCGACCATTTTTGGGATTGTTAACCCATGTTAAAGCATAGGCCATTTTTATCCCGTGTTAAAGCATAGGGAATTTTATCGTAAAGGTATCCGACCACTTTTTGGATTTTTAACCCATGTTAAAGCATAGGCCATTTTTATCCCGGGTTAAAGGATAGGCCATTTTTATCCCATGTTAAAAGATATGGATTTCCACCATGATCGCGTCCACGTTAAAAGATAGGGAATTTTTACCATGTTAAAGCATAGGGAATTTTATCGCAAAGGTATCCGACCACTTTTTGAATTTTTACCCATGTTAAAGCATAAGGAATTTTTATCCCATGTTAAAGCATAGGGAATTTTATCGTAAAAGTATCCGACCACTTTTTGGATTTTTATCCCATGTTAAAGCGTAGGGAATTTTCACCATGTTAAAGGATAGGGAATTTTCACCATGTTAAAGGATAAGAAATTTTTACCATGTTAAAGCATAGGGAATGTTTATCCATGTTAAAGCATAGGGAATTTTCAGCATGTTAAAGCATAAGAGCTATTATCGTAAAGGTATGCGACCACTTTTTGAAAAAATTATATATACCGAATATCATTTGAATATGTCACACACGAGATTGCTTGTCCGTAGGCCGAGCCTCCGCAAAGGGACCGAGCCCTTATTTGTTTCACGATGACATGTGTAAAATGTGGTGTTATAATAAGGCATAATTTATAATAAAAGGATTATAAATTCAGCGGAGACCGTTTTGTCTTAAGTAATGTATACGAAATGTAGACTACATATAGGACTGTGTTATATCAGAACCTGTAGCCTCGTTTTTTTCGAACAGAGCGACCATCTTGGAATTTTTTATATATATGAGTACTGCCAAAATTCGTGTCTCTTGCACGCTTGCGTGCAAGGGAGTCCCCTGACGGGTAGATCATGAACTACAAACATCACCCCCTGGCGGACAATGGTGTCTTTTCTTATATGTTATATGTTGTGGACCATTTGTTTGGGTGTAGGCCTCTCCTAGCCTATACATTTACAACTTTAACATAGGACATCATTAAACTGCTACGCGCAGTAATTTTGTGCGTGAGGTGAGTTGGTTATTCAGGTAGTGCTTTGTACATAGAGGCAGACATATATATACACATATCAAATCAAATCAAATCAATTTATTTTGCAACAACAACATAGCAGTATAACAACCGTTTAAAAATAAAGTTGTGTTGTATGGTGGTCACATGGCATGTAATATGCCGTCTTCCTGTGAACCCATAAACATATATTTCGAATTATATTTACGCATACGCATGATATATTTTGTATGACAACCGACAACGAACTGGGGATGCGATGGAGAGAGAAACGAATTATTGTAGGAAATTACTGTTAGAAAACAATTATAAGAAATTTTTGCAGATCCGAACATTAATATATAAAGTAAACAAATATTTAATTGCACTCCTCACATCTGGGATTTAGGCAGTGCACGTGGCTAAGATAGTTGTCTAGATATTGATTGGATAATACAAATTTCATTTGTTGTCTGGATTTGACGTTTTGTATCTTATAGTCGAGATAATTCTATAGTTTTATAAAATGGTGTTTAGGTAATTTAGATGAAAAATGTGTTCTGGGCTTCTCTCTATATAAGAGGTTACGTTGTCTAGTAATTCTGGTGTTAGTGGCTAGATTCTTTTTTGGTATATAGTGTTTGAAGGATTTAGGCAGTGTATTATGGTGATAATCATACATAAATAGTGAGACATGTAACCTGTGAATATCAGTGATTTTAAGTATATTTTCAGATTTAAAGATAGGATCGGTGTGACTTCTATATATTTTTTTGTTAATTATTCGTATAGCGCGTTTTTGTAATAGTTCTATCTTTCTTATGGTATTTCCATTGCCCCATGCTTGTACACCGTAAGTTAAGTGACTTTGAATCAAGGTGTAATATAGAGTTTTTAAAGCACTGCGTGGCAAAAAATGTTTCATTCTATTAATTGCAAAAATTGCTCTAGATAATTTAGAACTGATTATGTTTATATGTTTTTTCCATGTTAAATGTTTATCAATATGTACTCCTAAGAACTTTACCGATTCTTCTTTGTCATCCTTTCCAACATGATTAATAATTTCACTGTTTATCTTAATACAGTTATTTACCTGGTATTTGCTATTTGGTGGACTAAATATGCAAAAGTTTGTCTTTTTTATATTTAATGAAAATTTATTGGCACAAAGCCAATCGTACAAATGTATTAATTCTTGGTTTACGCTGTCAATTAAAGTATCAATATGAGGACCTGATTGGTATACAGTTGTGTCATCTGCAAAAGATAATAGATTCATAGACGTAGAGTTAGTTATATCATTGATATAAATTTAAAATAAGATTGGTTCAAGTATGAATCCTTGGGGCACTCCACTTATTATGTTTATACATATACATACATAGAGACAGATATAGAGATATACATATATACATATATACATACATAAAGATATACATAGATACATACATAGAGATATACATAGGTACATACATAGAGACATACATAGAGACCTACATAGATACATACATAGATACATACATAGAGACATACATAGATATATACATAGACATATCCATAAATACATACATAGAGACATACATAGAGATATATACTTGAATACATATATAGAAACAGACATAGATACATACATAGATACATACTAAGAGACATTCATAGATACATACATATATACATACATAGAGATATACATAGATTCATACATAGAGACAGACATATATATATATATATATACATAGTGA
>OZ023217.1:49032292-49094792 GCA_963995525.1 Escarpia spicata | reverse complement strand
GAGTGAGTGAGTGAGTGAGTGAGTGAGTGAGTGAGTGAGTGAGTGAGTGAGTGAGTGAGTGAGTGAGTGAACACACACGAAGGGTGAGTGATTTGAGTGATTTTTTAATAGACGACTAGTTGATCTAAGTTAAATTTGTGCAGCGTGTTTGTCAAAGTGTAGTGTTTCGTTTATCCTATTAGTTGGTCTAAGTTCAATTCGTGCAACCTGTTGGGCTATGTTTAGTGTTTCGTTTGTCCGACTAGTTGGTCTAAGTTCAATTCGTACCACGTGTTCGGCTAAGTACTCTATGACAATATGTATATCTATATGTATGTATCTATGTATATCTCTATGGATGTCTTTATGTATGTATATATATGTCTGCCTCTATGTATGAATCTATGTAGGTCTCTATGTATGTCTCTATGTATGTACCTATGTATAACTCTATGTATGTATATATGTATATCTCTATGTATGTATATATGTATCTATGTATATATCTATGTCTGACTCTATGTATGTATATATGTATGTATATAATAATAATAATAATAATATTTTATTTTGTTAAGCGCCACATCCAATATTGTTCACAGCGCTTTACAACAATATAAAAGTGTATGTTAAAAATAATATATTTGAATAAAAAACAATAGTTATTATATCATAGATAAAATGAACTAATAATAATAGCAATTAAAACAATAAATATAGTAGAAGTAGAAAAGGAATGTGATGTAAAATATAATAAAATTAAATTATTAAGATTATTTTTTTTCTTTATATAAATAAACTAAAATTAATGTAAACATAATAATAATAATAATAATATTTTATTTTGTTAAGCGCCACATCCAATATTGTTCACAGCGCTTTACAACAATATACAAGTGTATGTTAAAAATAATGCGTTTAATAAAAAAAACAATAGTTATTATATCATAGATAAAATGAACTAATGATAATAGCAATTAAAACAATAAATATAGTAGAAGTAGAAAAGGAATATGATGTAAAATTTCATAAAATAAAATTGTTAAGATTATTTTTTTTCTTTATATAAATAAACTAAAATTAATGTAAACATCTATAAATTAGGCTAAAATGTATACGAAAAATAAATAAATAGATAAATAAATAATAAATAAACGTTAAACATCAATCAGCTATGGTAAAACAGTGTTGATAAGGGTCCGAGTTACATATACGCTGCAGTGAACAGATTAATCTTCAACACACATTTAAATGATTCCAGTGATGTTTTGTTAGTAACGCTTGACGGCAGAGCGTTCCACACTGCTGACGCTGCGTGAGCAAATGAACAGTCACCGGCTCTGCTGCGTGTTCTCGGAACAACTAGTGCGTTCGAGTCAGCAGACCGAAGACGTCTGGCGTAATGTAGACACGCACGAGTTTCTGCATGTAGACAGGCGAGAGGTCTTCGTGCAGCGACTCGTACGTAAGAACAGCGATCTTGAATGCAATGCGCTGTTGAATAGGTAGCCAGTGCAATTCGCGAAGAATAGGGGTCGCACTTTCACAACGAGCCTGTCGAGTAATAAGGCGAGCGGCAGCATTTTGGAGTCGCTGCAGTCGACCGATGTTATTGGTTGAGGTACCGAACAGTAAAGAGTTGCAGTAGTCCAAACGGGATGCATTCATGGCATTGACTACCCGTTCCGCTGTTGGTTGAGTAAGGTAACGGTGAATCAACCCGATGTTGCGCAGGTGCAGCGAGCAAGTGCTGATAGTACGTGACACTTGCATAGTCATATCCAGGTGTCTATCAAGGTAGACGCCGAGATTTCTAACGTCATCAATTGCACAGATTTCATCTCTCCCGACGCGCACACGGAGCCCACTTACGATGGCAGATGCTGATTTGGGGACAACCGATAGAATTCCTGTTTTCGTGTCATTCATGAGCAGATAATTCCAAATCATCCACTCCTTCACGTCATCAATACATCGCTCGATCAGACGCACGGCAGTCGCCAGAGAAGATGCATCCAGGTCCAAGTGACAGAACAGTTGTAAATCATCGGCGTAGTGGTGATATTTTAAGTCGTGTTTGTGAATGATATCACCGATCGGCTGCACGTGTAATATATATGTCTGTCTCTATGTATGTCTCTATGTATGTATATATATGTCTGTTTCTATGTATGTATCTATGTCTGTCTCTATGTATGTATCTATGTATATCTCTATGTATGTATATATGTATTTCTCTATGTATGTCTCTATGTATGTATATATATGTATGTCTCTATGTATGTATCTATGTAGGTCTCTATATATGTCTGTATGTATGTCTCTTAGTATGTATCTATGTATCTATGTATGCTTCTATGTACGTATATATGTATCTATGTATATCTCTATGTCTGTCCCTATGTATGTATATATATATATATATATATATATATATACATATATATATATATATGTCTGTCTCTATGTATGTCTCTATGTATGTATATATATATATATATAAGTATGTCTCTATGTATGTATCTATGTATATCTCTATGTCTGTCCCTATGTATGTATATATATATATATATACATATATATATATATATATATATATATATATATGTCTGTCTCTATGTATGTATATATATATATATATATATATAAGTATGTCTCTATGTATGTATCTATGTATATCTCTATGTATGTATCTATGTATGTATGTATATATATATATATATATTTCTGTCTCTATGTATATATCTATGTATATCTCTATGTATGTATATATGTATCTATGTATATCTCTATGTCTGTCTCTATGTATGTATATATATATATATGTATATGTATGTCTCTATGTATGTATCTATGTATGTATATATGTATGTCTCTATGTATACCTTTATGTATGTATCTATGTATATCTCTATGTATGTATATATGTATATATGTATATCTCTATGTCTGTCTCTATGTATGTATATATATATATATATATATATATGTATGTCTCTATGTCTGAATCTATGAGTTCATTTTCGGTTACCAATGCCAGGTTAGGTGTTTTACGACAGAAGCAAGTTTGGAAGGTTTTACCGAAGAAGCAAGAATTTAAATACTACAGTACGAAAAAAGATAAAAACGTTTTAATGGCCATTTGTACACTTGATCCTTAATACGGTAAACTATATAAATACTGGTACATCTTATCTGGCAGGTTATTATGTGCCTGTACTGTTCTAACATAACGCTTCACTTTGTTACGCGCCTGATTCGAAAAAAGACGTTTGCCGACTTTAGTGTCAAGACCACTGGCGGTGAGTTGACAACATGGTTCGCACATATACATACATACATACGTATAGGTTAAGAACGCTAGCATAATAAAAGGTTGATATCTAGGTACAGATGAGACATACATGTAGATGAGACTTGAACAAGGAATAGTTTGGCACCAGTTTGGAACCAGTTTGTATGCAGGCTATCAACTGCTATAATAAGTTTGGTAAGTACAAATCTCGTATGACAAATACTGTTACATGACAAACAGTTTGACCAAAATATTACATAAATAGCTGGTAGTTTGAATGTTTTAGCAGATAAGTTCCTATAATTCCCTATGACTTAACACGGGACAAATACACGGATGTTTTTTCAACACAGAGCCTTGGTTTATATCGGTTTGTTTATAGCCGGTGTTCGATATAGTTCAAAATTATGGTGCCTAGCAGTTTATAGTTTAATGATGTCATACAGGGTGCGCGTACTCGTACTCACAACAAACAAACATGTCCAGTCACGCCTCGAGTACGGGTTTTATAAGAGACACGAATTTAGGTACAACCGTATAACAATAACCTATATGTTTGACCTACGGTGTGTGTGTGTGTGTGTGTGTGTGTGTGTGTGTGTGTGTGTGTGTGTGTGTGTGTGTGTGTGTGTGTGTGTGTGTGTGTGTGTGTGTGTGTGTGTGTGTGTGTGTGTGTGTGTGTGTGTGTGTGTGTGTGTGTGTGTGTGTGTGTGTGTGTGTGTGTGTGTGTGTGTGTGTGTGTGTGTGTGTGTGTGTGTGTGTGTGTGTGTGTGTGTGTGTGTGTGTGTCAGTGTTTGTTAGTTGTATATCAGTGTTTGTAAGTTGTGTGTCAGTGATTATGAGCTGTAGGTTGGTATAAGTATGGTGTAGGCCAATGTTTGTGTGTTGTATATAAGTGTTTGTAAGTTGTTTGTCAATAGTTATGAGCTGTAGGTTGGTATAAGTATGGTGTAGGCCAATGTTTGTGTATTGTATATCAGTGTTTCTAAGTTGTTTGTCAGTGGTTATGAGCTGTAGGTCGGTATAAATATGGTGTAGGCCAATGTTTGTGTGTTGTATATCAGTGTTTGTAAGTTGTTTGTCAGTGGTTATGAGCTTTAGGTCAGTATAAGTATGGTGTAGGCCAATGTTTGTGTGTTGTATATCAGTGTTTGTAAGTCGTTTGTCAGTGGTACTAGAATGATATTTTACAGGGGAATTTTCCACTCCCTATAATAACATAACGTCACTGCATCATGACATCACATTCTTAGAGGCCTACACCCAAACAAATGGTCCACAACCTATAACATATAAGAAAAGAGGGGATGATGTTTGTAGTTCATGATCTACCTGTCAGGGGACTCCCTTGCACGCAAGCGTGCAGGAGACACGAATTTTGGCAGTACTCATATATTTAACTAATTCCAAGATGGTCGCTCTGTTCGGAAAAAAACGAGGCTACAGGTTCTGATATAACACAGTCCTATATGTAGTCTACATTTCGTATACATTACTTCAGACAAAACGGTCTCCGCTGAATTTATAATCCTTTTATTATAAATTATGCCTTATTATAACACCACATTTTACACATGTCATCGTCAAACAAATAAGGGCTCGGTCCCTTGGCGGAGTCTCGGCCTACGGACAAGCAATCTCGTGTGTGACATATTCAAATGATATTCGGTATATGTTATTTTTTTAAAGTGGTCGCATACCTTTACGATAATAGCTCTTGTGCTTTAACATGCTGACAATTCCCTATGCTTTAACATGGGATAAAAATCCCAAAAGTGGTCGGATACCTATACGATAAAATTCCCTATGTTTTAACATGGGATAAAAATTCCCTATGCTTCAACATGGGTATAAATTCAAAAAGTGGTCGGATACCTTTGCGATAAAATTCCCTATGCTTTAACATGTTAAACATTTCCTATCTTTTAACGTGGACGCGGTCATGGTGGAAATCCCTATCTTTTAACATGGAATAAAAATGGCCTATCCTTTAACCCGGGATAAAATTGGCCTATGCTTTAACATGGGTTAAAAATCAAAAAAGTGGTCGGATACCTTTATGATAAAATTCCCTATCCTTTAACCCGGGCGGGGTCTGGTGGAAAATCCATATCTTTTAACATGGGATAAAAATCCAAAAAGTGGTCGGATACCTTTATGATAACATTCCCTATCCTTTAACCCGGGCGCGGTCTGGTGGAAAATCCCTATCTTTTAACATGGGGTTAAAACGGCCTATCCTTTAACCCGGGCGCGGTCTGGTGGAAATCCCTATCTCTTAACATGGGCTTCCACCATTGATAATCATTCGGTGCACGCTGGACCACCTCTATTACTACTGACGCCAACGGTGTGTTGAGACGGATATACATTACTACTAATGTGTTGTGACAGTTTTCGTTGCACATAGTGTACGCCAATCGTAATTTATAACATTACTCATTACTAGGTGGTACAAAATAACGGTGATTTCTGTAGTCTTAAGGTAAAGCAAGGATAGGTCAAATAACTCTAGTAGGTAAACTAAAACTTTCTTTCCTATTATAAGTGTGCTTATATTTCTGTTTGCGTAATATTTAAAACCATGTGCTACATTGTCTTTCAACATGTTTCAGGAACATATGTAACATTGCTGAACTATGCAATGTGGAAATACGTTGCATTGGAGGAGATCAACGCGGCAATTGCAAGCGAGATACCAAACACATTTCAGTTGGTCCGTCCAGGATTAACGAAGGTCCCCAACACGGTGTCAATCATGTCGAAAGAAAAACCAGGATCCTATCTCCGTCACTACGGTTACCATTTGTACTTGGAGCCATTAGCTAGTCCACGCAATCCACCATTGTTTGATAAAGACGCAACGTTCATCGAACATGCGAATCAATTCTTCGATGGCTTCGCAGCATTCCAGTCAATAAACTACCCGAACAGATACATTTGCCTCAACGATAAGCAAAAGGTGTATATCGCAAGGTTTGAAGACACCACATCCTTCAAGAAGAGTGTCAGTTTCAAAATTGGTACGATCTCGCCTAGTTGTAACTGTTAGAGAATCAATACAGCATATATAAAACATTTGTGTTATTTTAGTAACGAAAACGTTATGTTTGTGATTTCTTAAAAGTGATTTGGTTTACTTAACTTTTTGGCTGCGACCCAAATGCTGATAACATAGTTCACCGTAACTAAATGATAAATGAGAACATGTGTAATACTTGCATGGTGAACACGGAGAAATCACAAACTCGGCGCAATTCGTTGGTTTATCAACGTACAGAGAGTACACCCCGTGTGAATCAAAATAAAACTGGAGAAAGGTGTTAGTCAGATACGTCAATTTTTAACAATGTGAACAGTCAGGAAGTAGACAATGCTATAAACAATACAGTATCCATTGACGTTCAGACTAATGTGATATTTGTTAGTACATATGTTGCACACACACACGCACGCACACACACACACACACACACATATAATTATATATATGTATACATTATGGTACACCTCTCTGTTCCCGCTGCAGTGAAATAACCGCACGCACTCACGCATCCATGCTCACATACAAACAAACAAACGCACACTCATCAATATATACTCACTCACACACACACACACACACACACACACACACACACACACACACACACACACACACACACACACACATACATACACACAAACGCACACAAACAAATGCACTCACTCGCAAACGCACTGGCGCACACGTAAAGAGATGCATGCCGCGCGCACATACACACACGCACACACACCCGAACACACACGCACACACGCATACACATGTATACATGTACACGAAGACATACACACACACACGCACGCACGCACGCTCGCACACACGCACACACGCACACACGCACACACGCACACACGCACACACGCACACAAGCACACAAGCACTCGCGCACACAAGCACACGCACACAAGCACATACACGCACTCACGCACACACACACACACACACCCACTCACGCACAGCAGTCCTTTTCTGCATAGCACGGCTTGTATCTTGCCTGAATCGTACTCATATACGTGTCCTGCTGGATATACCATAGGCCATTGTGAGATATATACAAACACACTGAAGCACAGACAGAGACATATATATATATATATATAAATACAGTCGTACACACGATCACACAGAGAAACGCGCGCACGTATACACGTGCACACACTCACACACATGCAATGAAGCACACATTTACATGTTCTGGTCCGATCTCTTGACAATTCGTCACAAAATATGACATTTCCTCTGTAGACATAATTGACGAATGCGAGACAAACCCCTGTCAGCAAGGCGCGACGTGTGCCACGCGTGGACCGAGTGGATACTATTGCGAGTGTCTGGCTGGATACACCGGTATCAATTGTGAAACAGGTCAATATCTTACATAGCTGCGCACTATGTGTTGTTTACTGTTTGAAACAGAGCCTTGCAGTTGTGTTCACGTACAGAATAAATTTATTTCAATATATCCAGATCTCACTGCCACAATAATTCCCTTTCGAGATTTTCATTGATTTCAACATAACGTCTTTCTCTATACTTTCTACCACTCTCATCCGAGTTCTTATAAGTATATGTATATACTATTGTTTAAAATAAAACAAACGCTAACATTACCAAAAGCTGGTGTGGGTTTGTGGTGGTTGATGTATTTGAACCGCCTTGTGTGAAATAATATAAGACACTGCTGTGGATAATTCTTGTCTTTTTAAAACCACCATATATTATCATGAATAATATAGTTATTGTAAACACAAAAATGTTGTATTCCAGTAGCCAATAGTAGAACGATATAGCTTGTTGGTAGTGAATATGTATGTGCATTCGTGTGTGCGTGCATTCTTGCGCGCACGTGTGATGGTGTGCGTGATTGCTTGCATGTGTGCGTGCGTGCGTGCGTGCGTGCGTGTGGATGCTTGAACGTAATGATAATATTGCGACATTCGAACACCAGTAGCTGTTCTCGTTCCAGAAACGTCACCCTCAACACAAGCTGCAACAACAGTAGCAACAACAGCAGCAGCAACAATAGCAGCAGTAACAACAAGTGGAATACCAGGTAGCTTAGGAAATGTTAGTAAGAAGCTGATGCGAGTTAATTTGTGATAAGCAAGCATGCTGTTGTTGGCTAAATGGGGAATACTTACACAGGATTGTAATGCACGTAAGTGACGTGTGAACAATACACTAACATTACTGTAAATCAATACACTGTGTTAGATTATTACGATATAATGTGACATATCCATACACGCATAGTTGTATTGAATCATGCCAACTTTCTATATAAATATAAAACAACTATTGCAGTAGTATATCGAGCAGAAACATGTAAATAATGACTTACATCGTCTGTGTTACTGAGTGTAATATTATCATTAGTGTCTTGCTATAGTATTTGCATTTGCTCAAAGATTGTATAATATATATATATATATATATATATACTGTATATATATACTGTATATATATATATATATATACTGTATATATATATATATATATATATATACACTACGCTAAATTTACAACATTTATTGGACTTATGCATCTAACAGAGTTAATAAGAAACTAACAATTGCCAACTGCAAACAATAAAATAATATTATCAGCATACTAGAATGAACTTAAACACATTCGCGCGGATGGCGCCATTGTGATGAAAAGTATGATCTCTTCCCAGTGCGCCAGTCCTCGTTCTAACAAGTTTACATCGCTCAGTAACCCACATATTTCAGCTAAACGTTTCGACTCATGAAAACGCCACCCATCTCAGCCTTCTTCGTTTCACTTCATCGACGTTAATATTGTTGTTGTGCGATCCGGGATGTTCCTGTGCCGCATACTTCTGCCTCCATATTCTCAAGATTCGTTTGAAGCACCTTCCTACAAAACCACTGAGTCAACTGTCAATATTCTTGTTAGTTCTCAATGTTACTAATGCCTACGTGTGTTGGTTTTATTATATATATATATATATATATATATATATATAACACGCAAAACATATACAATGTAACGTACTTCATTTAACATTTTGACATAATATTACATCAGTATCCTTTATAGCATAGGTTGATGTATAACACAAGAGCACATAGAAGGTGTAAGTAGTATGTTAGGCACAAATCGTCTTAAGCGCGGTGGAAAGTGAAAAAAGTAGTTCCGGTTTTCCATGTTAAAAGATAGGAAAATAGTTCCGGATTCACCAGGTTCCATCAATCCCAATCCAAACAAAAACAAAACAAAATTAAATTTCGGTGGAATTTTGGCATTCCTCCGTAAAATGCCTTCAAAAGACCTCGCAAAGAAGAAATTATATGTTAAAAGGTTTGAGAGGTACTTTGAGAGCTACTTTGACAAGGGAAAGTTTCCCATGTTAGAAGATAGGCAACACGGTAGACACTTGGGACCTACATAGGGTGGTGCCACCTATCGGTACTTTGTATGGATATCTTATTAAATCTTGTTAAATCTTTTGGCCCGTAGGTCGGTGCTCCCCATAGGAACGAGCCGTTGTTTGATTGATGAAAACGTGTCTAAAATGTGGTGTTATAATAAAGCACAATTAATAAAAGCATTATAAATTCAACAGAAGCCTATCTATTTGAAGTACTGAATACGAAATGTAGATTACATATAGGCCGATGTTACATCGAAACTTGCGGGTATGTAAATAATCTCGACCAATGACATCACTAAATAAGTAAACGTGGTATTAGGTCCAACTGGTAGTAATTCGGTTAGCAGGCATTTGGAACTTGCTCTCGGTATACAGTTTTGTTTAATTACGTCATCAAATAAGTACGCGCGGTAATTCGGTCAAACTGGCAGTAATTCGGTTAGCGGGCATTCAGAAATTTTCCGCATGTGTATTCTCTCATTCAGTGGTGGTAAATTAGCGCCACTGACTCAAATGTGTTCAAGAATTGTATTCGTGTTTCTTAGGTCTACGACCTTTCCATCACCCTAATTCCGGTTACCACACTCAAGTTTATATGAACAACATCTAGTGTTTCTATTGAAGACCGACAGCATTTAAACTTGCCACACTTACCACACTTGCACTTGCCTCACTCGGTGGCCTGTTTAACAAGTATCAATGCTATAGTTTTTACATATGACAGTTATGCTTACCTCATTTGCGTAAAATGTAGACACGATATTAATTTATCCGTTTTCTTGCATCGTCGCCGGGGTCAATGTCTATATGTGTGTCCCTGTGTCTTTGTATGTCTGGTTAGTACTTGTTAGTACCGGTTCGAGCCGGCTGTAAATTCTTAGACGTGATAGAACATCATAGAACATGTCAGAAACAGACATACCGTACTGTGATCGTCCTGTTCTATTGCGGTAACTTCTAACCTTTCATAGCGTTAGAGTGATAGCGTTTTAGTACATCACCAAGGTAACATTTAAACAAGCGAACAGTACAAACCAAATTTAGACTAGTGAGTTCCATGAACCAAACTTAGACCAACGAGTTGCACGAACCAAACTTACAACAGCGATTGCCATAAACCAAACTTAGATCAACGAGTTCCACGACGCGTCCGGAGTGTTTCATATCGTAGTTTGACATATTGTCCAACCAAGAAACCCACGTAGTGACATCACGTTTCAGTTTGAGGCGACCAGTTCACATAAGTAACTTTCAAAAAGTATATTATGGGAAAAATGACTATGTCCAAAAGAGCTAAGGAAAATCATGTGATACTTTCATTCCGAGAGGCAGCAAGCTATTCAGGCTCACCTACAATGGTGTGGCCATGAGATTCATATGAGATATCCAGACATGATGTATACTTCTAGATATTCGAAAAGAGAATTATTATAATCGTCTGAATCAAGATACCTAAACTAGTTTCTAGCGTCACGCCATTTACATAGCCAATTAGACCGACCGTGCAACACGTGACTTCCGGTATTACGACACTTCCGACGTAGCGCCTACTATTAGGAAGCGGCCATCTTTCAAAATATTTACTTCTCGATGTACGATTTCCGTTATTATAAACATTGTATGTGGCTATGAGAGATAGGCGCCACCCAACGTACACCAATGTAATTAGTTATAGTAACGCCATCTACCGTGTATACTAATTCGTCGACACATGTCCGGGAATGGTGGAACCGTAGAGGCGGCCACGCCAGTCACGTGATTTTCGGTACGACGCCACTTCCGGCACAGCTCCCTCAGTGGATAACTGGAGTAATATGTTACAAAGTGGTGCGATCTAACGGGAAAACAATTAATTAGGGTTAGATAGAAAAAAAGTTTGTGTTAATCGAGCGAAACAAAATTTTTCCCACATAGGGGCACCAACATGAAATGTTAGCTTGATTAACAAAACGAACACGGCGCTGAAGACCACAACTGAATGGATAGAATGGTACCCAACACAACCTGATCCACCTGTGAAGTGGGGTATTCGACGGACTGAAATGAGTCGTAGTTACTCTTGTCATTTACCCGCGATTATTTTTTAATAATGCACCGTATACGTTGACATGTGGTCTTCTGCCTCTGATTTTGTTCCCGGAAGTGTGTTGAAGAATAGGGATCCGAATAGACGGTAGATGGCTTTAACCTAACAAGTTATATTGGCGTCCGTTGGATGGCACCGGAAGTCGCCTATGTCTCATTGCCGCGCCCACTCTTCAGTGGACAAACATGTTACTTATACGAACTGGTTACCCCCAAACTGACACGTAAAGTCACTAGGTGTCGCTTTTAGCTAGGCCAAAAAGTCAAACTGTGACATGAAATATAGGTAAGACTATAAAATGTATACACACGGGCTAATTTACGAGATCCACGCGAAGTCTTTTATCTTCGTGATGTCCTAAATTACTAAAAGACTACCTTCCTAAAGTTATGAAACGTTAGAATTTAACGCGTTGACTTATTAAAATATGAAAGGTAACTTGGTGATGTACTAAAACATTATTACTGTAACGCTATGGAAGATTAGAAGTTATCGCAATAGAACAGGACAACCACAATACGGTGTGTCTGTTTCTGACATGTTCTAACAGGTTCTAACATATCTAAGAAATTATAATCGGCTCGAACCGTTACTAACATGTACTAATCAGACATACAAAGACACACTTACAAACAGATAGATATTGACCCCGTCGACGATGCTGGTAAACGTTTGTTCTAACATCTTGTCCATACTTTACGCAAATAAGGTTAGCACAACTCTCAAATGTAAACAACTATAGCATTGAAACTTGTTAAACAGGCGACCAAGTGAGGTAAGTGCAAGTGTCGTATGTCCAAATCTTTCTGATCTTCAATATAGAAAGACAAGCAGTTGTGCATATAGACTCGCGATAAAGCTGTGTGGTAACCGCAATTAAGGTGACGGGAAGGTCGTAGATCTAAGAGACACGAATTTAAGTCTTGAACACATTTGAGTCAGGGACGTTACTTGACCATTATTGAATGAGAGTATATGCATGCGCACAAATTCCTAATACCCGCTAACCGAATTACTACAAGTTTGACCTAATTACCACGCGTACTTATTTAGTGACGTCATTGAACAAAACTATATACAGGCGCGCAAGTTCTAGTTGCATGCTAACATAATATCTACCAGTAGGACAAAAATTACCATGTGTACTTATTTAATGACGTCATTGAATAAATATATATACAGGCGCACAATTTCCAATTGTCTGCTAACCAAATTACTACCAGTTAGACCGAATTAACACGCGTACTTATATAATTACGTCATTGAACAAAACTATATACAGGTACGACAGCACCAAATGCCTGTTAACCGAATTTTTACCAGTTGGACCTAATTACTACAAGTACATACTTAATGACGTTATTGAAGAACACTTTATACAGGCGCGCAAGTTTAAAATGTCTGCTAACCGAATAACACCCAATTTGACCTAATTACCACGTGTATTTATTTAAAGACGTCACTGAACAAAACCATATCCAAGCGCGCAAATTCCAAATGCCTGATAACATAACTACTACCAGTTAGACCTAATTACCAAGAGTACTTATTTAATGACGTCATTTAACGAAACTATATACAGGCGCACAAACTCCAAATGTCTGATAACCGAATGACTACCAGTTAGACCGAATTAGTACGCGCACTTATTTAATGACGTCATTGAACGAGATTATTTACATATGTGCAAGTTTCGAATGCCTGCTAACCGAATTGCTATCAATTTACCATGCTTTCCCGCCACTTTCAGGGATTTTCCGCCATTTTCCCCAATTTCTCGCCATTTTCCGTGAACCAATCAAAACTGTATGCAAGCACGTGATGTAAAAATATCTATCGTACCTACGTAAATAGCCGCCAGTTTGACTGACTTAGCAGAGAAATTTATAACCATGGTTATAACGATTTTACAATCATTATAAGCTATACGTAGGTTTTAGAAATATAATTTTTATATAGTGTCAGTCAGCATTTGCAATGACCTAATCCATGACATGGTTGACCCATTTCATAACGTCTATGACCTATTTTTATAGTTCACGACATAAAAGGCATGAATTTAAGCACTACCATACGGAAATAATACCAAGGGTCTAATACCAAGATGGTCGCCCTGTTAAAAAAAAACTCGGCTTTACGTTCTGCCGTAACATGGTCCTATATATATATTTTATATTTTGTATACAGTACATCAAATAAATAGGCACCCGTTTAATTTATAATGCGTTGATTACTTGTCCCTCATTATAACACCACATCTTAGACACGTCGTGAATAATCAAATAAAGGCTCGGTCCCTACGGGCCAAAAGTACCGATAGGTGGCACTACCCTCTGTAGCTCTCAAAAGACGTCTTTACCTTGCTGTCTATCATTTAGCATGGTAAAATTGTCTTTTTGAAGTACCTGTCAAAGTACATCTCAAACAAGCTTATCTTTTAACGTACAAATTCTCCTTTGAGAAGTCTTTTGAGAGGCTCGTGAATGGGCATTTTAAGGAAGAAACCCTAAATTTCCCGAAATATAATCATTTTTTGGATTGGAATTAGTGAAACCGGTGGAATCTGGAACTATTTTCCTTCCTCTCTTTTAACATGGGAAAACGGAACTACTTTGTCCACCTTCCGCAGCGCTGCGCCAGCAAACATCGATTTGTACCTAACAAACTACTGGTATATATGTTACGCTTGGCAATATAATCAACTAACAAATAACTGTAAGATACCACCATTTAAAAAAAAAATTATCTAAAGTTTTATGTTTGGTTTGATGTGTACCGGTGAGCGCATGAAAAGACGGACAACGTTTCGTTGTAGATTCAGAATCCTGTTCTTCCACCATCAACTCAGTCGTGTTGCTCGGCGCCATTATTGCCAGTTTGTTCGTTGGGGTGTTGGCCGGCGTCTTGGTTGGATTTCTTCATTGGGGATGTCGATCTCATCGACAATTCACGAATGGTAGGACTAAGCAAAATAATTTACTTTTCCAATATATTTTCCTGTTTTTGCTAAGAATTATAGTTGTTGAGCAGCAACTGTAAGTGTGTGTGTGTGTGTGTGTGTGTGTGTGTGTGTGTGTGTGTGTGTGTGTGAGAGAGAGAGAGAGAGAGAGAGAGAGAGAGAGAGAGAGAGAGAGAGAGAGAGAGAGAGAGAGAGAGAGAGAGAGAGAGAGAGAGAGAGAGAGAGAGAGAGAGAGAGAGAGAGAGAGAGAGAGAGAGAGAGAGAGAGAGAGAGAGAGAGAGAGAGAGAGAGAGAGAGAGAGAGAGAGAGAGAGAGAGAGAGAGAGAGAGAGAGAGAGAGAGAGAGAGAGAGAGAGAGAGAGAGAGAGAGAGAGAGAGAGATGTTGATATCAGCATTGTCATTGTCGTCGTGTGAGAACCAGGTTTCTATCAGTGAGATGATTTCTAGGTGGTGTTCAACAATGTAGTCGTTGATACAACCTGCGTTATTTGCGACCGATCGGGTGTTCACCAAGGCAAATTTTGCCTTGGACACAGTTACAGTTACAAGTCCCATCTTACCATGGGTACTTGTACTAGATTGTCGGTACAATGGCGATGGGTGGTCGATGTCCAACAACAGGTATAACTTCTCTTTGTTTCCGAGCACCGCCCCAGCAGCCGCGTCTTGTTGGTAACCAGGCAGCAATACCGATATCAACTAAGGTCCGTCATGTGTTGGCATTCATGCTTGGCGCACAAGAATGAAGAAGCAATTGACAGGCGGTATACGTGTGGATCAACATAGTTGCGCAACTGGGTTATGGTCGAGTGAACAGCCGAAAGTTCCCGTGCACAGTGTAAAATAAACAGTTTTTAAAATCAATTAAATACACACGTTCGGCATTCTTGTCGATGACGCAACTGCTACATTTGATCCACGTAGGCTTACTCACTTATACAGTGAAATTCAGCGTATATGCATAATTTAAACGTACTAAAAGTCGCAAAATGTCGAGAGCGACGTATGCATGCAGCCGGTTAGGCGCAATCGCATCACGATTCACAATGGTACATAAATGCATCTGTAAAATAGCGTATCTTCGGATTTTATGTGGTGTTTAAATACATTTTATATATACTTTTATTTTAAACGCTCCATTATCACCCACGGAGGACTCATTGTTGTCCAGCACCAGCTGTTCGCACGGGCGTGTCTACATTCTTGTGGCTGTGTCTAACTAGGTCGCACTCAGTACGGTCCTTTGTGTGTCAATGCCGATCGACCTGACGCAACACCGAATTCGGACGGGACAATTCGTATTCTGTCACGGAAGGATGCATAAGGCATCACGTCTCCATCGCAACGATGCCATATGTCGCCAGTCCCGGAGTTACCCAGGCGCGACGGACGTGTTCGTCTTGGTTGCCTTTCTGCCGATGATAATCGCGGTGGGAATCTGGGCTACATCGTAAGACGGACCGTCGTCATCGGCTGCACAGCTGGTTAATTGCCACTTGAAGTAACATTCCGACGTTAATGAATTCAACAATCGTATGCCTGTCACCTGAGTGATATCATTACTTGGTAACATACTGTAAACGGAAACGTCGCATCTGCAAAGACAACGTGGTTCGGATTAGACGGACAAGGCATACGAATAGTTAGCTGGAACATAATTAATGTGTCAAATAAAATGCATGAACTGAAAGCAATGTAACCCTTGCATGACGTTCACATCCTCTAAAGCTACACATTTATAGTGCATCAGTTGTTTTTATCCGCGCATTTGTTTGTTTTTTCGTTGTTTTTCTTTCTTTATTTTGAACATAGTTCTACACGATTTTTTCTCCCTTTTTGTTCGACTGCCCTGACGTTACGCACCGCACAAATCCCAGTTTAACTGTGAACAGCTGTAAGGGATTACTATATCAAGCATCAAGCATCAAGATGTTCTTCAGGTGGATCTCAGTCCGATAGATATCCTTGGCATAACCTTTCTTATGTCAGTTGACCATGATGTGAGACTTACGATTGACGGTTTTCATCAGCCTGAGAGACGAGATCGCAGCGGGAAGCGTGGTGGAGGACTGCTGGAATACGTGTCGACAGCGTTTAACTATGTCCGTCGTCATGACCGCGAATGTGACGGAATATAATAGCTGTGGGTTGAAACTGTGCCACCTACGTGTGTTTCATTTATCTACCCCCTAACAATGTAATACGATCAGACCGATAAATTGTCTCTAATATTGAAAACGCGCTGTGTCTGACAACGGACGTCTGTGTTTTGGGAGATGTCAATATAGACTTGATGAAAGTCACACACTACACATTATACAACAACTTGATTATGTTGGGACTCGACCAACTTATATGCGAGGTTACAATCCCGGAATCGAAATCGTCTACCGACCACGTGCACGTAAACAACCGCACACACGTACTGACATCTTCCGTCGCGTCCATTGGGCTCTCAGATCACTGCCCTGAGACCGTCGTTCGAAAACATAATGGGTATTTTGCCAAGGCGAACAAGTACAAAACCATCTGTTACCGTGATTTAAACACTTTGATGAACATATCTTTAGAGCAATTTGCCGATGCTCCATGGTCTTTGATCGACATGCCGGAGGACGTTGAAATAAAACTGGACCTGTTTGAACAAATATACATTTCTGTGTTGAATGAACATGCGCCGATTATAGTAAAGCGTATCAAGCAGCCTACTTGGTTTAAGGCCGATCTGGCTAAATTGAAAGCGGCCAGACACCGACTGTTCGACGCCTAAAAACACTCAAGGGGCCCTCGCATTCTGGCGGTGTTTAAACGTGCTACGAACCGTGTGAATCAAGACATCCGAAAAGCTAAGCTAGACGTCTACGTCAACTCACTGGAACAACAAACACCAAATCCATGCGTGATATGCAGTCACATTGTCAATGCTTCAAATTTTGTGTGATAGATATTTAATTATCTTAAAAATATAAATCGTATGTTGTAATCACGCATGTTGCATATTGTAATATATTTTTGATTGTAATTATATCCATTGTAATTGGGCAAGTGTTATAAGTGACACACTTCTTCTTGCCATATTCGACTTCAAAACTGTGATTTACAATTGTATTTGTGGCATTTTTGTTATAAATATATCCACATCAAATCATCTTTGGCTACGAGTGCGGTTCAAAAGGAGACAAACAAACCAGAACAGTCAACCACAGCCACAAGCGAAAATGATGGCTGATCAATTCAACGAACATTTTGCCAACATTGCATCGAAATATGGTACAACGACAACCACTGTGTCGAACTACTCAAAACTTAAGACATTTATCGGGCGAAACAAATTAGAAAATGTGTCTTTTAAATTGCCGAATATGACGATTGAATTTGTTCTTAAACAGCTACGAAAGATGTCAGTGATAAAAGCAACAGGACTGGATGGCACCTGTTGTAAACTACTAAAACTGAGTGCTGAAATCATTGCACCGCACGTAGTCAACATTTGCAATGCTGGTATCGATAAGGCGCACTTTCCACGATCACGGAAAAAGGCCAGAGTGATCCCACTGTACAAAAGCGGACACTCAAACGACCTCATGAATTATAGACCTACAGTGTATATCGGTCTTGCCAATTTTGTCTAAACTTCTTCTTCAATTAACAACATCCTGACCATGAACTATCATGTTGCCGTAGATAAACAAAAACAGGGGTCAGGGAGACTGCGACTAAGACCACTGTTGCTCTTTTAGCAGCCACCCCATTTAATATTTTTCAACGAAGTATATTTGGCTTACTTAAACACTTTCGCTAAAATGATAACAACACAAGTGCATACTTTCTAATGCAGTAACGGTGATACAAGTATTTAAATTATAATACCAATAATTGATGTCGAAATCTCCAAAAAATATTAAAAAGTTATCTTAATTTTTAAACTAACAGATAGTGACAACTACATCAGACATAGTAATTACAGTACTTTGAGTACGTAAGTTAACAGAGGTACTAAAATTTAAACAAGATATGATTATTTAGTGATTATTAAGAATGTCCACATATATAACAATTTGGCAAAGAGCACTGTATTCTGTAATGTTGTAGAAAACATATTTTGGCATAACTAATAAATCCATGTAAGCTATATGTTAACATTGTGTTCCTTGTGTAAGATGCAGTATTGTTTATTAGTAATGGAATACCAAACCTAATGCATCATTTGGCAAAGTCATGTTTTGCCCAATTTGTATGGATGTTGTCATGTATCCGTGTATTAATGTTGTGAAAATATTTATTTAGCGTAAATGGTAAGTTTTGCAAATATACTGGTAATGTCATGTACACATATTTATAATAAAATTTCAATTCCTGTAAATGCAGCATATCTGTTACACTAAGAATGTTTAGTTTCTTAAACAGCGGCTCAGTATGTGCATTATATTTAGCTAAGCATATTATTCTAATCGCCTTTTTAGTAGTTTGATGATTCTGTTACATTTAAAACCCCACATCGTTAGAACATAATTAATGTATGGTAACATTAATGAGATATACAAAGTAACTTTTCTATCTTAAGCAGGAAATTTTTAACTTGTTTGGTTCCTAGTTTGTGTATTATATACTTGAATTTCGTTATATTTAAAGACAGTTTATTTATTTTCAGCCATTCGTTTACCTTGTTTAATTCTGTATTTAAATGTTTTTCGACGTCTTTGGACATATGTTTAAATATTGGATTGTTGTAAATAATGTTGTATCATCCGCATACATTACGTATTTAAATATTTCCCTTGACTTTCATAAATCATTTATGTATATCAAAAACAAAAGTAGGCCCAATATAGAACCCTGTGTCACACCTGTATTAATAGGCAGAGTTTAAGAAATAGTATCGTTGTAAATGACGTACTGTTTTCTATTTTTTAAATAACTTTCCATTAGCTTTACGGCAGTGTCGCCTATTCCATACAAATGTAGTTTACTTAATAAAATCGAGTGGTCTAAAGTATCGAATGCTTTTGATAGATCTAAAAATATATTGATAGGTGTTTCATTATAATCAAGTGCGGTTATTGTTCGGTCAAAACCTTCCATAATGGCATATTCGGTTGAGTGACCGGGTTTGAATCCGTACTGATTGGCATTAAAAAGTTGGTATTCAGTAAGAATGAATATATCTATTTTTTTCAATAACCTTAGAGATTATTAGTAGCAGAGATATCGGTCTGTAGTTACAAAATAATGTTTCGTCATCAATTTTAAAGATAGGAATAACTTTCGCAATTTTCATCTTATCTGGGAAAATTCCAGTATTTCATATTTGATTAAGAAGTAATGTTAAGGGTTTAATTAAAATAATTTTTTAATATTAAACTTCCTGTCAAATAATAACTATGATTTGTATTACTGGTGTATTTAATTTTTTTGCAAGGTGTTTTCCTATATTTGTAAAAAATAAATTAAAGGTATTTGCAATTTCAACATTGTCAGTTATTTTGCGGTCTCCTCTAAAATATATAGGTAATGATCTTTTTTGTTGGGTCTTTGCAGAATTTCATTTATAGTTTTCCAAGTTTTCCTTGTGTCATTTTTATACTTGTTAAAAAAATTCATAATATTTAAATTTGGCTGCGTTGATGCTTCTTTTTAAGATAACATTATAAGTTTTAAGTTTGTCTTTAAGAAAATGATCAATCGATGTTGGATTTGACAGCTTAAGCTGTTTATGCAGATTGTCTCTGTATTTTTTAGATTTAAGTATGTCATTTGTTATCCATAGAGAGTTTTTGTGTTTATATTTATTAAACGTGACTAATTTAAATGGCATGTGATTACAATTTGCCTTTTCAAGTACATCAATGATTATTTTGTAATTATTGAATCATGCAAAGGGCATTGATCTAATTTCTCCATAATATTTGAGTTAATTATTTCATAAGCTAAATTTGACATGGCTGTTTCATTCTGTAAATGTATTTTAACTAATTTGGGAGGATATGTTTTAACCGGAGCAGTGTCAATAGATATAAAATATGGCTGGTGTCTGAAAATTGTTTGATTAGGATACCTGCTATTGATTGTAGCATTAATTGACTAACTTTACAAAACATATTGTCGATCAATGAGCCATTTAGGGCAGAAAATCTGGTTGGGAATGTTATTTTTGGAAACAAACTAAATCCTGGTAAGGTGTCGTAAAACTCACTAAAATATTCTTTATCATTAATTGTAAGCAAGTTTATATTAAAATCAGCAATAATAACTTCAGATTTTTTTTAATCTAGTTGTGATAATAATAATGCAAATTCTTCAATAAATTGTTTATAATCACAATTTAAGTCTCGTGGAGGCCTATATATATTATATGAACATACATAACTAAGCCTCCTTTGGTACTACTAATCTTACCCAAGGAGATGTGAGTATAATCTTCTAACTGGATGTTACATAAATCGTCTTGTTCAGTTAACCAACTTTCCTGAATACATATAATGCTGAAAGCATAGTTAAGTAGCTGCAGTTCTTTTACAAAGACCTCCATCTCGTTGAAATTATCATTAATAGATTGTATGTTTATACTCAGTATGCCAAAACTATTTATTTTGTATTAATCAGTTACTTAAAATTGTCCGTGTCATGGTACGATAAAGATTTAAGCAGTCCTGAGGACTGAATACTGCGCTATATAAGAACTTACCTTTAGAACTTACCCGTCCAGTCCCACAAATTACTTGGCTTATACGTCGACAGTAACACATGGAAGGCACATGTGACAAAGCCATGCTCCAAGCTGCGCAATCGGTTGTATTTTATCAACCAAGTGAAACGCTTAATGCCGCTACGTGCAAAGAAACTGTATTTCCCAGGGATGGTGCAACCGTTGATTGACTACGGCTGCGTCATATGGTGCAGTTCCGTACACGTTTTGCTGTCGAACGTTCATAAGATGATGAAGCAGTATGCACGGTTAATTTTGAATGTGAAAGACCGGTGACAAGTTTCAACAGTGACAATATTTTCGTTATCTAGGATGGTTGCCAATCGATGTTCGCATACGTTACTTCACTGCCATAGTAATATATAATACCATGCATGGGCAAGCCCCGGCTTACCTGACAGACGTATTCATACTAAACAGTAGTGTACATGATCATCACACCCGCGGCTGCACAAACATTCGTGTTCACAAGTACAACCTGGCCATAGACCAGCGAACATTTGCTTATAGGGGTGCGAAACTATGGGACGCTATTCCGGAATCTATATAGAATGCTAATAGTGTAGATACCTTTAAAACAGTGTTTTTAAAATTTCTCAAAAAGGATATATACTATTGTTTGCACTTTTCAATTGATAGTAAACTGTTTTAGTTCATTCATGTTGATTTTATTTACTATTATTATTGACTTCAATCTTTATGCATCGATTTGGAATATTTAATAATTGTGTTGTTTTATATCTAGTGTTATATTAATCATTTACTACTTTATTAATTTATTTTATTTATGTTATTAATACATTATTTACATTTGTATTGTTGTGAATTGTATATTTCATCAAAAGCTGTGTAAATGTTGATGTAAGAATGTAGTGTGAGATGGCCCATTGAAAATCAAGATATAACACGTGACATGGTCACCTTCATTAAATAAAGCTTTTACTATTTACTACTACTACGCGCGCGCGCGCGCGTGTGTGACTGTGTTTGCTGTGTGTGTGTGTGTGTGTGTGTGTGTGTGTGTGTGTGTGTGTGTGTGTGTGTGTGTGTGTGTGTGTGTGTGTGTGTGTGTGTGTGTGTGTGTGTGTGTGTGAGAGAGAGAGAGAGAGAGAGAGAGAGAGAGAGAGAGAGTGTGTGTGTGTGTGTGTGTGTGTGTGTGTGTGTGTGTGTGTGTGTGTGTGTGTGTGTGTGTGTGTGTGTGTGTGTGTGTGTGTGTGTGTGTGTGTGTGTGTGTGTGTGTGTGTGTGTGTGTGTGTGTGTGTGTGTGTGTGTGTGTGTGTGTGTGTGTGTGTGTGTGTGTGTGTGTGTGTGTGTGTGTGTGTAAACTGCGTAGCGTAAACTGTTTTGTTTTCAAACACACACACATATATATACACCCGCGTATATAATTGTATTTGTCAATTTTACTTTGTTTCAGATGGTGCTGTAAATAAAAGGTATGTTCTACTGATTTTTCTTAAAAAGTGTCGTGTATTTGTATGCACGTCTTATATTCTCGAACACTTTATATTCCATCATACCGTGTCTTTATTAAAGCAATTCGCTGGCAACATTATATGTTAACTGCATTTTTTTAAATCTTGCTTTCCTAAATCGTACATCATCTGCGTGGAATTTCATCCTTATATGATTCCTTCCAAATTGCTGTTCTATTGAAGAAAAGTGTTGATTTTGACAGCGATTCTCCAACTGAGCTGTCCGACGTGCAGAGTCCGGCATCAAACGACGATGGTCATTATGAGCCACTGGCAGAAGGACATTCGGCGGGGGGTGGTCTAACTCAACAAGGTACGGAAACTGTGCACTGACAGAATTGAATTGACATTTGTACATCTGCAGATCGTAGGTTTCGAAAAACAATTGTTAAATCAGGCAGGAGACATTGCCATCATTTGAAAGTTTCACATTTCCGTGCTGTATTGCTGTGTGAAAATATATATGTGAATATCTTATCTATTTGGTTAAAAAAAACACAATTCACACGGTTCTTGATAATATGAAAGTGGCCATGATGGATTATTCCTATACGAAATAATTCCTATATATGATGAAATAAGTTGTAAAATGGAATAAACAATTATTAACATATCGATTTATTTAAAGCAATGTGTTAGTCAGTTTTTGTTTGATGGTTATTTGATTGCTTTATAGGAACATATGCTGAGATTGACAAGCCGGCGACAAACATCGAAGAATCTCCTTACGTAAACGTTTTATCCTAAATGCAGCTGCCAGGGGAGCAACTGGGAATACTATCAGTAAACTATCCTAGAGACAAGTTCCACGAACACTTTTATATGTTTTCTACGTGCAACGCACGTAACATATCACACTTATGGGGGTAATTTAGGGTGTACGCGTTGACATCCCAAAACGCGTCTGTACGACAGCAGGGAGTCACATTTCACAGTCAACCTGATTCCCTCTCAAGGGAGGTATATTACCGATGCATTGAGTGCCTCCCATGCAGCCACAACATCGTCATGTAAATGCCCAGTGACGAAAACGCGGTCGATGATGAAAATGCTTTCGATCGACTATGAAGTACAAAATGTCCAGTAATATGTTAAGTTACTTTCATTTAGACAATTTAAACTGTAGTTAAGATGATTCGTTACATTCACCATGAGTATCCGACAGCCACTACGCAGGCCGGTAACGATGTTGATTTTTGGATGGGGCGTTTGACTGTCTTCTACGATTGTAGGCTGCCCACAAAATCTCCATCTGCAATCCCAGTAAGACCTCCTCGAGCGGAACTATTTTTGCCTCCGCGTGGCAAAGTGTGCATACGCACCCATCCCACCCATAGCATAAGGGCCTGTTTAATGAAAGCAAGTTAGAACTGTAATGGGTTAATATAAACGTATACGAATAATCATACATAAAACGTCATTTATGTTTTACTTACAATATATTGTCAATGGCATGGGATGTGAGCAATTAATGTAACACGGAACCTTTAAAATAAACATGTCCGCGTGTGCATGCGTGCGTACGTGCGTGTGTGCGTGCGTGTGCGTGTATGTGACCCCGTTGAGCGTATCTATTTTGTTATGGCACATGCCATTAATGCATATTAAAAAAGTAATGTTATGATTAATCACCTATATGTCTTATTTTGCTCTATCTGACATTGCATGTGTACAATGTGTACACCATATTATGTAGTATTTGTATACAAATGTATTGTGTCAGCACAAGTGGAATGTTGTTAGACTCACAAATGTATTGTGTCAGCACAAGTGGAATGTTGTTAGACTCACAAATGTATTGTGTTAGCACAAGTAGAATGTTGTTAGACCCACAAATGTATTGGGTATCATGTATAACGAATGGATGTGGTTGATGGTGTGTAGAAACAATCGTATGTTCTTTTTTATAAATGGAAGCAAACGTATGGCTGCAGGTCTACATCATCTAAGTTTGCTTATGCTTCTTATATATCAATTTATAATTGTTTTGTTTTAATCCAAGACACCTTAATGTTATTCATGTGTTCGACAATGGCATATGTTCACCAGTAATGTTAAAAGTACAGAAATAAAAGGTTATGTATTAGAAACGGATTAATTATTATTAATAAAAGTGTGGATATATTTTACCATCACTCCTTGGTTCATTGATATGTAATCAAAATCGAATGGTTGTTTGACTTGTTTCATTCAATACAATCTTCCTCCAGCATCAGTGACCTATCCAGGCCAGTGATTTGTTGACGTTGCCCAATTCCACCGGAGCTGATAGTTACTGTCAATGCCGGGTTCATTGCAAGGCAGAGGGGCAATTGCCTAGGGGCGTCCCTCATCTGAGATGTGTGCAATGTTCTAGTGTAGTTGTATATAATTTATGATTATATCGGCAGTCAAATTCTAACATAAAACGTGTCAGTCCCTATTTTGTACTGATCTGTGTGTGCTAAATGCATGGAATCAGGTTGTGTTGTATTGCGTCATAAATACCACATTGTCGTAGGTAGGGAGTAGTGAGAATTATTATCCGAATTACTAACATAAGGAATTTGTCGGCTACCCCGCCCCCTCTCTCTCTCTCTCGCTCCCTCGCCCCCCTCTCTCTCTGTCTATCTATATCTCTATCTCTGTCTCCTCCCTCACACCCTCCCCCCTCTCTCTCTCTCTCTTTCTCTGTCTAGCTAGTTATCTATCTCTCTCTCGTGCGTACCTCGTAAATCACTTGAGGAAATCTTGCACCTCTCTCGCGATTCATCCGCGAAATATTCACGCTTCCTTCGCGATTCCCTCCCGTGGCACATCTTTCTTGTGCATACCTCGCAATTCACTTGCGCAACTCTTACGTTTACCTCGCGCAATTCAACATATCCTGCACGCTTCCCTCGCGTGTCTCTGAAATGCTCCCTGACATTCATGCTGAATCGTTAGGAACCACCACCAACCTCATACTTTGAGTTTTCTTCCTCCCCTGATTAGGACAGGTTCCTACAGTAACTCCGGGTACTGTATTGCCGTCCGTACGTGTCTCAACATCATTGGAGACGGTAGCAAATCTCTGGTTTGCCGTTAGCTGCTTCCGTCAGCTACTAGAACATGGTACACAAAGATCAACAATGTTTCCTATGACTAGGTCATAAGTGGGAGTATCTAAGCATAACGTTTCTACTTCTCCAGTGAAGATAGGCGTCTTCTCAACAATACGCGCTGTGGGGACTTCAATCAACGATTTGTCTGTGGACATTAACGCTTGGATATTCCCGGTAAATTGTTCATCTCTTACTAGACTGCGGCGAACTATGACGCCATTGCATCCGCTGTCTCTTAACACTCTGACTGGGAAAACCGGTCCAGCAAGAAGCTGACATTGCAATCCACGGCCGACATAACGCCACTCGCACCGTGTATTGATATATAGCGTGTCACATCTGCAACACTCGCCAAATGTAGCCACGTTTCAATGTGTGATGTTATAAATGGGATTAGGCGTTCGTTAATGTAAGCGTATTGTGTGTCTTCAACAAAGAGAGATCGGTGTCAAGATATTAGAATCACCTTGTTTTTAAGTTACGACATAGCATATTGTATTCCACAATCAAATTGCAATTGGTCCTGGCACCACCATACGTTTATAACTAAGGTCGCCAGAAAGTGGAACTGTATGCACCATACACACTTTGGACACTCAAGAAATTAAACCACCGGACAGGTGTGTTAAGTTCAGTGAGTTCAGTGACTTGGAATGTGTTAACTTATTACAACATTGGTATTCGCATTTGGTGTACCTACTCGCTGGAGTTCTCAAGACACAGCTGCCCGACGGACGAGTTCACCGCGACACACGTTTTCTCGCCGTAACCAATGTCCGGGGTCGTGCTGTTGTTGGTGGCGATCAGAGAGAACCTACGGCAGACCACGACAGCCTCACGTAGTTTTGTTATATTCGGATACATACTTACACACGTCCGCACTCGCAAACAAACACTAAACCGGATATATGATATGTTGTGTTACTCCTATTGAACGTTTACAACATGAGTCACATCCCCACATGAGTCACATGTGCATTACATATGTCTTGTAATTTGGTTATCCTCATCTACCTAAATATATACATGGTTTGATTTTTCCATTACATTACATTACATTAACTAAATGTTATTATTTGTATTATTCTTATTATGTGTTCTATAAAATATAGTAAACGAATTAAAGGAATATACATATATTATAAATACTAGCAAAAATTTCCGTCATCTGACGGGATGCCACGCAGTTGACAGTCGAGATAGTGACATTTACGTCATCTGACGAGATGCCACGCAGTTGACAGTCGAGATAGTGACATTTACGTCATCTGACGGGATGCCACGCAGTTGACAGTCGAGATAGTGACATTTACGTCATCTGACGGGATGCCACGCAGTTGACAGTCGAGATAGTGACATTTACGTCATCTGACGGGATGCCATGCAGTTGACAGTCGAGATAGTGACATTTACGTCATCTGACGGGATGCCACGCAGTTGACAGTCGAGATAGTGACATTTACGTCATCTGACGGGATGCCACGCAGTTGACAGTCGATATAGTGACATTTACGTCATCTGACGGGATGCCACGCAGTTGACAGTCGAGATAGTGACATTTACGTCATCTGACATGATACCACGCAGTTGACAGTCGAGATAGTGACATTTACGTCATCTGACGGGATACCACGCAGTTGACAGTCGAGATAGTGACATTTACGTCATCTGACGGGTTGCCACGCAGTTGACAGTCGAGATAGTGACATTTACGTCATCTGACGGGATGCCACGCAGTTGACAGTCGAGATAGTGACATTTACGTCATCTGACGGGATGCCACGCAGTTGACAGTCGAGATAGTGACATTTACGTCATCTGACGGGATGCCACGCAGTTGACAGTCGAGATAGTGACATTTACCGTATGCTAGAAAACATTCAGCATCGTTACATAAACACAATTACGCACATTACCTTTTACGTTCCGACCAACTTATTTACCCCACGAAAGGTACGTATATTGACATATGTGGAGTATTTTAAAAATATAGGTCTTATGTTCTATTCTAGGAGTTGTAGATTAATCCATAAAAGCTTCGCACACGAGGTTCAAACCATCTATGTCATACATGCGCAAGCTCGATTATAAGTAGATGATTGGCTTTAGCAACACCAACATTATGTTCCTTTTACTCCAGGGTCTCCCGTCCCGTTTTTTATATCCAATACCCTATCATCGTCACAGGATATAGGAGTGGAGATACCTCTCAGAAATGGACATATATGGGGCCTTCTTTTGTGCACTGTCGTTTTGAACCTGCCCAATAGAAAGGTGTCCGACAAGGAGGTAATGAAGACCATGTTCTGTGGTAACGCAGCCGTGCCGTTGGCGGCGGATATTATGAAGGATATCTTGTTGAACAACAATGGACGGCATGCCTGTAAGTTTTGGTTTACTTAGACGATACCTTTCAATTATTAATTTTAATGCGGTGTCTAAGTAAGCCTAGCACACATTGTTGTTCTATGGCATATAATTATATATAAAAAACACAGCCTCGAGTACGGTTCCACTTTGTTATGAGCAGTGTTATAATTGATGTAACTAAGTTAAATGCTTATATAGATTTCGTAGGTAACTCCTTTGTTTATTTGGTAATCTCTCATCTGGTGTATCACTGTACAATGGTTTAAGCTATTGTATCTCACTTCGTTGTTGTGAGCTGTGGCATGGTAGTATCTTTTTATGCAGCCAGCAAAGCCATTTACGTTTTATTTGTTTCTGTTTCTTCTTGTTGACTATGTGTGCTGTACTGATACATGTCCATCGTCATATTATTTTGTTTTATTTGTTGAACATTGTCTAACAAAACATATAAACAAACACAATGATGCAACTACTCAAAATTATAATATTTGGTTAGCGTTCACCAAGACATTATTGATTGATTCTTTGGTGCAAAAACCCTCGTTATATACTGGACCATGCACGTGTACATATTGGTTTTTCTTACTTTTTAATCTACTAATTAATGACAAAACAGTTTGATCGCATTTTTCTTTAACACTTGGGTGGTATTAACAACAACAATTTAATTAACACATTAAATATCAATAACAATGAACTGCAAGTCATAAAACATTCATCGTATTATGACATAGATCACTTTAAGATACTTGCTGATGATAAAAATGGACAATTTTCAATACCAGATTAAATATTAAATCTATAAATTCTAAATTTGATTAACTAGTTTCATTCGTCAGCTAACTACAGGACACCAATTATAAATGTAGTGTAATTTGCCTACAAGAATGTTGGATATCCAACATAACCGACTTAGCAAATATACAACTACCTGGGTACGCGTGTATTGCTCAAGGAAAGAGTAGCAGTAACAATGGTGGCTTAATCACATATATTGACAAAAGATTCCAACGTATAGTAAAACTAAACATAAATACATACGGACATTGGGAGGGACTAATTATTAATGTAACTGGAGGTTGTTTATCAAAATCAGTTACTGTTGGCAGCATATACAGACCTCCGAGTATGATAAGAGAACATGTCAGGCAATTTATTAATGAACTCACCACACTAATCTTATCAATGAAACAATCGAACACAAACATTAGCATTGCCGGAGACTTTAATCTTAATCTCCTCAAGATAAACGTAATACCAATTTGTAGTGAATTATTCGATCTGTTGACATTTCATAGTTTATTTCTACAAATTACACTTCCCACAAGATTATCACGTTCAAATGGCACATTAATTGACAATATATTCTGTAAAAGTCAGAGTTCTATATCCATAACTACATCTGGTATATTAATAAATAAGATATCCGATCACCTCCCTTGCTTTATTCTCTCAGAAATTTCGTTAGTAAATCCACCAAACCTTAGATGGATTAAAATGATATAATAAAATACATTAATTCGTCTGATTTGTACAACTTACTTAACAAACATTTGAAGACAGACCCTAATCTGAACTACGACATTATATTCGAAGTAATTTAAATGGCCAAGAACAACCATATGGTAAGTAAATTAGTTAAGTTAATAAATACAAACACAAAAAATATAAATGGATTACCACGGGTCTGCTAAAATCCATAAAGTTTCGAGATAAATTAAATAAGAGAATGAAAGTTACAAATACCAATTCAAGGAAATACGATATTATGCGTATTAACTTTAAAACGTATGGTATTAAAGAGAAGCTTACGTGAATCCAAACAACATTATTTTGCGTCAACTTTCGCTAAATATAAATCTGATATCAGAAACACGTGGACAACTATAAATTAAATTATTTCAAGAAAAAACAATAAGAATAGTTTTCCCGAATCATTCAATATAAATAGTATAGAAACTACAAACACTCTAGATATAGCTAACGCATTTAACACCTTCTTTACAAATATCGGCAGAAACCTGCTTAATAACATAACATATTTAGGTAACAAAGATTTTAGGCATTAGTTTAATAAATATTTTAACTGCAAAGTTGTACTTAACAACGTTGACGAACTAATTGTACAAGAAACAATAGACAACCTTCCGTCTAAAAATAGTACCGGGTCTGATTTCATTTCAACCAATTTGCTAAAACAAACCTAAGATAATAAAATCTTTAACGCTACTTATAAATCAAGTTTTTAATACGGGAATATTCCCTGAAAAACTAAAGGTGGCCAAAGTTATTCCGTTATTTAAAAACGGTGACCCATCAATAATCAACAACTATATACAAATTTCTCTCCTGCCTGCTATATTTAAAGTATTTGAAAAATTATGGGAACTAATCCTATTTTGAAAGTAACAACCTTTTTCGAAATCCCTGTATGGCTTTCGTTCTGGTCACGGAATATGCTGCATTAGACATTGTAAACCGAATAACAACCTACATGGATAATAATGAGGTACCTTTCAGCATATTTCTTGATCTCTCAAAGCATTTGATACCTTAGACCACAATACATTATTTTGTAAATTAAAACATTACGACATTGAAGGGGTGTCTCTGAAACGTTATGCTTGACTCGGAAATTATCTGCGGTCCAGAGTACTCGGCGCGAACCTACGCTAACACGTGCTCCGAGGACATGATAGATTACGTAACAGGCCTGTGGTCTGATTTTGCCGCGAGGGATCTTTTTCAACATGTTGTTGTTAACGTGACGTGCAATAAACAATTCCCTTTCCCTTTTATATGCAGTTTACCCTATGTTTGCCGGTTGTCTCGAAGGGTGGACCTTGACGTCTGGCGTCAATAAGTTTGGCTAAACGAGGGGTTCTTTTTTGGACAGACACGAGTTAAAACCTCCCGAACCTATCTTTGAGCTTGTGTAACGTATGGTATTATCTTTAAAAAAACTACCTCTAGTAATTAAAGTATCGAGCCAAGCCATCGAAACCAATGCTTGTAAAATTCGCAACTTACGCAAGTCGCCGAAGAATATACAAGGCCAGGGTAGGGTTGAATTCCAACCCCCGTAGACCCCGATGGGACGAAACACCAGACAAATCACGCACAGACCAGACGGGTTCAGTTGGCAAGTCAGCTGAAGGCACCAGGACTCAAGTCCTCTTCCTTAACGAGGATCTGACGCAGATCAGAGCCAGGCTACTGTACAACTGCCGGGTGGCAAAGAGGAAGAAACTGATCAATGACTGTTGGTCGTCAGACGGAACTATCCTTATTAAGAACAATGTCAACAAAGTTATCGTTGTCAAATCTGTCAATGAACTAAACGACAATACCAAATAAGGTATGGAATTAACACAGCTCCAGTGCTTTTGTACTTGTATACACTAAGATATGACTGTATACAGTAAGTTCACCAAATACTATGTTATACTGCTATGTTTTTGTTATTGCACAATTTGTTTTTTTCACAGTGCTTACATAGATTCTATGTTTATGTTTCTTCAAGCACAGTTAAATGATGCCCATACATTGTTATATCTGTAAGAAGTATGCTAACAAGAATACTTCCTTAAATTGTATGATATGTTATTGTGTTTACCATGCTAAATGTGTACCTTATTTGCAAATTAATGATGTGAAGCTGGTTAATAACTGGCATTGCACTAAATGCATGTCTTCTATTCTGCCATTTAATCACTTTGAAAATGACTATGATTTTCTCAATGCCATCGCTAATGACTGGTTTGATCTTACTAGTATATCGTTTTGTGATTTACAAAATAAGTTACTTAATCCTTTTGATTTAAATAATAATAGTCATGATTTGCCTATGTATAATAATGATCCAGATCTACAATATTTTAATAATGTGTATGCAACTGTACTAAATAACTGTGACTATTTTGTTGAAGACACTTTTATTAAGAAATGTTCTCAATTGTCATCAATGAACAACATGTTTTCCTTACTGCACACTAATATTCGAAGTATTGGCAAGCATCTACATGAATTAGACCAATATCTCCAGGTGTTAGATCATAAGTTTTCTGTTATTGGTGTTAGTGAAACATGGTGTCAAGACTACAATGTCAACTGTTGTGCATTACCAGGATACAAAGCAGAACATATTTATAGGCATACTAAAACAGGTGGTGGTGTCGCATTGTTTGTTAAAGATAATATTGCATACCATACTAGATTAGACATTATTAAATTTAATGAATTCATAGAATGTAAGTTCATAGAGATTCATAAGGATAGTACTGCATATGGTAAAAATATTGTAGTTGGTGTCATATACAGACCACCGAACAATGATATAAATACCTTTATTGATGAAGTGTCTAATATACTAGACATTCTCAACAATGAAGACAAATTATGTTATATCATGGGAGACTTTAATATTAATCTTTTTAATTATGAAGAACATGTACCAACATGCAATTTTTTAAACCTGATGTTTTTGCATTCTTATATTCCATTAATAAATAAACCAACACGTGTAACTAATCAATCAGCAACATTGATTGATAACATTTTCACAAATAACCATAAAAACATGTTCCAAGGCATTATGTACACAGACGTATCTGACCACTTCCCAGTATTTCTCATTGATAATAATTGTAAATTAACCAATTATTCTAAATATATAACAAACAGAAACTTTTCGAGGGCAAACATGGATAAATTTTATAATAACATGCAGAACACTGATTGGGAAATTATAACATCCATAAATAATTGTCAAACAGCCTACTCAATATTTTATAAACTACTACTTTGAGAATATAATGATTGCTTTCCATTAAAAACAGTCAAACTTAATTACAAGAATAAGAAACCATGGCTAACTACTGGTTTAAAAAACTCAATAAAAGAGAAGAATAGACTATATATTAAATACATAAGACAAAATACAATATATAATGAAACTAAATATAAAGTTTACAAAAGTAAATTGAATGGCTTACTACGGAAATTTGAACGTGAACATTACGCAACTCTCTTTGAAGAAAATAAACATAACCTTAAAAAGTCTTGGTCCCTATTAAAAGAAATAATAAATAAGAAACATGAAACCATAACACAGACAAAATTCATTATTAACAAAGTTGAAACATCAGATAAAAAACATATAAGTGAAAGTTTTAATAATTTCTATATAAATGTTGGTTCTAACCTAGCAAAAAACATACCACAGAACCAAACAGGTCCTATGTCATACATAAAAAACAGTAATATGAAAACAATATATCCTGAACCGGTAACTGAAAATGAGGTATTAGTAATACTAAACTCTCTCAAAGCATCGTCTCCAGGATGGGATGACATTTCCTCTAAAGTAATAAAACGAACATATAATAGTTTTATTAAACCATTGACATACTTATATAACTTATCTATAAATACGGGAATATTTCCAGATGAATTAAAAATAGCAAAGGTAATACCTATTTATAAAGCCAAAGAAAAAAACTTATTGATTAACTACCGGCCAATTTCAATATTACCTACTTTTTCTAAAATATTAGAAAGACTAATGTATAACAGATTGTTAAATTTTATTAATAAGCATAATATTTTGTATAAATATCAGTTTGGTTTTCGAAAAAATCACTCTACTAACATGGCACTTATAACCATTGTAGACAAAATATCAGAAGCCTTACAAAACAAACAATTTGTGCTAGGAGTGTTCTTAGATTTATCTAAAGCATTCGATACAGTTGACCATGACATGCTGTGTCAGAAACTCCAATGTTATGGTATCCGTGGCTTAGCCAATGAGTGGATTAAAAGTTATTTATTTAATAGAAGACAATATGTGTACTACAATGACACTAGCTCCACGAAGCAAACTATTACTTGTGGTGTACCGCAAGGTTCCATCCTGGGGCCTTTGCTTTTTCTATTATATATCAATGATATTGCTAGTGTCTCAGATATTCTTTTTTCCATATTATTTGCTGATGACACTAGTCTGTTTATAAATGGTGATCATCTGGATGATATAACTAACAAAATGAATGTTGAATTTAAAAAATTATAATTTGGCTAAATGCTAACAAACTATCTTTAAACATTAATAAGACCCAATACATGATATTTAAAACACCTAACAGAAAACATACAAAACCAACAACACTTAAAATTAATAATAATGCTATTAAACTAGTATCTTCTACGACATTTCTTGGTCTGACTATTGATAGCAAACTTAACTGGGCTGAACACATTAACAAAGTTAAATGTAAAATGTCTAAAGGTGTTGGCATTCTCAACAAAGCCAGAAGATTATTAACTAGATCATGTTTGGTCACCTTGTATTACTCATTTTTATTCCCTCACTTGACATATTGTATTGAAGTATGGGGAGGTGCATTTGACTCATATTGTTCAAGTATTATTAAGATTCAAAAGAAAGTAGTGAGAATGCTTGTCTCAGCTAATAGATTAGCTCATACAAAACCTATCTTTAAATTACTAAATATATTAACTTTCAGACAATTGTATGTATATTCAATACAAATATTTATGTATAAATACAAGATGGGTCTATTACCAACAATCTTTGAAAATATGTTTACATTTAATCAAGATGTCCATAGTTATAACACAAGACAATCTGCACAAATTCATATACCCAAGGATACTTTAGAAATAAGACTTCGTGCTATAAGAAATAAGGGTGCTATTATTTGGAATCATTTCAGCACAAGACTTACATTTACGACTTGCTCAATAATTAGTTACAAATCTATACTTAAGCAATTTATTTTACACAATGATGTTAATATATAACATAATTTTCAATCACTTATATATATTCTACAACTGCACCCTGTTTTTGTTTTCAATATAATGATATTTACATTGAAATATACCAAAGGGAGTATAACATTATATAATGTTCTTCCCTTGTTGTGCTCATTATGTTATTATATATGATTTGTCTTAATTTGATTTGTATTGTATGTATCGTAATGAGTTACAATAAATTTGATTTGAAATTTGATTTGATATATGTATAAATTTGTGCGACAGTTGGTTTGCTATTAAAACACATTAAAATTATATTCATAAAATTATAAGTAAAAGCGTAACAAAACATCAAGTGTTCCAACTTAGATTGTTATTGAAATACGTTACAATATAATGTGTAAGTGGATGCCATGCTTATGTTCCCCTCGTTAGTGCACATAATCAATATGTAAAGCTTCTCTCCTTCTTTCGTGTCTTCCTTCCTTCAGCAGTTTGGGCGCTGCGCAATGGATGTAGAAGACGGGAGTCTTACCTCACAAATAATAATAATAATAAATTTATTTACACACCATCAAATCCGGGACAAATTACCCCCGTTCACGGGTGTTTACAAATCGGCAATCATCTAACAAGCATAAAACACATTTAAAATAAATAAATAAGAAAACTAAATAAAGTTAGCAAACAATATATACTGTATACATACACACACACACACACACACACACACACACACACACACACACACACACACACACACACACACACACACACACACACACACACACACACACACACACACACACACACACACACACATATATATATATATATATAGATAGATAGATAGATAGATAAACCTATACGTAGTAAAATTACGGGTAAATGCAATGATAAAATAAACGATTAGCAAAAGTGCTGAACAGCTGAACCTACTAGATAAAATAAATAAATAAATGCCTAATTTACATTAAATAATTTGATTAGATACTAAAATGTGATTCTGAGATAAATAAGACTTACAATGTATTAAAACTATATGCATGAATAATGCAAAGGTTAAATGATGTCCGATTATATTAATTTGAGAACATAAATGTCTTCAATAATTGTCCAAACTGTCTAGTGTTCTCAATCGCGCGTAGTTCCAGAGGCAGAGAGTTCCACAATGTCGGCCCAGCACATGCAAACGCCCGGCGACCATAACGTTCTAGGGTCACGCGTGGAACATTCAGAAGCAGACCACCGCCAGAGCGTAGGGTCCTGCGTGGTGCGTAACGATGTAGCAATGACGCGAGATACACTGGCGTGCCTGCATACAGTGCCGTTTGTACAACCATGAGTAACTTGTACTCGATGCGCTTTCTCACTGGGAGCCAGTGTAGCTGTTGTAGGACCGCAGTGATAGATCGCCGGTCACCTCGTCGAAGTTGCATGACAACACGAGCGGCTGACCGTTGGACTCTCTCTAGACGGTGCAGCAGACGGTAAGGTATACCAAACAGCATCGCATTTCCATAATAAATTCTGGATGTCACAAGTGCACGGACAAGACATTTGCAGACACTGGTCGTCATTGCCTCTCGTACACGAGCAATTCTCGAGAGATGGTAGTAAGCACTTCGACATACATTTGCCACCTGCGTCGCGATCGATAAATCAGCATCGATTGCAACACCAAGGTCACGGACGATGGTCGATGTCGCTACATATTGTCCGCATATGTCGACATGATCAATGAGTATTGGTGTGCGCAAGCTGGATGAACGTATAACAATTGCTTCCGTTTTGCTCTCGTTGAGAACCAGTCCGTTGTCATAGAGCCTCGTTTTAACTTCACTGATGCAAGCCTCCATTCTGATGAGAGCATTTGTATGCTCAAACGGTGACAAATCGACGTATAACTCCGTATCACCTGGACAAATATCTAAAGCGCTTTTTGGCATTGGCAAGGATCGCGACGTTATTGAATGCAAACGCCATATACGTGTAATGTCGCTCGCCATGCCGTGTGCACCGTCGTGTTGTTATTATTGTATTTTTGTGAGCCAGTTATCGTGAGCAAATTTCATTGTACCTAGAACTTGGTCAATTCTCATTTGATCGTCCAGAATCTGCAACAGGTGGTCCTGTTGATTCAATTGCGACTCAATGAATTGTAGTTCGTCTGACATTTCACCAACATAGCGTTGTAACCTGAGGAAAGGTTTACGGTCCTCGACCTGTTGTACATGTGTCTGGTTTATAAGGGAAAGCATCTGACTTACGGAATGTACGATTCTTTGATTCAGTCTGCCACTTGTCGTATCTGGCGTTTGCATTCAATAACGTCGCGATCTGTGGCAATGCCAAAAAAGCGCTTTAGATATTTGTCCAGAAATGTTCAGTAGCCATCGTCTCTCGCGCGGCTATGAAGGTTGTGAGACGTGCATAGATTGTTTGAATTCAGTTAGCCGGCCGGTCCAACTCTCCATCGATTTGTTATTGAATTCTCGGACTGCCTGCAGTCTAAGAATGGCTGTCTTGAATCGTTCGAGTCTCAGTCGTAATCCAGGAATTTCCGCGGGGGGATGTAATTATTAAAACCACCCATGTTGCAACGTGATTGCGCATGTCGTCGGCTCCAGACACTAAACGTCAGTAAGCTAGGAATCGCGGTTCGTTTAGCCGTATGTCCTTTCTAGCATAATCACCTGTCAGCACAACAGTTATTAATGCGTACATAATGCCACCAAACAGATACATTCTCATCTAGCTCGTTTCTGTATGAACTCAGTAAGGGATAAGTTCCTTCGTTTTCTAAAATGTGAAATCAACGTCAATATCGCTGTCGTCGGATAGATCCGCGGCCGAAAGCGCTCTTTTAGACACTGTCCTAAGTATATGGCTTCGCCTGGCTGTGTCACTCCCTAGTTACAAATCACCGTGCCTTGCTGGTATGTCACAAGATTCGTTTCCAATATGATGGACGGCCTTTGGCGTTCGCTGTGTTTGTTGGGATGTTTCAGTCCTATCATTAAATATATATCGTCTGAGGTATCGACTTGGGCGTTCTTGTTTTCGTCTTGGGCGTTTGATTCACTGGTCCCATTTCAGATCGTGGTCTACAATTCTCACCTTTTCGTGGTTTAAGACCTTCGTTTTCCCGGAACGCTGATGATGTAGGAAAAACACAGGTCCTCTGACACGTGTGACAATCCATTCCGGATCCCAACTGTTCGTTAGTGTGAGTATTACAGAAGTTTACATTTCTAACTGGAAGAACAATGAAGTGGGTTTGTCCAATTGTGTTGCCTGGTTAAGCCTAATTTACACCCAATTGTATGAATAAACACGCAGTGATAGTATATCGTTAATATAACTGAATTATTTACTCGAAACCCTTCGCCGTGTGTGCAGTTGTTTTGAATATGTTCATATCAGCTGAACGGATACCGTTGAAGGTTTTCTTGTGGAATCGATCGTGAGCAGTTCTTGGTACACGTCGATGTTACAACAACAAAACTACTCTAGCTAATGTCTTTATTTAATGGGTGTTTTGCGTCCAGTTCTACTCTATAAGCCAAGTACATGGCTTAACAAAATCCGAAATCGGAAGCACTTCCGGTCCCTTCGCGGTATTCGGTGACTGCAGAGGAAAAACAAATTCACGTTGTGCACGAAGTGCAATGTTCAGTGGCCATGTGGTGGCATCTCTTCTTAAATGTTTTTAAACAATCAATGTATTTAATCTGGCATTATGCAGTTTCTAAGCTATTGTTCCTTCTTTTTCCAGCTGTACAGGGGCGATGGTCAGGTACAATATTGTTGATCCAGTCGTTCGGAATGTTCGTTCTTTCCATAGATTCCCAACAGCAGCCCTCTCGCTCCATTATTCACTCTCCCGATGTTCTCATATCCCCCTTCACGCACTCGTCCCATCTCAGCTGTGGCGTTCTCCTTTTCCTGCGTTCTTTATGTCCCACCTCTCACCTCATTGCTAGTTTGCCTGCATCCATTCTTACCTAGCGGCAGCCACAGCTGTTGTTGTTCTGTCGACGCCAGTGTCAACGCACTATACTGACATGCCGCCGTAACATAATGTGTGTGCGTGTTAGTGTGCGTGCGTGTGTGTGTGGCACAGTGTACATTACCCACTAACTCATTTTTCGTTTTAGTTATTAGGTAACGCTTGCCTAGACACCCCCACAACGTGTAATGCTTTGCCACGTACGCTGATCCGGAGACCCAATTCCCTCTAAACGTGATCTACTATAAATAATGTGACTTGTGTCAATGTATTCGGAGTTGTATTGAATGCTTCACGTGAAATTAAAAATGTGCTGTTACTTGATTACTTTGCACGATTGTCAAGTTCATTGGTCATCATGAATCAAAGTAACAAATCGTCTTCATAAGGAGTTGCGCCAGTGTTTTCAAACTATCAAATGAGCCACAAACAGTAGCGCCTCACTGTGGAGCACAGCTAGTCGACACTAGCTGCCGTTTCGTCCTGCCGCTGTTGGTGTCGGGCTCTAAACATTAGTCGGGGCTAATTCAATGTTCCTTGCTAGTTAGGAGCAATCCATTAGTAAGTTGGATGTGTATTTCTCTTATGGGGTTTGGTGTGTGACATTTCATATTTCCTTGCTGGTTGATTATAATACTTTAGCAACAAAAGATAAGCCACACGCTGAAATTAAATGTATCACATTTGATGCGTCACCAGAAACCATGTCGGGGTCTCGGGGAGGCGAAGTGCTTTGACCTTCTACGGATAATGTCTGCTGGCCGATTTATAAAACTACCCTTCCCGTATAATTCTACCTTTAATGACAGCTCAATTAATGTCCGAGCTGCTTAAGCCTCTTCTGTTCCATGGTTCTATGTCGTGTTCTTCACTCGGTGGGGATCGATGCTTCTGTTCCATGGTTCTATGTTGTGTTCTTCACTCGGTGGGGATCGATGCTTCTGTTCCATGGTTATATGTCGTGTTCTTCACTCGGTGGGGATCGATGCTTCTGTCCCATGGTTATATGTCGTGTTCTTCACTCGGTGGGGATCGATGCTTCTGTTTCATGGTTATATGGCGTGTTATGCACTCGGTGAGGATCGATGCATCTGTTCCATAGTTCTATGTCGTGTTCTTCACTCGATGGTGATCGATGCTTCTGTTCCATAGTTCTATGGCGTATTCTGCACACCGTGGGAACCGATGCTTCTGTTCCATAGTTCTATGGCGTGTTCTTCACTCGGTGGGGATCAATAATTATGTTCCATGGTTCGATGTCGTGTTCTTCACTCGGTGGGACTGATGCTTCTGTTTCATCGTTCTATGTCGTGTTCTCGATTCGGTGAGGATCGATGTAATCTTACGCAGCGTCTCCGGGTTTGCACCGGTTTTATCGACACGGCGATGACCTGCAGGCCGGAGCCAAGAGCTCTGGGCGGTTCTATAGCAGCCACGATACCCAAGGTGTCCGGCAGATTGTAAGAATGCGGTCGTCGCTTGTTGTGTTGACGCCTGCTCGCCGGGCGTATGGTGTTGTTGAAGAGACGCCACCACACGTCCATCAGTAGTGTGTTATTTGTTGACACCGACATCGTTCGTACAGCTTCACCTTATTCATCTTCTGTGACCGGCGTATCCAGTTTCATCTGTTTCCGACTTCGCAATGCTTCAATTGGTCAACGCGTTTGCGGTTTAGCATGAGTAGGACCTAATTTTGTTCAGATAAAAACGCTATTTTTGTATGCGGCAGAAAAGAACGCGGCATTTCAGCGTACGATGCATCATTGACGCAAAGACGCACGCTATGGGAATCCCCGAGTTCTGATTAGCGGTCATATCGGCACCCATGTAGGGCTTGTCGTATACCGTGTATGTCTAGTACATGCGTCTGTAATTGTAGCCACTTGCAAGTTTTCGAACTTACAGTTCACAAAAATATGTTATTTATTATTAGTTTGTTTCATACATTCTCCGGGTACACTTCATTTGCGCACTATTGTCTCCCTTGGTTGCATAGATGAATCACAATGCGTTTAAGTGCCTCCGGGGGCATACATTAGTAACCGCTGGTAAAACGTGTTCGGGAAAGACTGACAGTGGTCCATTCTGTGTGGCTGTTTGCGAGTGAATGCTAACGTAACTGTTTGTACACGAGTTTCACCAATGAAGCGAACAATAAATGACCCAGAACAATAAATATAACACTGATAGGGATTGTTGCGGTTGTACATCCGACCGTGCTGTAAGTCCACGAAGAGCTTACAAATCATGTTTGAGGTATTTGTAGTCTTTCGCGCTCATCGTAACGCGAACATCCACACGTCGTAAATTTTCTTCGGGAATCCCGTTTGTTTCTCTTCTTTCACGATCGTCAGTCCGGCGACCTGGATGATGTCGACAAGCAACTGTTTCGGCCTCGTGAAGCTGCTGTCCTTCTCGTCAAACTCTCGCGAGCTGCTCGACGCAGCGTTCTCTTTCACGACGATGACGCCATTCTCCGCCAGCGCCGCCTGGCAGCGCTTGAAGAACTTAGTGAGGTCAAGGTCGGTGAGATGACCGAGCACCCATTGACACCAAATGACGTCATAGTGTCCCTGTTCCGGGATGAACGAGTGCAGACTGCTGCAGATGTAGCGTTCGACCCGTTGTGCGTGTTCGCCGAGGAACGGCCTAGCTTGCAGGAGGAACTCCTCGTTCAGTTCGACCATGTCGACGGTTTGGAACAGAGGCAGGAGTAGACGCTTTGTGATACGTCCTATACCGGAGCCGCAGTCGAGAGCTCGGCTGGTTCCTGTCTTCGCATCCTTCCCCTAGGCAGAAAAAAACCCAAATTAAATTAGCAGTGCAACAAAGAAAGATGTCATGGTCCCTCGATGTATCGATCAAGGGGAGGTCCAGTTAGGTTTTTTGGGGACTCGTACCCCTAGAGGGGTGGGTGCAGTTGGGTAGTTATAGTGAACCTCAAGGGGGTACAGTTGGATGTTTTTTTAGTCTTAAGAAAGGTGCAGTTGTTTGCTTTGGTGAGCAGTTGGATAATTTGTTGACCCTTTCGAAGGATGCAATGGGATGTTTTGGTGAGCCTCAGGGGGAGTGCAGATGGATGTTTTGGAGAGCCTCAAGGGGAGTACAGGTGGATGTTTTGGTGAGCCTCAAGGGGAGTGCAGGTGGATGTTTTGGTGAGCCTCAAGGGGAGTGCAGATGGATGTTTTGGTGAGCCTCAAGGGGAGTGCAGGTGGATGTTTTGGTGAGCCTCAAGGGGAGTGCAGGTGGATGTTTGGTGAGCCTCAAGGGGAGTGCAGGTGGATGTTTTGGTGAGCCTCAAGGGGAGTGCAGGTGGATGTTTTGGGGAACCTCAAGGGGAGTGCAGATGGATGTTTTGGTGAGCCTCAAGGGGAGTGCAGGTGGATGTTTTGGGGAGCCTCAAGGGGTATGCAGATGGATGTTTTGGGGAGCTTCCAGAATGGTTCATAGTTGGATGTTTTGGTGAATCTCAAAAAGGTGCTGTTGGAGGTTTCAGGGAGCCTCAGGCGAGGGTCCAGGTGGTTTTTTAATCGCAGGTCGAAAAAGCACTCAAAAAACAACCATGTATGGTACGGATCACGATTCAGGCAGATGACTAAAAGGTATCCAGAACTGACATAGATGACTAAAGTATATCCAGAATAGAGACACATAATTAGAATCATAGGCACTGGGACAAGGTGAATATTGGGAGGCTGCCTTTGCGACGGAGCCTCAGCAGTGCGCTGTTAGAAATAACATCAGGAAATGGAGGGGAATAGTACCGGACTTTTTTTACGGTTAGAGGGGTGCACTGTTGGAGATTTGTTACGGATCTATGTGGGGTAGTGGTAGAGACTTTTTTGCAAGTGGCAGTGTTGGAGATCTATGTGGGATAGTGGTGGAGACTTTTTGCAAAGGGGCAGTGTTGGAGATCTATGGGGGGTAGTGGTGGAGACTTTTTGCAAGGGGGCAGTGTTGGAGATCCATGTGGGGTAGTGGTGGAGACTTTTTGTAATGGGGCAGTGTTGGAGATCTATGGGGTAGTGGTGGAGACTTTTTGCAAGGGGGCAGTGTTGGAGATCTATGTAGGGTAGTGGTGGAGACTTTTTGCAAGGGGGCAGTGTTGGAGATCTATGGGGGTAGTGGTGGAGACTTTTTGCAAGGGGCAGTGTTGGAGATCTATGTGGGGTAGTTGGGGAGTCTTTCTGGCAAGGGGGCAGTGTTGGAGATCTATGTGGGGTAGTGGTGGAGACTTGCAAGGGGGGCAGTGTTGGAGATCTATGTAGGGTAGTGGTGGAGACTTTGCATGGGGGCAGTGTTGAAGACTTTGCAGGGGGGAGTGTTGGAGATCTATGTGGGGTAGTGGTGGAGTCTTTTTGGCAAGGGGACAGTGTTGGAGATCTATGTGGGGTAGTGGTGGAGACTTTGCAAGGGGAGCAGTGTTGGAGATATATGTGGGGTAGACTTTTCAAGGGGCAGTGTTGGAGATCTATGTGGGGTAGAGGTGGAGACTTTGCAGTTGGGAGTGTTGGAGATCTATGTGGGGTAGTGGTGGAGACTTTGCAGGGGGCCAGTGTTGGAGATCTATGGGGGTAGTGGTGGAGACTTTTTGCAAGGTGGGGCAGTGTTGGAGATCTATGTGGGGTTGTGGTGGAGACTTTTTGCAGATACAAGGAGGCTAGTGTTCGAGACTTCTCGGGAGTCACCAATTCCAATTGCACTGCCCTTGACACTCACTAAAACATCAACAAGATTTACAAAATAGTGGGAGGGTTAGCACCCACTCAAAATATTGGGGGGTTCAGTCTCCAGGCACTCCCTGTCCAACATTTAAGAAGAGACCATCCAGAATTGAGGAAGATCATTAGAATGTATCCAGAATTGAGGCAGATAACTGAAACACATCCATAATAATTATTTAGGACTACTAGTAGGTTGATAACCAAAACATATCCAGAATTGTGGCAGATGACTGACACTTATTATCCACAATTGTATCCCTTTCAATTAATTTCATACCCCATACATGGAAACTAATGAATGGTAATGAGCAACATCAAACTGGATGTTAAGGTTGAAAGCATGAAGTTGATAAACAACAGACCACTCGGAGAATATCTCAGTCATCTTCACTTCACTGTCGACATACTCATAAGAACTACAAAATATGCTGCATGAGCTAGATGATGAAAGTGAATAACAAGGTCTGAAGATGAACATTTCGAAGACAAAAGTGATGCTAGAAAATGGCACACCAGTATATATCAACACCACGCAGATAGAGAATATTGAAAGCTACGTCTATCTGGGACAGCGATACAGTATCAGAGACAAAAACCAAGACAAGGAGATTCAAAGAAGAATCACCGCTGGCTGGACAGCATTCACCAAACACTGTGACATCTTCAAGGGTAACTTTGGAACCTGCTTGAAGAGATAAGCTCATGCATACTTCATGCATACTTCCAGCGATGACATACGACGCAGAAACATGGGCACTCACCATCCAGGCAAAGAACAAGCTAACAGCTGCACAACTAAAGATGGAAAGAAGTATGTTAAACATCACATATCGGGAGAGAAAAACAAACATCTGGGTAAGAGAGAAGACAATGGTCATAGACGTGATAGAACAAATCAGATAGGGCACATCAGCAGACTACGAGATAACCAATGGACATCGTGTATCACAACCTGGAGACCTTACAAAGGGAAACAATCTAGAGGAAGTTAGACGAGACGGTGGAAAGACAAACTAGACGACTACTAGAAGCACACCATCTGGCAGAGGACAGCGAAAGACAGGCAGATTTGGAAATGATATGCTGAGGCTTTCACCCAACCACGGGACACTACGGCTGCACAAAGATGATGATGACATGGAAACACCCAGATAGAAAATGTTATTATATAGTGTCTCATAGAAAACACAATTGTAACTCTCCTCCCACAGTCCAGAGTGCTTTAGAAATGAGTTGGGAAGTTATCAAATCATTACAAAATAACTGGGTTGACAGTCGCCCATGTGGCATGCAAGTATCAAACCATTCAAATTGTGTCTGGGGGAGGGAGATAACCAGAGGGGGATTAAACTGCCACAAATGTCTTAATTTACTGCAGCAAGGTTGTCTTTCCTGGTAGGTCCCTCCAGAATTAGCCAGAGCATTATTATTAACAGGAAGTTAACCTCATCAGACATCTTGCTTTGTGGGTAGGAGCATGGGAACCATTCAGATTCAAAAGCATTTGAGGGTAATAACGTCTCCACAATTTAACAAGTGCCAATTGTGGCTGTTTAGTGTTTCCTAGTTGAATGTTTTGCTTATAACCTGAATATTTTGCAGGTGAACATTAAAACTGTGAACAATGTTTTGAGCTTATTAAATGCAATTTGGCAGGCAGCCAATATATTTATTCTAGTCTTTAGTATTATTTTATAGGGACAGTATTATGTATTAATTAAGAACATTAACATTAAATACTGGAACCGGAAACCAAAAACTTTAAATATTAGATCCCGAAGACGTCAAAGATCTGATCATTGAGGAAGCGAGTGGATCCTGCGATCAGAACAGTCCTAAGGTATCCTCTATATGAACATGCAGACAACATGATCAGTTGAAAAGACTACTTAACTTTTAAAGCATTTACCAAACTATTTTTAACTTATTTAATTATTTATTATAATTGTTTCAATTTATTTTTAAAACTTAATTTAACTTTAGTCATTTGTATTTATTTTGTATTTGTTGAATGGCTCGTACTCTCATTAAATAAAGTGTATTACTGTGCAGGTGTTTAAAACAAATGGGACATATCACAACTGAATTTACCCTAATAAACGGGCGAAGAAATTTGGTTGATCCGGCGATGTCGGTGCTGGAAATGTGGGAATATCCCCCCAGCATCCCGTCCACAGTTGGAGACACGTGTTCCCAGTACTTCTTCGCATCATCGTAGAACTTCGCTTCTTCAGTCATCTTCTAAAGTCAAATATCTCCAGTCACTTTCCATCAGCGAACCACAATTACAAAGCTGCAACGACTTTCAAACAGTTTCACACACACGGCAACCACCGGAAAACAATACGAGCACGGGAAACCCCCGCGCGGAATTCCGTAAATATAGTCACGTGACGTGACGCAATACTTGGATTAATGTACCTCTCAAAAGCAGTATTTTTTAAATACTAAATGAAATTTATACATTGGTATTGATTACATTAGGGTTGCACATCATTGTAAACCTGTTATCTGTGTCTAACTTAAATCTCGACTGCACGTTGTTATAGGAATTCCTGTAAACAAAATGGAGGATATTGGTTTAGGATGTGCAAAATACATTCTTCTTCTTCTTCCAATACACGCCTAGCCTCAACATGCTACATCATTGAAACTATAGCGACTGACAATTTACATTGAATAATACATTTATACCGCACATTTTATTTTATCGCTGCACTAAGCTATGGCAGACGATGCAAGATATTTAAAAAGGTAAGTCATATTGTACTCACTAACTCAGTCAGTGCGACCACAATAATGTTTTAAAATGTGATCTGCAGTCAGAACAAGCCAGCCAGAACAAGTCCGCCACGGCCGCGGAACAAACCCCCGCGGGCCCGTGAATCGTGATCGCGGTTTCGGCTAGTTATGGTAATGAATTGTAACAATAATGCCTGGACTGAATCACCCATGTGGAAGCTTGGTGATAGACCCATGGCATTGCCATTGGCATTGATGTTAGTAGCTCGGAGGTACACCTGGGTATTAGTATGACCCCTGACTCAGTCTCAGTGACTGTAGACAGTGTAGTGTAAAGCGCTAAACATCCAGAAAGCCAGGAGGGCAGGTTACTCGCTCATGGGAGCTGGTGTGTATGGCCTAAATGGACTCCATATACGTACAAACTTGAAGATCTTCATGAGCTACCAGATGTCAAGGCTGTTGTATGGACTGGAGGTACCGTCTCTACTAAAAGGAGATAAGGACGCACTAGACCTGTTTCACCGTACTGTCCTGAAACACTTGCAGCATTTACCACTGGGCACATCAACAGCAACTGTGTGTCTGATACTTGGACAGCTACCTGCATCAACTATACTAGCACGACACATTCTAAAGCTGTATGTGAGGATCTTAGGTCTTAGGTGATTTACTCCAAACAGCCCAAACTTGAGCTAATGCAGGAGTTGTGTGGTGCTTGTTTGTGCGCATGCGTTGTGGGTAGTTTGTTTGTTTATTTTATAGGCAGGATGATGAGAGACCCAGCAAGTGTGAAGTGCCAGATCATCCAGTGCCAGCTAGCAGTCAAAGACCATGACTCAACAAGTCCTGGATTGTGACAGTTGAGGAGTTACTCCAGAATTATAACTTGCCATCATCCTATGAGCTCTGTAACAACCCACCCTCTGAGAGACAGTGGAAGCATGCACTGAAAACTAACATAACTCTTGTTACATTCGAACAGTTTAGAGAGGAGGCTCACAGGAAAGAGACATTACTCCATTTAAACACATTCAAGTGCAAACCAGGCTCATTACATCCAGTCAGGGGCACTGTGAGAGACTCACCGCATGATATTGTGAGAGCCTGTACTAAGGTGCGTGTGTTGACAGGACAATACAGGCTACAGGCTGACGTAGCCAAACAGTCTGGTGGCTCGCCGACCTGGTGGCTCGCCGACCTGTCAGCTGTGTCACCAAAGCAGTGTGGACCTATCACACTTCCTGTTAAGCTGTACTGTCTGGTACCCTGAACGAACCAAGATCATGAACAAACTGGAGAACATTCTACCCGTATTAAATTATCCTGTGATTCGAAGTTCCGGGGAACAAATGATTCAACTTTTGATACCAAGTGAACTACATGATGAACTAGAGACCTTAACCAGAGTCTATATTTACTCAATACACACTAAGAGGTTGATCCAACTAGGGAGCCGTGCCAATCCAGTGAAGTCCTGGGGGGTTCTTTTTATAGAGTAGGGATTTACTACAACAAGGAACAAGCTTGGTCTTTGTATGGACCCACCTTGATTTCGCCATTACACCTTGAGTTTTCCCTAACATTGATACCTCAGTGCGTTAGTTTAATTAAAGCTCAAATACTAGAGATCCTGTCTGCGCTAGTCTACACTGCTGTGGTCGTGCATTATTGCATCGCGCACGTAAAATGAGCCATATAGGAGCAAATGTTGATGCAAACTGGGACATTATTTATGCCTCAAAAGTGCGCTAAGATGCAATATTCTTAAACGTAAATATGCCTGGGATAATGTTGAATAATAGAACTAACGCACACTAAGGTATCAAAGTTAGACAAAACTCCATCCTCGTGCACCAGGGGTTGCTGCTGCTGATTACGTCAGTGCCAGCCAGCAGTACCCCCTGGCTGATGGCTTTGAGAAACTGAATTTAAGCTCAGCCTATGATCAGTGGATTTCGGCAGGTCAGGTGGTCATAATATAACTAATTCCAACCAACAGTGGCTCGTGTTACATGCAATGTTTAGGAAGTAGAAGCAATTATTCGAATACACAATACCGCTCAGCTGCGCGTGCTAATGGGCGAACGGGTCATTATACATTGGGATTCACAGGCAGAAGTCATTTATCCGTCTTCAAATTGGGACGGGTGTTTGCGCTGTTCTCACGGGTGATGCAGTCGCGACTGGCGAAGTCAATTACTAGTTTGACTCAGCTAACTTCCGCACTTCGCGAGGGGATCGGCCAGGGCTAGTTTTGCATGGCAAACAGCCCTGGTTTGCGATGATGCAAAACTGTAGTTATACTTATAACGTCAAAATTGAGGTTGGTCCGGTTTCAATACAAGTGCCAAAATTGTTAGCACTTTAATATGCTTATCAATATCATGAATATGGCACCAGTTGGTGGATTATTCAAGTTTTGAAGTTGACAAGTTTCTCCAAATTAGATAATAACCATGTTCTCAAAATTACACATCATCAAAATTTTCAAAGTTTTCCTAATCCTATCTACAGTATTTCAGTAGTATTTGCTGCTTATTTTGCAGGCTGGAACTTACACACTCCAAGAACTCATTATTCAGGCTGCGAAATAAGCGCCGGACGAGTAGTTTCAGTGACTTTTAGAGGAGCAGTCCCATCAGACTCGCTGTGATAATGTGAATTAACATATGCTGTGTAATGCTAAATGGATGTTGTGATGGAACAAAACAAAATAAGACAATGATGTAGCATTTTATCACACACATCTAAATATTCTGTACGACCTTTGAATAGGAAACTTGTTGAACGCGGAGAATGTAAATGGCGGATGTTTATATCCAGTTAACATGGCCGTAGGTAGTGCCACCTAGCGACCATGAGTGATGAGCAACATGGACAAAAATACATGCGCAGGTTACAGACGTTGTTACGTGCTATCCCGTCGTAGTTGCATTATTCCCGCATTGGGTGATTATTTTAGCAAGTTACCTAATACCAGCAATGTTACTGACTGTTCAGTCGGCTTCAGGAAAGGAAACGCTAATGAAAAGTATAAGCTAAATGATGCAACTTAGTCGGTCCTCCGTCGGCGTCAGCCTGTTAGGCTTCACATTCTGTTGGCATCACCTTGTCCACCACTGCTGTTTGCTGCCCCTTGATTAAGCCAGTCATTTCTTCTGATAACTTTGCAATTGGATATATGAAATCATATGCATGTGTTTGTATTAATGAGATATTTAATTTAAATGAGAAACAGCTTGTTTTCTTTATGAAATAAAACCGCTGTTACTATGTGCCATAACTGTCACATGTATGATACAACAGTATGATGGTACACAGCACATTTATTTTTAAGAACTACTAAAACAATATTAGGACTAGTTGTTTCTGAGTCAGCCAGTCCGACGGACTACCTGTCGGCTAAAGCCGATTATTTCATATAATTCTTTAGATATTTTCAAGACTGTCCTTTTCAACATGTAGGAGACTTTAGAAACGAATTCACAACTTCTATGGGCAAAAGTGATGTGTCCATTTTTGTTTTAATGTAAGCATGATTTAAAGGCTATTTTACTTATATGTTTAATTTATTAACTGGTTTTAGCTGTTTATCTTAACTTAATAAATACATTTTAACTAATCTTAATCTTTTATTTTCTCATGCTTTCTTACATATTTACCTTGTTTGCTAGCACCTTTGCATACATTTGTACCCAGAAACACACCACGTTATAAATGTCTAATTATTTAATGTTATTTATGACATAGGTTGTCAGGACAATTACAGATACAGGTGTAGCCATAAATTACATGCTTTGTGACCTTTGACCTTGCAGGAAGGTGAAGGGTGGAAGCATTGATGTTCACCCCACTGAGAAAGCCCTCATTGTCAACTATGAACTGGAGGCTACAATCCTGGGCGAGTTGGGGGACCCTATGCTCGGAGAGAGGAAGGAATGTCAGAAGATGTGAGTCAACATCAGACACCACATCTCTTCATTAGTGGAATCTGAGTCTATTACTTATCACTTTTGTGTTTGACAGTCAGATTTACTTTTTTACTACTGTGCTGCCATCTAGTGGTAGTCAGTCTGGCGAAGACAGTGGAAAGTTGCTGAAACATCACTGGTCAATTTGCGGCATCTCATCACAACCTGTGTATAGATCACTTTAATTGTATGTATATGCATATACACACACACACACACACACACACACACACACACACACACACACACACACACACACACACACACACACACACACACACACACACACACACACACACACACACACATATATATATATTAATATGCAATTTTTTTGTATATTTATCAATTATATATTGGACCAGAAGCCTATATTAGTATTTAATGTTCATATTTGGTGTATTTGATGAAGTACACACCAAATACAAAATGGTGTATTTGACCTGCTACCCACATAAAACACTTTTTAACCATTTAATTTTAATAAGTACAAAGACTGCCATTTCTACAGGTTTGCAACAGTTTATGCACTGGTATAACATAGTTGAATTGAGCATAATTGTGTATAATATATACATTTGAAATGTTAATAGGATAAAGAACTAATCGTACAGGTTCAATAGGTGAACAAAATATGCAGGGCCACTGCACTCGAAGACACAGCAAACATAAGGAAGTAAGCAAACAAAGACCCATCTGCTTATCATCTTAAAAATAAATGTTCTGGAATGTGTCAGTTATGCATACTTCACCAACTGATAAGAAAGCTCATATATACAATGAAATTGAGTGCTTAAAATGTGGTTGAATGTGAAGGTTACAAATCTGCATTCTCTATCATAATGTTGTCTTTTACAGAATCCGTGTGAAAAGTCTGAATGCAAACACAGACATCGGTCAGTTGGCTCGTCAGATCATTGACAAGTGTAAACTCATTCACCCGAGCAAAATACTCGAAGTTGAGCAACTTCTGTTCTACCTGCAGAATAGGAAGGAGAACTCCACTGGCAAAGGTTGGTCCATCAGTTACATGTCAACCATGTGAATAGTATTTGTATATCCGATATGCTTTTTACTTGTCGGAGAAAATGGAACAGAGGGTGAATTGAGTAGTGAACAACTCTGTAACCAGAGGGCACCACTGTGAATAAATTTAGGACGGAACTACTGTAATGGTTTCAACTGATGGCCTGTGTTTGTTGCTGCGTGGCTGGGTACAAGCTGTGGTCGTTGTTCCACTCCAGATGACAAGAAGCCGTTAATGAGTGGGCTGCGAGAGCCAGGCTATGAGGGCACGGAGATAGATGAAGTGGCCAACATCAACGACATAGAGGACTACCTAGAGCTGCTCTACGACGACATCCCGGAGAAAGTACGAGGCACGGCACTCATACTGCAGTTGTCTCGCAACCCTGACAACCTTGAGGAACTGTTCGAGAACGGTTGGATTCATTTTACATTTGATCTATATAAATATAATTCCGCTGATCATGAAACCTGTTTATCAGGATTCACTGTCAAGATAGAATCATGGCACAATGTTGGTTTTGTTAGAAGCTCAACATTTTGTAAAGTTGACTAGACATTCTGTTTGTTTTCATTGATACAATAAGTAAGCAAAGTTAATGATCAGTCACAAAATGGTAAAATCAAATACAACAAAAGCAGTCCTGAGCTCTTTGTTTTAAAATGGATGTTTAATAAAAATGACCCAAACCAGGAATTCTAGCATCAAACTGGGTTTAGTCAGGAGAGTGGGTCATATTCCCATGGCATGGCATGGTATATTGACCCGGGTGATGCTATGACGACAGAAAGACAAGCCCTACCAATGTACAGGGGACTTTGGTCTGCTACATGCTCATTGGCCAGCTTGACCTACATCAACTAGCCTCAGCAAGTTGTTCTAGTTCCCAGTTTGTTCTAATTGAGTATTTGCCTGTTTGTGTTGGCAGAGACGGTGGTCGGGGCCCTGGCCCGCGTGCTGCGAGAGGACTGGAAGAAGAACACGGAGCTGGCGACCAACATCATCTACATCTTCTTCTGCTTCTCTAGTTTCACGCAGTTCCACGGCGTCATCTCACACTTCAAGATCGGCTCTCTCTGTATGAGCATAGTCGAACACGAGATCAAGAAACACGAGATGTGGATTGAGGAACTTGCCACAAAGAAGAAGATGTTGGGTATGAGCTTGTTTTTAATCCTGTTTCCCTGTTGTACGAGGGTGATGTGTAGGTCCTATAGTGAACACTATAATAATGATAGAACGTTGCTAAAACAGCATTGCTGCATGTGCCAGTGAATTGAAAAATTGCAAACATGTTTATAATTTAATTTTATATACTTATTTATAAGGGCAATAACTGTTGACCATAGCATCAAGTCAATTGCGGATTCATAAATTGGAATCAAGATGGCACCACCTATAAGTCATGTGCTCATCCAGGGCATATTCGCTAATCTAAGATACTATTGCAATTTCTGTAAAACTATCGCAGTAGTATGGCATTAGTAATGCAGCAATTGCAGTTGTAAAACTATCCCATATAGTCACCCTTGCGAAAGAAGTGTGTGCTCTGTGACAGGGTGTTATAGGATGTGTCGTCCATGTTTCAGAGGCGAGTCGAGACGTACAGCAGAAGAAGCTGTATGACAAGAGTGTGAAACAATTCAACGGTCTGCTCAAGAAACAGGAACAACTGCTGCGAGGTGTGTGAGGAGTGTTTTTAACCTAGTACAAGGAAGAAGAAGAATGGTTTTATTTTACGCAAATCTAATTATACCTACTTGTATATTCAGTTCTAACTTACAAAATTACGTAATGTGAGTGAGGAGAAAGCACACGATGTAAGATGTGTAACAAAATAGGGTCCGTAGGTTCCTAAGATGTTTATAGTCGGTCTCGAGGAATCACCTATAAATATAAATAAGCTAAGTATACTGGCAAAGCAAACAAAATGGTTACGTGATTATGAATATCACGTTATTTTGACCATTCCTCTGTTATTTTGACCATTTCACTTTTGCAAAAAGGGGGTGTGTGTCTATAAGGGAACAATACGGTATATTTTTGTTAGGGTTTGTTCAGTTTATGGCACAAAGAATGAATGATAGTGATCGTGGAGACCGTGGTAACTCTAGCAACTGAGGTCATGATGACACAGACTGATGTTGTTGCTGACTTTGTTGTAGTGTCATACTACCTGACATTTATGTTGTTGCTGACTTTGTGGTAGTGTCATTCTACCTGACAGTGATGTTGGTGCTGGCATTGTTGTAGTGTCATTCTACCTGACAATGATGTTGGTGCTGACGTTGTAGTGTCATTCTACCTGACAGTGATGTTGGTGCTGACGTTGTTGTAGTGTCATTCTACCTGACAGTGATGTTGGTGTTGACATTGTTGTAGTGTCATTCTACCTGACAGTGATGTTGGTACTGACTTTGTTGTAGTGTCATTCTACCTGACAGTGATGTTGGTGCTGACCTTGTTGTAGTGTCGTTCTACCTGACAATGATGTTGGTGCTGATGTTGTTGTAGTGTCATTCTACCTGACAGTTATGTTGGTGCTGACATTGTTGAAATGTCATTCTACCTGACAGTGATGTTGGTACTAACGTTGTTGTAGTGTCATTCTACCTGACAATGATGTTGGTGCTGATGTTGTTGTAGTGTCATTCTACCTAACAGTGATGTTGGTGCTGACATTGTTGTAGTGTCATTCTACCTGACAGTGATGTTGCAGCTGACATTGTTGTAGTGTCATTCTATCTGCTGCTGAATCTGGCGGAAGACCTCAAGGTCGAGATGAAGATGAAGAACAAGGGCGTCATTAAGATGCTGATGTCGACTCTCAACAGAGACAACTTTGAGCTGCTCATCCTTGTTGTTTCCTTCCTCAAGAAACTCAGCATCTTTGTTGAGAACAAGAACGAGATGGTTAGTATTACGTATTGTCATGTTGTATTACCTTGAGGTCACTACGAGGCTATATTTGGCGGAGATAGAACGTTGAAATTGGTGGTGTATCAAAGTTCATAAGCAAGTGGAATTACTGATTGATAAGTATTATTCTTGCCTTAATATCATTCATAAAGTAGCAGTAAACATATTGAGTAGCAGTTGTGCTTAAAGTTAGTTAGATAAAGTATTTTAGGACACTTTAGTCTAGTGAGTGATAATAGGGTACGTTAGCTTACGGCTACGATAAGTTTGTAAACAAGATTTAACAAACCTCGTTATGTGGTAGAATATATAGGTGATAAAGTAACAACCATAAACTACCTACATAAGATAATATCTGTGTAAGTCAGTACCTGCTAGACATTTTGATAAGGTAGCTTTGTTGTTAAAATTAAGCATTTGCGATAATCGGGCGAACTAAGTTTATGTAGCTAGTGTCTCTCTTATTCGCTAGGGCGCTGTATAACCTAAATAAATAAGGCAGTCTAGCGTACGCAATCTTACGAAAAGTGTAACATTTGTGCACAGAAAACAGTCTTCTTAAAGACTACATAGACAGTGAATGGTGTAAACACAGTTGACAAAACTATTTTAAATAGCTAATTAGATTATTATTATTAAATAAATTATGATATGGCGCCTTGCAAGCGGCAAGTCAAGGCAAAGAGACACTTGGTGTGCGACGACTGCCACAGTTGGGTAGATTTTGCCTTATCCGGCTGTACGAAGTCATGGACAGAAACCAAGGAAGAGGGATTCACCTTTCAGTGCGTGGGGTGTTGGAAGGTGAAATGTCTGGAGAAAGAGGTAGCTAGGTTGGTAGATATTGTGAAGGGGATGGAGATGAGAATCAGCAAGAAGACAGACGGAATGGAGAGAGACGACAGGGATAAAGTTGGGAATACTGTGAAACTGAAGGAGCAGAGTAGTGGCAACAAGACCGAGGAAAGGAGACTGAGAGGAGGGAAGGTGATCGGAGGGGAAGAAAGTGGAGGATCTACGGCAGGAAATGTGACAGGTGTGAAGGTGGCAGGAGAGAAAGTGACCGTAGAGAAAGAGGTAGGAGGGAAAAAGAGACGGGAGAGGAGAGAAGGAAATGCAATGGGAGGAAAGATGACGGGAAGAAAGGAAGTGAGAGTACATGTGACAGAAGAGAAGTCGGGAGGGACGATGACAGGAAGAAAGGTGACAAGAGAAACAGCGTCAGGAAAGAATGGAACGGACGAGATTGTGACGGGAGAGCAGAAGACAGGGGAACAAGATTACAACCAGACAGATGCAAACCGTAGAAAGAGCTACACTGAGGCAGTGATTGAGGGGGCAATGAGGAAAGAGAGGGTGTTTATGGGCGATTCGATTATGAGAAAGACAGATAAGACTCTAAGCGAGGGGGAGGACGTCGTTGTTTGTCTACCGGGGGCTAGGATAGAACATGTAACTGAAAGGGTAGAGAAGGTACTGGGGCATGGCAAGGGAGGGTCTATACTAGTACATGTAGGGACAAATAACGCAGAGAGGGAGGGAACAACTGGGATAGTTCAGAAGTACAGACAGTTAATGAAGAAGTTAAAGAAGACAAGAGTAGAACAGATTATCCTCTCAGGAATTTTGCCAGTAATGGGAGGAAGGGGGCCGACATATAGAAACTGCAAGAGGATGGCGATCAACGCACTAGTTGAGCAGATGTGTAAAGAAGAGGGGGTGGGATTCGTAGATTTATGGGGATACTTTGTTGGGAGGGAAGATATGTACATGAGAGATGGCCTACATCTAAGTGGAAAGGGGGCAGCAGTTTTCTCAGAGAACTTGCTGCAATCTGTTGACAGTGGGACAGGCTGCATCTATTTAAACTAGATTCGCAGGGGGGATTCACAGAGAAGCCTGAAACTGGAGGCATAGATAAAGACAGCAGAAATAAATCGGCAAAGAACAGCCTGGAAAACTGTTCTGAATCAGGATATAAATGCATTTGTTTAAATGCAAGGAGCATAGTAAACAAAAGAAGTGAACTAAACATTATGGTAGAAGATATTGACCCTCACATAATAGGTATAACCGAATCGTGGGCCACCACTGATATATCAGATGCCGAATTGGGACTAACAGGATATGTAATGTTTAGGAAAGATAGAATAGGAAGAAAGGGAGGTGGAGTTATTTTATATATTAAAGAATCTATCCAGGCTTATGAAATAAAATTAGAAAGAGAAGCAGATTGCGAAGAAGCTGTTTGGTGTAACATAGTTACAGGAAACTCAACGTTAACAGTTGGGTTAGTTTATCGAAGTCCAAACATAAGCATAGAAGAGAATGAAAAAATACAAAACGCTATAAGGGAAGTAAGCAAACGGAACTGTATTATTATGGGGGACTTTAACCATGGGCATATACAATGGAAATCTCTACAGAGTATGGGGAGTGAGGACCACAAGTTTTTAGTTTTAGTACAAGATAGTTTCCTTTCTCAACATGTGCTAGAACCAACCAGGGGAGAGAATGTGTTAGACTTAGTTTTGTCCTCACAGAAAGAATTAGTTGACAATGTCAAGATATGTGAGCCACTGGGGAGTAGTGATCACAACCAGATACATTTTACCATCAAAGTAAAATCAGAAAGGAATAGTAAAAAGCAATACAGGAAAAATGTCCACAAAGGGAGCTATCAGGACATGGGGAAATATTTAGCAAATATAGACTGGAATAACACACTGAAGAATAAGACAGCAAAAGAATGCCGGAATATCTTAAATAGTGAAATTAAGTGCATAGTCGATAAATTTGTACCTTTCAAAAAACAAGGGAAACGGTCTAAAAAGAAACACTTATCGAAAGAAGCCATTAGAAAAATTAAGTATAAACAAATGATGTGGAAGTCATATAGATGTACTGGAAATGATGAAGACTACAACATTTATAAAGAAGCACTTAATCAAGCTACAGCTGAAATTAGAAATTCAAAGAGAAGCTATGAAAAAAAATTAGCTAGTAATATAAAACATGACAGTAAGAGTTTTTATGCGTATATTCGAATCAAACAGAAAGTTCAGGATAAGGTCGGTCCTCTAGAAGATAGTGCTGGAAATACAATATCAGAGGGATTCTTAATGGCAGAAGACCTGAATGAGTATTTTAGTTCAGTGTTTACCAGGGAAGATATTAGTTCACTGCCAGTACCAGAGGCTAAGTTCAAGGGGGCAGATTCAGACTATTTAGGACAGTTAGTTGTAACCTCGGAAATGGTAGCTAAGAAAATAAGGGCTATGAAGGATAATAAATCACCTGGAGTGGACGGGATTCCGCCCAAACTACTATTGGAAATTGTAGAACAAATTAGCGCACCGCTTGCAACAGTTTTCAATTTGTCATTAGAAGAGGGAGTGGTTCCTTTAGAATGGAAAGAGGCAAACATTATACCGTTATTTAAAAAAGGTTCGAGAAACAAGTCAGAGAACTATAGACCAGTGAGTTTAACATCAATGATTTGCAAATTATTAGAAAGACTAATTAAAGATCACATGGTGGATTTTCTTGTTAAACATAACTTGATAAACCCATCTCAACATGGGTTTTTAAAAGCGAGGTCATGCTTAACAAATATGTTATGTTTTTTGGAAGACATCACTAGGTGGGTAGATGAGGGATCACCAGTAGATATCATCTATTTAGATTTTCAAAAAGCTTTCGACAAAGTACCACATCAAAGATTACTCCTTAAGCTAAAGGCCCATGGCATAGGAAATGGTATAATAAACTGGATAGAAAAATGGCTGAATGACAGAAGACAACGTGTAGTAGTTGATGGGGAGGCTTCAAACTGGAAATCGGTATTGAGTGGGGTACCACAGGGATCAGTACTAGGACCTATATTATTCTTAATATATATCAATGATTTGGATGATGATATAACAAGCAAGGTGTTAAAATTTGCGGATGATACAAAAGTGTTTAGAAGGATTAAAAGTGAGACAGCATTTACAAGATGATCTTGATAGGTTGATCAAATGGTCTGAAAAGTGGCAAATGCTGTTAAATTTTGGGAAATGTAAATGCCTCCACACAGGTCATGGGAATGAAGAGGTAAAATATAAAATGGGGGGTACTGTTCTAAGTACTACTGTAAAAGAAAAGGACTTAGGGTTAACCATTAGTGCTGATATGAAGGTTTCAGAGCAGTGCGGAATTGCAGCGTCAAAGGGAAATCAAATCCTTGGATTAATTAGGCGAAATATAGCGTATAAGAAAAAAGAATTAATAGTACCGCTGTACAAAACAATAGTGAGGCCTCATTTAGAATATTGTATACAAGCATGGAGGCCATATCGCAAGAAGGACATAGATATGCTAGAAAGAGTACAGAGGAGAGCGACTAAAATGATACCAAATCTGAGGGATCTTAGTTACGAAATACGCCTAAAAGAATGTGGTTTAACAACACTAGAGACCAGGAGATTGAGAGGAGATCACATAGAAGTGTTTAAAATATTGAATGGTTATGAAAATATTGATAGAAACATTTTTTTCTCAGTTAAGAAAGATAGAAGGACCAGAGGACATGAAGCTACATTAGTAAAGGAGCAGTGTAGATTAGATTTAAGAAAGTTCTCATTCTCACAAAGGACTGTAAATGAATGGAACAGATTATCTCCTGATTGTGTTGGTGCTAGTAGCGTGAATATGTTTAAAAATAAAATCGACACACACCTTAAAAAGGCGGGATACATGTAGATAAAAAGTATTGGACTCTCGATAAGCCAAAAGGCTTCCTTGTCCAACTGCCATCCAGAGTAATTTTCTGGATGGCAATCTTGTTAAATCTTGTTAAATCATAAACACACAGAATATTGCTTAGGTAGGAACAATGCCTCTGAAATTGAATGACAAAAATCAAGCATATGTACTGAGTGAGTTATTGTTGTTAGAGTGAAATAGCCACAGTGCATGGATCGGCAGTGCATGGTGTGAAAGGTGGCAGACCGGCAGTACACTGACAGAACATAATGGCAGTCTTCCCTAAATGGTGCCTTGCAGAAGCTACATTAAGAGATAGAAGAAATGACAAAAGCAGAATGGCGCAAACTGAGAGATTATTGTTGGTGTTCCAGAGTGAGCAGTAGCTGTCTCCCAGTGTGGCCTGTCTGTCTGTAGGGTGAGAGATGTTGTTGGTGTTCCAGAGTGAGCAGTAGCTGTCTCCCAGTGTGGCCTGTCTGTCTGTAGAGTGAGTGGTTGTTGTTGGTGTTCCAGAGTGAGCAGTAGCTGTCTCCCAGTGTGGCCTGTCAGTCTGTAGAGTGAGTGGTTGTTGTTGGTGTTCCAGAGTGAGCAGTAACTGCCTCCCTGTGGGGTCCATGACAGTCTGTAGAGTGAGTGGTTGTTGTTGGTGTTCCAGAGTGAGCAGTAACTGTCTCCCTGTGGGGTCCATGACAGTCTGTAGAGTGAGTGGTTGTTGTTGGTGTTCCAGAGTGAGCAGTAACTGCCTCCCTGTGGGGTCCATGACAGTCTGTAGAGTGAGTGTTTGTTGTTGGTGTTGCAGAGTGAGCAGTAACTGTCTCCCTGTGGGGTCCATGACAGTCTGTAGAGTGAGTGGTTGTTGTTGGTGTTGCAGAGTGAGCAGTAACTGTCTCCCTGTGGGGTCCATGACAGTCTGTAGAGTGAGTGGTTGTTGTTGGTGTTCCAGAGTGAGCAGTAACTGCCTCCCTGTGGGGTCCATGACAGTCTGTAGAGTGAGTGTTTGTTGTTGGTGTTGCAGAGTGAGCAGTAACTGTCTCCCTGTAGGGTCCATGACAGTCTGTAGAGTGAGTGGTTGTTGTTGGTGTTGCAGAGTGAGCAGTAACTGTCTCCCTGTGGGGTCCATGACAGTCTGTAGAGTGAGCGGTTGTTGTTGGTGTTCCAGAGTGAGCAGTAACTGCCTCCCTGTGGGGTCCATGACAGTCTGTAGAGTGAGTGGTTGTTGTTGGTGTTCCAGAGTGAGCAGTAACTGCCTCCCTGTGGGGTCCATGACAGTCTGTAGAGTGAGTGTTTGTTGTTGGTGTTGCAGAGTGAGCAGTAACTGTCTCCCTGTAGGGTCCATGACAGTCTGTAGAGTGAGTGGTTGTTGTTGGTGTTGCAGAGTGAGCAGTAACTGTCTCCCTGTGGGGTCCATGACAGTCTGTAGAGTGAGTGGTTGTTGTTGGTGTTCCAGAGTGAGCAGTAACTGCCTCCCTGTGGGGTCCATGACAGTCTGTAGAGTGAGTGGTTGTTGTTGGTGTTCCAGAGTGAGCAGTAACTGCCTCCCTGTGGGGTCCATGACAGTCTGTAGAGTGAGTGTTTGTTGTTGGTGTTGCAGAGTGAGCAGTAACTGTCTCCCTGTAGGGTCCATGACAGTCTGTAGAGTGAGTGGTTGTTGTTGGTGTTGCAGAGTGAGCAGTAACTGTCTCCCTGTGGGGTCCATGACAGTCTGTAGAGTGAGTGGTTGTTGTTGGTGTTCCAGAGTGAGCAGTAACTGTCTCCCGTGGGGTCCATGGCAGTCTGTAGAGTGAGTGGTTGTTGTTGGTGTTGCAGAGTGAGCAGTAACTGTCTCCCTGTGGGGTCCATGACAGTCTGTAGAGTGAGTGGTTGTTGTTGGTGTTCCAGAGTGAGCAGTAACTGTCTCCCTGTAGTGTCCATGACAGTCTGTAGAGTGAGTGGTTGTTGTTGGTGTTGCAGAGTGAGCAGTAACTGTCTCCCTGTGGGGTCCATGACAGTCTGTAGAGTGAGTGGTTGTTGTTGGTGTTCCAGAGTGAGCAGTAACTGTCTCCCGTGGGGTCCATGGCAGTCTGTAGAGTGAGTGGTTGTTGTTGGTGTTGCAGAGTGAGCAGTAGCTGTCTCCCTGTGTGGCCTGTCAGTCTGTAGAGTGAGTGGTTGTTGTTGGTGTTCCAGAGTGAGCAGTAACTGTCTCCCTGTAGTGTCCATGACAATCTGTAGAGTGAGTGGTTGTTGTTGGTGTTGCAGAGTGAGCAGTAACTATCTCCCTGTGGGGTCCATGGCAGTCTGTAGAGTGAGTGGTTATTGTTGGTGTTCCAGAGTGAGCAGTAACTGTCTCCCTGTAGGGTCCATGGCAGTCTGTAGAGTGAGTGGTTGTTGTTGGTGTTGCAGAGTGAGCAGTAACTGTCTCCCTGTGGGGTCCATGGCAGTCTGTAGAGTGAGTGGTTGTTGTTGGTGTTGCAGAGTGAGCAGGAGATCATAGAGAAGCTGGAGAAGCTGGTTCCATGTGAGCACGAGGACTTGCTCAACATCAGCCTACGTCTCCTCCTCAATCTCTCCTTCGACACCGGCCTCAGGGCCAAGATGGTCAAGTGTGGCATACTGCCTAAACTCGTCTCCATCCTACGTAAGACCAGGGTTCCTTTGTTCTTGTTATGAGTGTAAAGTGGACTTACATCAAAACTGGTGTAACTCAGTATAAGGTGTAGTTTGTAGTGTGATGCAAGCTCGATGCCCATCTGTGTTCACAAAATAGCCATGTATTTTATTTTGTACCTGCATGTATCATACAAATAAAAGCTCCACCTGTTAAACTCTTCAGAATCTGCATTCTACCAGTAAACCATATATGGGTGATCAATTGCATTTAGTTCACATCAGATGTCAAAAGAGCAATTCTTGTGAATAGTTTAGCTGTGCACAGTCAAAAGTCTTGTTAGATCTAATCAGCATATCCCTCTTTCCATGGCGAGACTCATTTTCAACATTTACTGCAAACAAAGTGACAATCCCATGTTTTGATGTTATAGGTTTCTGTTGCCTGACTTACAGGTGTGGACCACTCACACTTGGCACAGGTGTTTCATAGTCACAGTTGTTGTTGAGATGAGGAGTGTTGTTGTTGAGATGATGAGTTTTGTTGTTGAGATGATGAGTGTTGTTGTTGAGATGATGAATGTTGTTGTTTAG
>OZ023217.1:48903076-49032092 GCA_963995525.1 Escarpia spicata | reverse complement strand
TGATTAGTGTTGTTGTTGCAGACAATGAGAATCACTACATGATAGTGCTTTGTATCCTCTACCACATCAGCATGGACGACCGCTCCAAGTCTCTCTTTGCCTACACAGACTGCATTCCTATGGTGAGTCAGCTTCACTGGTAGTAGTGGCGGGGTATATGTACATGACCATCTTATATATTAATTATAAAAAAATAGTATATTAATAATAATATCAATAATGTTCAATATATCAACATTTATATATTGTGCTGTTTTAAAATTGATTGTAAAGTGCTGTGAGCTGCCTTGGTTGTAGCAGTGTATAAAATAAATATATGTAATACACTAACATTTTATGCAGTCTGGCAAGATCACTATCCAGGTGGCAAGGTTCACTCACTTCTCACTGTGTTCATTTCCTTCACTGGATATTGACTCGTGGGCCTCTGATCTACCAATTGGCCATATGTTTAAAAAAAAACATGAAGGTAATTCTTTGGAGTTACTTATTTACCTGTTGTTCATCCAAAATTATTTTATTTGTCGGAGAAAGCTGGAAACAGTGGACAATTCTAGTGGCGAGCCATTGTTCAGACAGTGCCAGTGTAGTTTGACTTTCGCTTTACCAGGAAATGTCGTTTAGCACCTTTAATATTCCCAACAGAAAAAATTTAACAGAAACATATTTATAAAATCATACTTATTAATCGTTATAACCTCTTTGCTTGGGTTGTTGCTGCATGAACGGGTGTAACAATAATAAATAACTTCTTTCATGCCTAAATATTTGGAAACCAAGCTCAGAGGTGCAGCAAAACAAAAGGGTTTGTCAGCTGATCTCAAAATCAATAAGTTGTCAACAAATTGATGGCAGCCATGGTGGATAAAGTGAAGGTAAGTTTTTAAATGACAGCGAATTGTGTAATATTTTCAACTGATCTAACACTTGGAGAGAGCAAATTCCAAAGAGTCAGCGCAGCAACGGAAAAAACCCTAGTTCCAATGTAAGACCCCCGTAAGCTCTTGCGGGGCGCAGTGGCTAGAGCATTGGACTCGCAATTGAGAGAACCCGGTTTCGAATCCTGTACAGCCATGTCGAACCTTGAGCAAGTTCACTCTACCTTGCACCAGTTCACTTAGCTATATGAATGTACCTGGCTATAAACAGTGGTAGTTATTTGTGTAAGAATAGGTTTTGTGCAGTAATTACAGCATGGCTGAATGCTTCCCAAAGTAGAGATGGTGTTGGATAGAACGGGCCGGCCAGGGTGTAAAGTGTAAAGCACTTGATGTTGCACAGGTGATGAAGATGTTACTGAGCCCCGTAGATGACCAGCCTCACCTTGAGGTGGTGGCTCTCTGCATCAACCTGTCCGCCAACAAGCGCTGTGCCCAGCTGATCTGTGAGGCAAATGGCCTGCGTCTACTCATGAGACACGCCTTCAAGCACCAGGACCCGCTCTTTATGAAGATGATCCGCAACATCTCACAGCACGATGGACCCACAAAGACCATGTTCATTGTGAGTGGCAACTTGTCATCTACACTATACACGCCCTCACAGAACACACCTTTGTCACTATTTACATTTTACCTGCATGGTCTAGCAGAGTATAGGCCAATAAAGCCATCATTAACACGTACTTTACACTGGATATACTTTTGGTCTTGCCTTTCCCTTTGTTCTGCACTTACATAATTGTTTCATGTAAAACACCATAGAGGTCTAATTGAATATTATACCAATGTTCTAATTTATGATTATTTTATTTATACCTATTTTTACTATCGCTCCATCCACTTGTCTGCGCTATGTGTTTTTCTGTCTAACTGTTGCCTTTAGGATGCCATGTGAGCACCTGTCTAATACAGTTATGTAATGGTTTACTAAATGTAGCCTGCCGGATTGATCCTAATTTGTATTGTACGAGACATTGTGTGTTTTGAAGTATTTCATGAATGTGGACGTGGCATCATGTCTTGTGTCACATCTGAATTGAGAGAATGTGGATGTGGTGTCATGTCTAGTGTCACATCTCGATTTAGAGAATGTGGATGTGGCGTCATGTCTTGTGTCACATCTCGATTTAGAGAATGTGGACGTGGCGTCATGCCTTGCATCACATCTCGATTGAGAAAATGTGGACATGGTGTCAAGTCTTGTGTCATATCTTGATTGAGAGAATGTGGTTCTCAATCATCTTTCTGCCATTTTGAAACTTGGGTGAATGACCTGGCGAGTGTCCTATGTTACATTGTGTGACATGTTGCAGGATTACATCAGTGACCTGGCGAGTGTCCTATGTTACATTGTGTGACATTGTGTTGCAGGATTACATCAGTGACCTGGCGAGTGTCCTATGTTACATTGTGTGACATTGTGTTGCAGGATTACATCAGTGACCTGGCGAGTATCCTATGTGACATTGTGTTACAGGACTACACCAGTGACCTGACGACTGTCCTATATGACATTGTGTGACATTGTGTTACAGGACTACACCATTGACCTGGCAAGTGTCCTATGTGACATTGTGTGACATTGTGTTACAGGACTACATCAGTGACCTGGCGAGTGTGCTTCAGAAGGAGGAAAAGGATCATGAGGACTTCATGCTGGAGGTGGTCGGGGTGCTGGGCAACCTGACCATCGCAGACCTCGACTACGAACTCCTGCTCACTGAGTACAACCTCATCCCCTGGATCAACAAGAAGCTGCAGCCAGGTGGGTCGGGGAGACCGGGAGGGAGAGGGGAAACAGGGAGGGAGAGGGGAGACCGGAAGGGAGAGGGGACACTTGGAGGGAGACCATTGCAGAGTCTCAATCTAAGGGCAGCAGTTATCATCACTGCAGTGTCTCAATCTAAGGGCTGCAGTTATCATCACTGCAGTGTCTCAATCTAAGGGCTGCAGTTATCACCACTGCAGTGTCTTAGTCTAAGGGCTGCAGTTATCACCACTGCAGTGTCTCAATCTAAGGGCTGCAGTTATCACCACTGCAGTGTCTCAATCTAAGGGCTGCAGTTATCACCACTGCAGTGTCTCAATCTAACGGCTGCAGTTATCATTATTGCAGTGTCTCAATCTAACGGCTGCAGTTATCATTATTGCAGTGTCTCAATCTAAGGGCTGCAGTTATCACCACTGCAGTGTTTCAATCTAAGGGCAGCAGTTATCACCACTGCAGTGTCTCAATCTAAGGGCAGCAGTTATCACCACTGCAGTATCTCAACCTAAGGGCAGCACTTATCACCACTGCAGTGTATCAATCTAAGGGCAGCAGTTATCACCACTGCAGTATCTCGATCTAAGGGCAGCAGTTATCACCACTGCAGTATCTCGATCTAAGGGCAGCAGTTATCACCACTGCAGTGTCTCAATCTAAGGGCAACAGTTATCACCACTGCAGTATCTCAATCTAAGGGCTGCAGTTATCACCACTGCAGTATCTCAATCTAAGGGATGCAGTTATCACCACTGCAGTGTCTCAATCTAAGGGCAGTTATCACCACTGCAGTATCTCAATCTAAGGGCAGTTATCACCACTGCAGTATCTCAATCTAAGGGCAGTTATCACCACTGCAGTATCTCAATCTAAGGGCAGTTATCACCACTGCAGTGTCTCAACCTAAGGGCAGTTATCACCACTGCAGTATCTCAATCTAAGGGCAGTTATCACCACTGCAGTGTCTCAACCTAAGGGCAGTTATCACCACAGCAGTGTATCAGCCTAAGGGCTGCTGTTATCACCACTGCAGTATCTCAATCTAAGGGCTGCTGTTATCACCACTGCAGTATCTCAATCTAAGGGCTGCAGTTATCACCACTGCAGTATCTCAATCTAAGGGCTGCAGTTATCACCACTGCAATGTCTCAATCTAAGGGCAGCAGTTATCACCACTGCATTGACTCAATCTAAGGGCTGCAGTTATCACCACTGCAGTATCTCAATCTAAGGGCAGCAGTCATCACCACTGCACTGTCTCGGTCTAAGGGCTGCAGTCTTCACCACTGCAGTGTCTCAATCTAAGAGCTGCAGTCATCACCACTGCAGTGTCTCAATCTTCTAAGGGCTGCAGTTATCACCACTGCCGTGTCTCAATCTAGGGGCTGCAGTCATCACCACTGTAGTGTCTCAATCTAAGGGCTGCAGTTATTACCACTGCAGTGTCTCAATCTAAGGGCTGCAGTTATCACCACTGCAGTGTCTCAATCTAAGGGCTGCAGTTATCACCACAGCAGTGTCTCAATCTAAGGGCTGCAGTGTCTCGATCTAAGGGCTGCAGTCATCACCACTGCAGTGTCTCAATCTAAGGGCTGCAGTTATCACCACTGCAGTATCTCAATCTAAGGGCTGCAGTTATCACCACTGCAGTATCTAAATCTAAGGGCTGCAGTTATCACCACTGCAGTGTCTCAATCTAAGGGCTGCAGTTATCACCACTGCAGTATCTCAATCTAAGGGCTGCAGTTATCACCACTGCAGCATCTTAATCTAAGGGCTGCAGTTATCACCACTGCAGTATCTCAATCTAAGGGCTGCAGTTATCACCACTGCAGTATCTCAATCTAAGGGCTGCAGTTATCACCACTGCAGTATCTAAATCTAAGGGCTGCAGTTATCACCACTGCAGTATCTAAATCTAAGGGCTGCAGTTATCACCACTGCAGTATCTCAATCTAAGGGCTGCAGTTATCACCACTGCAGTATCTCAATCTAAGGGCTGCAGTTATCACCACTGCAGTATCTCAATCTAAGGGCTGCAGTTATCACCACTGCAGTATCTCAATCTAAGGGCTGCAGTTATCACCACTGTGGTATCGCAATCTTATAGTCAATCTTAGCAAACTGGAGAGTTACTGACCTCTCTGTTCACTCAGTTTCTATCTTTTTCAACAGGTAGGAAAGCTTATCAGGTACACATAAATAAATATCCCTAAATAAACCTTTGTGTTTTTGGTGTACTCCCCTGTAGGTAGATCAGATGGTCCAAGATGAATGACGCAAAAAAAGACCTCGACACCAGGGACAGATACTGCCAGACTGTCCCAGAATTAGTGTATTTGTCTGAAGATCGTTTTAGGCATACTGTGGACAAGAACAGGAAGAGGGATGAGGGAGATGATGATGGTGACAGGGAAACTCTGGGAGGGAGAAACATGACGTAGTGTAGGTTGATGGAAGAGCTGTAAAGAGGGATGTAGGTATCTAGAGGGAAAACAAGGCTGGCTGAAAGAGAGACTGGCATGGAAATGAGTGAAGTGTCCAAGTGGGAAGGAATCTTAATAGTCTGGAGTTGGGTAAGGGAGACTAGGAGAGGGAGACTAGGAGAGGGAGACTGGGAGAGGGAAGTGTATGATGGTGTGTATAAAAGATGTGAGGATGTTGAACCAGTAGTATCTCATGTATAATGTTGCATTTGACAGGAGCATCTGAAGACGACCTTGTGTTAGAGGTCGTCATCCTGGTGGGAACTGTGTGCAACGACGACGCGTGTGCGAAACTGCTCGCTCAGACCGGGATCATCCAGAGCATGATTGAACTCCTCAATGGTGAGATGTTGGAAGTGGTTGGCCCAGGACCCGTGGGCCAGCTGAGTGGATGCTGTGTCACACCCTTGTTCATCAGTGTCACTGTTAACATTGTCTGGTGCTACTAGAAACTAGCTGATTTTAGTTCACTCCCCATTTGTGTAATAATGTCAGTATGTCTGAATGTTAGTTGAGCTGATGTTCACATGAGCAAGAATGTTTTACATTCTCATTATAAATTTGTTGAACTTTTTAGCATGACTTATAAAAGATGTATTAAATGGCATAGCCAATATATATACAAGAAAGAATCATTCCAAAGTGGATATGTGGTAACAAAGAGAATCGTGTAATTACAAGTAATGACAATAAATACAGACTTTGAAAGTTCAGTTTAAAATTCCTATCACGAAGCAGTCTCCTGTTTGACATGGCTGTGTGTGTTGTCTGCAGCGAAGCAGGAGGACGACGAGATGGTGCTGCAGATTGTCTACGTCTTCTACCAGATGATCTTCCACCAGTCAACACGCGAGGTCATCATCAAGGAGACTCAAGCGCCCGCCTACCTCATCGATCTCATGCACGACAAGAACCCTGAAGTGAGAAAGGTCTGCGACGGAACCCTTGACATCATCTCAGTAAGTGACACATCCTTGACATCATCTCAGTAAATGACATGCCCTCGACATCATCTCAGTAAGTAGCATGCCCTCGACATCATCTCAGTAAGTGACACACCCTTGGCATCGTCTCAGTAAGTGACATGCCCTTGACATCGTCTTAGTACGTTTGACACACCCTCGACATCATCTCAGTAAGTGGCACACCCTTGAAATCATCTCAGTAAATGACATGCCCTCGAGATCATCTCAATAAGTAGCATGCCCTCAACATCATCTCGGTAAGTGACATGCCCTCGACATCATCACAGTAAGTGAGACACCTTCGACATCATCTCAGTAAGTGACATGCCCTCGACACCATCTCAGTGACACACCCTTGACATAATCTTAGTAAGTGACATGCCCTCGACATCATCTTAGTAAGTGACACACCCTCGACAACATCTCTGTGAGTGACAATCTGTTGTGTTTCACAGTCTCACTCTGTCTTTTCTCCCAGCTTTCCATGTCATAGCTGTCACATATGTTACATGTGGCATGTGACATATCTGGCACAGGTGTTGCCTGATAGATGTGTCATCTGTCGTGTCATGTGTGGCTCCTGTCACACCTGTCATGTCACCTGTTGCTTGTGTCACCTGTCATGTGTGTCACTTGTATAACCTGTCATGTGTGTCACCTGTTACATGTGTCACAGCCATTACACTTCTGGCTGTCCCCAGGAGCATGATGACGAGTGGTCAAAGAAGATCCAACTGGAGAAGTTCCGCTGGCACAACTCTCAGTGGCTCGAGATGGTTGAGTCGCGTCAGATGGAGGACATGTCAGACAGCTACATGTATGGGGAGGAGTCCTTCCAACCCTACCTCCAGGACACAGACATCCTCGACCGACCTGACCTCTTCTACAGCGCCCCTGGTGAGTTAAGCTGCAATCAGTTATATGCTTCAGTTCGGAAAAGGCAGAAGTTGTTATAATGCTCACAAGCCCTTTTTGTGTGAAAGACATGAAGATTGTTCAAAACTTTAAATGTCGCTTTGTTGGTTTTAAAGGTACAAACTTTGTTCTTTTGATTTTAAAAAATCATGTTATACAGTGTATTTGCATATTTCTTACATATCTATCACCCAAATGTGTTTGAGCACACCACAATTTTATTGAGGGAATTTGACTATTTTCTGTTTATGAATACCTACCTATCCAATGAATACATTCGGGAATGGTTGTGGAGAATTTACAATGGTTTTGGCCACCGTTTATTGGGGACAGGGTGCATATTATGAACACCCATAAAATTATCATCCCCTCTGCATGCCACATAAATAAAATAGTGAAATACTCAAAATTAAACAGTTAAGTAGTCGGAGAATATATTTTACAAGTGTGAATCATTAAAAGTCATCTGGGCAGCCAAGATGTAAGAATAAGTGGAGTTGATACTGTACAACGTGATTTTATGATATATGAACAAGATTGTGTGCCTTTAGCTACAAATCAATCTAGGTATGACAACACATTTTGTGTGTCTGCAACAATTCTGAATACACCACGACAGATTTACTGTTTTGGTTCGCTCACACTTTTGAATACGTTTTGTTAGATCTTCTGGTTAGTCATGTACTGACTGTCTCTTCCAGAGTTTTTCAAACCAGAAGATCTAGACTTGTGTGAGTACAGACAATGGAGGCATGCTCCAAGTAACTACGCATTCATTTTTGGGCTTCATGTAAAAATGATTCCCCATAATGCCCTAGCCGGCGTGAGTTCGCATGTTGTACATTATGTTTGCATACTAACACCGATACATAACCAAGCATAAAACAAATGCAGACCGTGTGACATGTGAATTATGACATGCATGTACATAAACAATATATTTGAATGATAACAAGTTAGTGATGATAAGTTGTAATATGAAAGTAATTTTTTTTTAATGTATGTTATAAAATTTATGATAGTTTTTCTCAGTTTATTCTTTTGATGATAAGAAAAAGTTACAATTCCCAATACAGTGAAAGTTGTGAAACTCTTGGTAATATCTCAAATTTATTGTAGAGGATTCTTACAAACAGTGTCTCAGTCTTGAATCAACTCCCACAAAATGCCTGATAATAAACTAATCCTGTGTTTCGCTCTGATTTGGCTGTTAACCCCGCCCTTGCATTGCCATGGCTACCCGCTGTTTCCCCATCATACAGGGAATGCGATTCCTGCTTCAGCTGTGACAGATGCTGCCCTCTGTATTGCTTGCAGGAAGTGTGCGCTGTCGCCATTAGTTGCAGATCAGTGCTAGACTGCTACCGTACAGAAATGGTTCATAAACAGGGTTTACTCAAGTGACATATTGCATCAAGCTTAACGTGTCAAGGTTTTATACTGCTATTGCGGTGAAATGTTACTTATTGCTGTAGAGAAACAGTATGAGGGGGTGTGGCAGGAAGTGAAACGTTAGTCCTAAAAATGTGTGGAATGCTGGCCTCAGAAACAGGGGGGATGGGACTCATTGGGAGGTTGATAGTTGTGATAACCCTGTCACACCCCCTGAAATAACTGTGTGAATGCACCAGGTGTTATTTCATTCACACTGGCTGTGGCTGTTATAACAAATCCAGTAATGTGTGGATACGTCCAAAAATTTCGTTAAATCTAAAATAGATGCACTGTCAACCTACCTAGATGTCACTGGAAATTATATAGACAACACTGTCAACCTACCTAGATATCATTGGAAATCTGATCAACTTTGAGAAAGGCACAGCTACTTTACAGTAACAAATAGACAGTGGTTAGCGCATGTTATGGAAAGATGTCCACAACTTGTTAATCACCCCACAACTAATGCTACTCCCGAGGTGCCGGTCTTTTTTAATGTTTACAATCATAAAATTAGTCTGAGTGTGTTGAATTGCGGGGTTAATGATGTCTTGGCCGCACCAGGTAAGTAGGTGGTATGTACTGGTAAGTAATGATAAGTAAGTGGTAAGTACGGGTATTTAAGGCCTGACATACCATAAATTGGTACACACATCATCTGGGTAACACTGGCTAAATGCTCCCCAGAGTCAGAGATGGTGTTTGCTTGAACAGGTCTGCTACGGGATGAAGTTTAAGGTGCTTCGAGCAGTTCTGAGGACTGGATACCAGCCATACATAAGTACTTGCCTGTACTTTACGCTGGTTACCTGTGTGAATGAGGAGATAGTGGAAATAATGGGAGACTGCACTGCTGACTGTGTTGCTTTTGTCTGTGTACAGATGGCTACGAGGCAGGACTGATATCTCCAGAGGATTACATGGCGGAGCGGGCGGAGTACGGGATGCCTGCTGGGTACGGCCCAATGGCGGGGTAGGTACAACATAACAGGGCTGCCTACCATTACGGATTTTCCGTAATTATTACATAAATTCACCTCAGATTACTGCATTACGGCAACTGCGGCCGTATTATGGGAATACAAATATCCGACTACAAAAAATTCTACACATTAAAGAATTGTCAAATCTATAAATAATGCTGCTCCAGATGCCCTGAACAAACTCATCATTCACTTGTTACAATTTATCAACAAATGTTTAGTCCACTAGAAGTGCTATGAAGTCAGTACAGTGACGTCAACCAATGCTGTGCATGTGGACTATGTTTCAACTTCGATGGCCAGCAGCCAACTGATGACTGCCCTAGCACTGGGCATATTAGCTATTACATCAGCATCTGTTAGTGACAGCAATTACAGTGGCAAAAATATCAGTGTCATTAATGCACATCTAGACATTAATACAATTTACAGGTGTAGAATTACGTAATGAAATCAATATAAGATGACGTTAAGTAGAACCATTAAATTATGTTAAATAGTTATGGTTTATGAATTGCAATAGAAAATTATCATATTTTTATTCAAATTTATTTGAATACAATAATTTAACATTGTCACTGGCTGTTAGTAATATAATGTTTCCTGCTGTGTGTTGTAAATTTAGAAGCTCGTTGGATGATTATTGGCTATTCATTAGCGCTGTCTTTCTCACGGTGATGCTCTACAGACGTAAACACTTGGTCATGTCTGGCCATGCAGGCACTTTGACAGCTGTAATTAGCACAATGTAACTTATTGGATGCTGCAAAACAAGCATACTTTTGAAATGCAAACACATGACCTAAAGGCCGACAGGAGTTACAGTGTAGCAACATTATGTTGAAACAAAGTATATTTACATTTGATGATTAATTATTAACTTCATGAATTCCCAGGCACTGTGAACAGGCTGGGCTTGTCACTTCAGAGAATGGTTTGATTGGCAAACTTGTGGACCAGGGATGGGAGGCAGTGGTGCAGGGGGTGGTGGTGTGGGGGTGGAGGGCAGTGGTGCAGGGGGTGGTTGGTGTGGGAGGCAGGGGGTGGGGGGCAGTGGTGCAGGGGGAGGTGGTGTGGGGGGAGGTGGTGTGGGGGGGCAGTGGTGCAGGGGAGGTAGTGTGGGGGGGCAGTGGTGCAGGGGGAGGTGGTGTGGGGAGGCAGTGGTGCAGGGGAGGTGGTGTGGGGGGCAGTGGTGCAGGGGGGCAGTGGTGCAGGGGGTGGTGTGCGAGGGGGTAGGCAGAAATTGTTTTTGTCTGGTAGGTAGCCCTGACATAGGTGTCCACATTAGCTGCAATTTTTTAATTGAATTTAATCATTAAAAAAATGATATCTACTGTAAAATCGTCCTATTTTGTTCCACGCTAAGTTATTCCTGACATCTAATATTTGTATCGTCTCAAGTGATTTCACTTTTTGTGCATGTGTTCACCACAAACAAGAACAGCAACCGAAATGTTCACCCTAAAACAATAAAATGTTGGAACCTCAATAAATCAATGGCTTCTTTGTTAACTGGTGACATGAAGCTTATCACTTTGAGTTGCAATCATATTATAACATTTTTAATGTATACCTGTATATATATATATATATATATATATATATTTATGAGTTTTGGTGCACAGTGACGATTTTGCATGTTTTTTATGATTTACATACTTGTTATGCAGATTGGTCAAAAACAGTTCCATTCCAAATCATACACACCAGTTGTGATGTTGATCCAGCTTTGATGTTGATCCAGCTTTCACCTAGGATCTTTATTTGTTTGGTGGGATTATACTGTATTGTGATACTATCTAAACATACTATTTGAAGTATCCAGTAAAGACGTGTTCAACTCTGTTGCAGTTATCCAGCGGAGTGTGATCCATACGAACGTCCCGAAGGCAAAGTGGGATTCATCATGGATCATCCCTCTGGTGCCGACAACATGAACTACAACAACCAGATGGATATGTACGGCCGAGGCGACATTGAACAGTACATGAACGGAAGTGCTGACTACAGATATGGTCCCAGATAAAACTTGTTAACTGAACGTCATCAGCAAGCTCAAGATACGATTTCAAATACATTACTAGATTGATGGTTCATTTGGCATAATTGTCAGAAAACTTATTGGTTTATAGTTACGCCAATCTTCTAGTTGATCTCCTGTATGTAAGTTATTATATTATCCTGTATGTTCGATACAGACACAGCTGCAGGATTAATCTGATGCAGTAAAACAGATTTGTTATAGATGGTAATATTTGGGTTTGCGAAAACTTCATGACATTTTGATTGACAAATTAAGTTGGTTTGCGAAAACTTCATGACATGAACATTCGATGGACAAGCGAGTTCGTTTGCAAAAACTTCATGATGTGAATATTTGATTGACAAGCGAGTTGGTTTATAAAGACTTGATGATATGAACTGCCACGAGATTGTTTACGGCCAGTTTATATAAAAAAGAAGTTCCCGGTAAGTTATGCGCTGGTTTGTGTGCACCTTGCCAAATGCCACCAACGCCCGGGCGTATTGTGTTATCATGGTGTTAATATACATGTCTGCCTTCTAGAAATGTCAGTTTCCATTATTCAAATACCTTGGCATATTCCACATGGCTACAGGTGTACTTTCAGTCATGTCCCTCCGCAGACACAAGAGCTAATAGATTACTGTTTGTGGTGGTCATGTCACAAAAACTATATAACATAAATGTTACTGTGTGCTATATTAAGCATGTATTGTGTCTTAAATTCCAGACTTTGTCTGGGTTTCCTGTGATATTTCTCCTAGGTAATTAAGTAATTCTATGTTCTGTTAATTATAAATGTGTATATAAAACATAAGAAATACATATATATATATATATAATGATATATGTCCAGGCTTGGCGATGTTGTATGTCCGTTTAATAAACTCCCTTTGATGTGCTAACTGCCCGTGTTTGATAAATGTGTGGCAGGATTTATTTCAGCCTGCTTTCACCGAGAAGCTCAAGGAAGTGTTTATTTTGGTAGAATAAATATTGCAATATTTATAGTTCTTACTTAAATGGAATAAATTATCTGCCAATTGTTAAATTAACTGGTGTAAATGCTAGTAGACATTAAAAAAAAAAAAATGTAATCATATTTTTAGATGTTCATAAGCAAAGCTTTCCTTGTCCATTTTCTGTCTATAGTTTGGTCTTGTTAAACACACATCATTCGAAAAATAGAATGTCAATTTGCTTATAAATGCAAATAGATTCACAACAAACAACTCTGTTAATAAACCACAACACACCATGGTTCTTCATGGCTTATTTATTATTTAGACAATACTCCACTATTCAATGTACAGCATGGTAGTAAAAATAGAATTATCAAAGACAGCAGCATCAGATATTGAGCTGCAATTGTCGAGTGATGAAAGTTGTGTAAACGCACTAGCAGGTGTGAAAATAGACTGACAGATGGACCAGCTTTAGCTGTTCAGCCAAAACAGCTTCCACGACGGGGACGTACTGGTATCTTAAGAGACTTACACATCTAACAGGGGTGTACAAGGTATCAAATGAGTTGACCCAACCCTACATTTTATGGTGCATCCAATGCCCATGACAGATGCTGGGCTCCCAAAGATTAACATTTCCCTGACTTTTTCTTATCAAAATACAACAAAGAAATAGGCTTCATAATAGTACACACTTCTTTTATTATGACCTGCACTTGCAACATTTAATGCTGCTATTGAAAATATGGTGCTTACAAAACAGATTATTGCTTTATAAAAGTCGGGTGTTAACTAGTTATAAAACGTATGGTATAAATTCAACACTGACATTACATGAAATTCTGCCGCCTTAATACATGTTTATGTTGGTTTTGGTTATAAATATAAACAACTTCTTATAAGATGCAATCATGTGTAGTTGGTGAATTGAAAACATCTCGCTACACCTACATTTGTGTAGTTATCATAAACTACGTTCTTATATCACTACAAACTACAGACAAGTCAACTTTACACCAACACTTAATTGAACATCTCGCAAGATTTGGTCATGTGGAGGCAGCGATATAGTAAAAACAGCTACAACATTCATGCAAAACAGATTTGGAAGCATTTCATACAAATTTGTAGGCTGACATTGTACTTGTTGGCAGAAGGGAAAATTTGCTTGTCAATTTGAGAAATATTTAAAGGAAAAAAATCCCTAAATATGGAACATAATATCATACATAATGTTACCTTTGAATAAAATGCATGTCTAAATCTGCTTGAAGAACTTTAATATGGACCCTTCAGTACAGGTAAGTGCCTACCGGTACTTCACAAGACCTAGTATGTACGGCTGAACACAGATGGATGCCGTCACATTCTCTCTTCCTTATCTGCCTGATGACACGGAGAGAAACTTAGAAATGTACCAAATACAATCTATACTCCATAAATCAGATTTTCTCTGTTTCAACAAACTAGTACTTAAGCGTATAATTCATGTGTGCGTTAGGAACACAGTGCGACTGCTGATATGTAATTTACTTGTACAAGCGATGGAGAACTAACTAACTACACCTGTGACTCAGATAACTAATGTGGAAATACTTATTTCTCAGATAAAACAAGTGAGTCTATGCATTGTGTATTTTCACTTGAGAAACTTAACACTGTCAACGCGACCTTGCAGCTGAAGGAAAACAAGACTGCTATAGACATTATACAATAAAAACGGAGATATTACAAGGTTTCTACATTATCCCTACGTTGTATGCAAGAACGTTGATACATTTGAAAGAACACTAAGATAATATCACACCACATCTATTCCTCACCAAGACCATCAGCAAATCACACTTACCAAGTCTCTTTTCTTCCCACCACCAAAGACGTTTGTGTCAAGAATGTTTATAACAATGTACCTTTAAGAATTGCATGCAACTGTAATTGGATGAGAATGGTAAAATAGCATACATAATCGAATAAGGCTGCTGACCGAATCCGATTATTTGAGCTACTCCGACAGCTGTCTAGGACAATTACAGTAAAATACGGATCACAAACGTACCTTAAATATTTATTTCACACTACTAATAATTTTATCAAAGTCATAGTTGTGGACTATGTTCTGTATAGTTGCCGACGGTTATCATTCAGTTTAAACACAAAACAGATGTTTGTCTGTCATTGTATACGAATGATGTGGACAATAGTTTTGTGGTCGTTGCTCATGTCATTTTGTACACAATGACAGCGTAAAGAAATAGTTTCTTTGTAATCGGACACGTTGGATTTCATACTCACAAGTGTCTCCCTCTACTGGATAGAACATACTGAATGTGTCTAATAAAAGCTAAAATGTCACATCAACATCCATGTCACCAGACTCACAAACCCTGCCAAGACGCCGTGTTCTCTTGTGACGAGGAATATCATCTTAAGCACCGAGTACATCAACAAAATGACGAGAAAGCACAGACAACAATCAAAGCTCACATCTGTCGACTCTTGATTCCAGCCTACCACAGCTGTCGGTGAGTGTAGGTCACTTCTGTCCACTGACCAGAGAAATGTATGTATGATGTTTGGCAAGAAGCACAATCCAAGAGTCGCAGTCTATTTATCACCGTCTCCACCCTCAGCAGTCGTCCCTGCATCCTTGCCCTCTACCTGACCTTCACCCTTCGCATCACCTTGACCTTGCTCCTTTGTCCTGGTGTCACCTTGACTTTGCTCCTTTGTGCTGGCATCACCTTGACTTTGCTCCTTTGTACTGACATCACCCTGACCTTGTTCGCCCTCCACTTCGACCTTGTCCTTGAAGTGCACCAGGTGAACCTTCTCGTCGGGGTTGGCGTGTCGTACGTCTGTCATCTCAGTACCACCACCGAACACATCGTCGTCTCCAAGCTCGACGTTGGCGACCCCCGGGTACAGGTTGCGGTCAATGGAGTACTTGCGGAAGTTCTCGGGCAGCGCAGGGCCCCAGTCCATGGTGGGGCTGGTCATCCGGGCCTTCACCTCCTTACGCATCTCCGGGTCATCAATCATGTCTTTCAGGGTCTGAAACATGGGTCATGTTTTTCAGTGCTCTCATGTAATGGTTCATTCAGTAACAATCAATAACTCAATATTTATGGGTCTCAAAACACCATTATTCTCATTAAAGCATTAGCTTTTCTCCCCATAAATTATGGATCAGATTTGTATTCATTAGGGCCTACAATCTCAAAAAACTTTAGTTATAATAATGTGTGGTATCCGCTTCAACAAACAACTCATGGCACTTAGTCGATTGTCAGAGCAAGTGTTTGTTACTCTCAAGCTAAGACGAACGATTTTTACACAGTCAGTAATCATATTTATTTTATAAATAACGTCACACCCAGTGATTATAAATTCCTTTAATGAAATCATCAAGTAGGATAACCAACTGAACACCTATACTACTACATCAGATACATTAAACAAATAATAAAAAGAACCATTAAGATAAATTAAATGTAAGCATCAGTCAGCTACAATAAAACTATACTAGACTAGTATAAACAAGTATTTAAAAAATTAAGTGTTAAAACAAAGTAAAAATAAATATATGTATGCAAACATTTTAGGAAATATATTAATCAATAAATAACATTAAAATGTGTCAGAATTACAACTCCCTGTTGAGTATACTTATGTAAATGGAGCCCCACCTGGAAACTGCCGACCCTGCGACAGAACTGCCAGAGCATGGTGAGAGGGATGAGGGAGACAGGACCGAAGGCGAGGATCCAGCCGATGGCCTTTGCGTATGCTGGGAACGTGTAGCTGCCATAGTAGGGTGGCACGTAGCAGGCTGCTAGCAGGATGATGACAGCCTGGAGAGAGGGAGACGTCATGTTAAAGGAATCTCCTTAATTCAATTTAAATGTGCCTCCTCAATTCAATAATACATTCTGTGCGATCACTTTGTGTCGTTCATTGGAACATAGCTGTAAACAACTGATGCGGGGGCAGCAACAATTGCCCACTGTTTGTTCCCTATAAGGGTGCACTGAATGCTGTCCAAGTAAAGTAATTCTGAAATACCATGTGCCTTACATAAAATGATTTTTTTTAACACAGTTCAAGCAGGATGTCTTTTTGAAAAAAGTAATTCAATAACACAGACTGAACCTTTTCCTGAAATGTAATTGTGATACAGAATTTACTTTTTTGTTTAACAAAGAATCCATAGCCTGACAATATTAACTTTAACTTATAAAGCAAATTGCACGAATTGTACGCATACTATTTTTAGCCTAAAATTTGTTGGAGAGGGAACAGTAAGATTTCAAACATATAGGTTCCTTGGGCTACTGATAAATCACTGTATAGTATGATATATATATATATATATATATGTGACCTGTGCAGCAATCTACCACAAGAGAAAAGGGGGTGAACTTACGACGAGAGAAAGAGGGGTGACAACCCGCCATGACACCATGTAGTACTTGTTTGGTTTCTGTCCTAGCATCATCTCCATGTCGTGGGCAAACTTGTCATATCCTACAAACAACAACGAGTATTCACTCCCTACTCCAAGAAATGAGGACTTATCTGTAGAGAATGAGACGTGAAAGAAAACTACCATAATGACTGTATGCATGGCTAATGCAAATGGAGTCTGTTAACCAATTTCAGACCAATATGACTCACCGCATTATGGAGCAGAGAGAGTGACCACTTTACAGAATTAGTTTAACTGGGAAAAAATCAACAGACTGTGTTTAAAGAGCCATTTTGAAGGGGTGACGGTTCCATAGAGGTGGCCGGTTCGGGGAGTTCCACTGTATATTTGTTTACTCACCGTAGACGTAAACAATGGCGATGATCTCAGAGAGACAGACAATCGAGAAGGAGAAGAGAAGGATGTACCAGTCAATGAGGGTCACCATGTACATACCACCCTGAAATAAGAACACAACCCCTTGGTGAAATGTCTCGGCTATCATAGGTTGCTTTATACTGGCCAGACGAAACACTTTTTAAAATAATACTTCAAAATGTTACATTTTGTAATAACAAATAATAACACAAATTTCAAACATCCTCTCGAAGACATTTGTTTATGTGGTGATGAAAGTGTATCATTTGATTAAAGAAACCTCACTCAGTTATACACAGACGACGTCAACTTTGTCGAAACACAGCCTAAGGCAAGCTTAGTAAATGTACACCAGTTTCTAGCTATTACCACAATTATCATTCCATTTACAGTATTGTAGTTATCATATTTACTAAAACTATGAAATAAATTAACACCGGTTTCTCCTCATCTAACCGCAGCCATCAACGGGTTTAACTTGGTTGAAAAACCGGGTTTAACTTCACCTCAAAAAGGGTCTGATCTGTGTCACGTCTATCAAAACTTGTTCTCATCTACATGAATACAACGTCCTACCTCGGTGACTAGCGGCATGCCCATGAAGAACATGAGAGCGCAGAGGAAGAGGGTGAACATCTTACGCCGGGGGCGCAGGTAGTCGGGGTACTCATCGATGATGCCAGACGCAATACTCTCCACCTGGCCAAACTACAACACAGAGGAGTGGAGGGGGGTCCATCATAGCTTACCTGCACTGATAACTGTAAGGCTCCAACATCACATTACAAACCCTTATCGATTCATTTTTAATCTTCTTAAGATTATAATAAATATTTTGGAGGTTATACTGCCCATCTAATTGCATGTTTGCAATTGGAAAGTTTCACACATTAAAACAAATCACAAACACAAGACGGCAACAGATATCAAGACAATGTAGTGTTGTCTTTGCAGGAAAAGGTCAGTTCTCATATAGCGCAGTAGCCAGTCCTCAGGACTGCTTAAAACGCTTTACACTTTACTCCCTGGCAGACCTGTTCAACCGAACACCATCTCGACTTCTCTGGGAAGCATTAAGCCATGCTGCAATTAATGCGTGAAGACTATTCGTACACAAACATCCATAACTGTCTATATCCAGGTACTCATTCATACAGCTGAGTGAACTGGAGCAACGTATAGTGAACGAACTTGCTCAAGGTTCGACACCGCCGCACAGGATTCGAACCCGGGTTCTCTCGGTTGAGAGTCTGAAGCTCTAAGCACTGCACCACAGCGCTACACGTAGTTCTAGCAGTACTCACCAGACTGTCGAGGCCAACGGTGAACATCATGAAGAAGAAGCAAACAGCCCAGAAAGGGGCGAAGGGGATCAGAGCCAGCCCCTCGGGGTAGGCCACAAACGCCAGCCCCGGCCCTGGGGAGAACATGGCACATCAGGACAAAGACAAGACTTCAATTTAAGAAAGACAAATTTGGTGGAATACAGTTTGGCATGTTTACATTGTAATGGCTTTGGACTCTAAAACAGTCTTGTGGTTAGCCATTTGGCAAAGTGATTGCTTTTTATTAGCCAACTTGTTTCCTTGCGCCAAACTGGCAAAATGTCTTCATTTTTAACCAAATATGATCTGTTTTGCCACTATGCATAGGGTGAGCTCATAATGTCACATAGCCCAAATAAATGTTACGCAGTTAGCATTTATTCAAATAATTCCCCCTAATACAACATGTGTTACAGCTATTAGCATTGAACTGACCATCCTCTCTCATGTAACAATTCCCCCATGATACATGATGATGACCCGCCCTCTCTCATGTAACAATTCCCCCATGATACATGATGATGACCAACCCTCTCTCATGTAACAATTCCCCCATGATACATGATGATGACCAACTCTCTCTCATGTAACAATTCCCCCATGATACATGATGATGACCAACTCTCTCTCATGTAACAATTCCCCCATGATACATGATGATGACCAACCCTCCCTCATGTAACAATTCACTCATGATACATGATGATGACCAACTCTCTCTCATGTAACAATTCCCCCATGATACATGATGATGACCAACCCTCTCTCATGTAACAATTCCCCCATGATACATGATGATGACCAACTCTCTCTCATGTAACAATTCCCCCATGATACATGATGATGACCAACCCTCTCTCATGTAACAATTCCCCCATGATACATGATGATGACCAACTCTCTCTCATGTAACAATTCCCCCATGATACATGATGATGACCAACACTCTCTCATGTAACAATTCCCCCATGATACACAGTGATGACCAACCCTCTCTCATGTAACAATTCCCCCATGATACACAGTGATGACCAACTCTCTCTCATGTAACAATTCCCCCATGATACATGATGATGACCAACCCTCTCTCATGTAACAATTCCCCCATGATACATGATGATGACCAACCCTCTCTCATGTAACAATTCCCCCATGATACATGATGATGACCAACCCTCTCTCATGTAACAATTCCCCCATGATACATGATGATGACCAACCCTCTCTCATGTAACAATTGCCCCATGATAAACGGTGATGACCAACCCTCTCTCATGTAACAATTCCCCCATGATACATGATGATGACCAACTCTCTCTCATGTAACAATTCCCCCATGATACATGATGATGACCAACCCTCTCTCATGTAACAATTCCTCCATAATACATGATGATGACCAACCCTCTCTCATGTAACAATTCCCCCATGATACACAGTGATGACCAACCCTCTCTCATGTAACAATTCCCCCATGATACATGATGATGAACAACTCTCTCTCATGTAACAATTCCCCCATGATACATGATGATGACCAACCCTCTCTCATGTAACAATTCCCCCATGATACATGATGATGACCAACTCTCTCTCATGTAACAATTCCCCCATGATACATGATGATGACCAACTCTCTCTCATGTAACAATTCCCCCCATGATACATGGTGATGACCAACCCTCTCTCATGTAACAATTCCCCCATGATACATAATGATGACCAACCCTCTCTCATGTAACAATTCCCCCATGATACATGATGATGACCAACCCTCTCTCATGTAACAATTCCCCCATGATACATGATGATGACCAACTCTCTCTCATGTAACAATTCCCCCATGATACATGATGATGACCAACCCTCTCTCATATAACAATTCCCCCATGATACATGATGATGACCAACCCTCTCCCATGATACACGATGATGACCAACCCTCTCTCATGTAACAATTCCCCCATGATACATGATGATGACCAACCCTCTCTCATGTAACAATTCCCCCATGATACACGGTGATGACCAACCCTCTCTCATGTAACAATTCCCCCATGATACATGATGATGACCAACTCTCTCTCATGTAACAATTCCCCCATGATACATGATGATGACCAACCCTCTCTCATGTAACAATTCCCCCATGATACATGATGATGACCAACTCTCTCTCATGTAACAATTCCCCATGATGATGACCAACTCTCTCTCATGTAACAATTCCCCCCATGATACATGGTGATGACCAACCCTCTCTCATGTAACAATTCCCCCATGATACATAATGATGACCAACCCTCTCTCATGTAACAATTCCCCCATGATACATGATGACCAACCCTCTCTCATGTAACAATTCCTCCATGATACATGATGATGACCAACTCTCTCTCATGTAACAATTCCCCCATGATACATGATGATGACCAACCCTCTCTCATGTAACAATTCCCCCATGATACATGATGATGACCAACCCTCTCTCATGTAACAATTCCCCCATGATACATGATGATGACCAACCCTCTCTCATGTAACAATTCCCCCATGATACATGATGATGACCAACCCTCTCTCATGTAACAATTGCCCCATGATAAACGGTGATGACCAACCCTCTCTCATGTAACAATTCCCCCATGATACATGATGATGACCAACTCTCTCTCATGTAACAATTCCCCCATGATACATGATGATGACCAACCCTCTCTCATGTAACAATTCCTCCATAATACATGATGATGACCAACCCTCTCTCATGTAACAATTCCCCCCATGATACATGATGATGACCAACCCTCTCTCATGTAACAATTCCCCCATGATACATGATGATGACCAACCCTCTCTCATGTAACAATTCCCCCATGATACATGATGATGACCAACCCTCTCTCATGTAACAATTCCCCCCATGATACATGGTGATGACCAACCCTCTCTCATGTAACAATTCCCCCATGATACATGATGATGACCAACCCTCTCTCATGTAACAATTCCCCCATGATACACGGTGATGACCCGCCCTCTCTCATGTAACAATTCCCCCATGATACATGATGATGACCAACTCTCTCTCATGTAACAATTCCCCCATGATACATGGTGATGACCAACCCTCTCTCATGTAACAATTCCCCCCATGATACATGGTGATGACCAACTCTCTCTCATGTAACAATTCCCCCATGATACATGGTGATGACCAACTCTCTCTCATGTAACAATTCCCCCCATGATACATGGTGATGACCAACTCTCTCTCATGTAACAATTCCCCCATGATACATAATGATGACCAACCCTCTCTCATGTAACAATTCCCCCATGATACACGGTGATGACCCGCCCTCTCTCATGTAACAATTCCCCCATGATACATGGTGATGACCAACCCTCTCTCATGTAACAATTCCCCCATGATACATGATGATGACCAACCCTCTCTCATGTAACAATTCCCCCATGATACACGGTGATGACCCGCCCTCTCTCATGTAACAATTCCCCCATGATACATGATGATGACCAACTCTCTCTCATGTAACAATTCCCCCATGATACATGATGATGACCAACCCTCTCTCATGTAACAATTCCCCCATGATACATGATGATGACCAACCCTCTCTCATGTAACAATTCCCCCATGATACATGATGATGACCAACCCTCTCTCATGTAACAATTCCCCCATGATACATGATGATGATCAACCCTCTCTCATGTAACAATTCCCCCATGATACATGATGATGACCAACCCTCTCTCATGTAACAATTCCCCCATGATACATGATGATGACCAACCCTCTCTCATGTAACAATTCCCCCATGATACATGATGATGACCAACCCTCTCTCATGTAACAATTCCCCCATGATACACGGTGATGACCCGCCCTCTCTCATGTAACAATTCCCCCATGATACACGGTGATGACCCGCCCTCTCTCATGTAACAATTCCCCCATGATACATGATGATGACCAACTCTCTCTCATGTAACAATTCCCCCATGATACATGGTGATGACCAACCCTCTCTCATGTAACAATTCCCCCATGATACATGATGATGACCAACCCTCTCTCATGTAACAATTCCCCCATGATACACGGTGATGACCCGCCCTCTCTCATGTAACAATTCCCCCATGATACATGATGATGACCAACCCTCTCTCATGTAACAATTCCCCCATGATACATGGTGATGACCAACCCTCTCTCATGTAACAATTCCCCCATGATACATGGTGATGACCAACCCTCTCTCACATAACAATTCCCCCCATGATACATGGTGATGACCAACCCTCTCTCATGTAACAATTCCCCCCATGATACATGGTGATGACCAACCCTCTCTCATGTAACAATTCCCCCCATGATACATGGTGATGACCAACTCTCTCTCATGTAACAATTCCCCCATGATACATGGTGATGACCAACCCTCTCTCATGTAACAATTCCCCCCATGATACATGGTGATGACCAACTCTCTCTCATGTAACAATTCCCCCATGATACATAATGATGACCAACTCTCTCTCATGTAACAATTCCCCCCATGATACATGATGATGACCAACTCTCTCTCATGTAACAATTCCCCCATGATACATGGTGATGACCAACCCTCTCTCATGTAACAATTCCCCCCATGATACATGGTGATGACCAACTCTCTCTCATGTAACAATTCCCCCATGATACATGGTGATGACCAACTCTCTCTCATGTAACAATTCCCCCCATGATACATGGTGATGACCAACTCTCTCTCATGTAACAATTCCCCTCATGATACATAATGATGACCAACTCTCTCTCTCATGTAACAATTCCCCCCATGATACATGATGATGACCAACTCTCTCTCATGTAACAATTCCCCCATGATACATGGTGATGACCAACCCTCTCTCATGTAACAATTCCCCCCATGATACATGGTGATGACCAACTCTCTCTCATGTAACAATTCCCCCATGATACATGGTGATGACCAACTCTCTCTCATGTAACAATTCCCCCCATGATACATGGTGATGACCAACTCTCTCTCATGTAACAATTCCCCCATGATATATAATGATGACCAACCCTCTCTCATGTAACAATTCCCCCATGATACATGGTGATGACCAACCCTCTCTCATGTAACAATTCCCCCCATGATACATGGTGATGACCAACTCTCTCTCATGTAACAATTCCCCCATGATACATGGTGATGACCAACTCTCTCTCATGTAACAATTCCCCCATGATACATGATGATGACCAACTCTCTCTCATGTAACAATTCCCCCATGATACATAATGATGACCAACCCTCTCTCATGTAACAATTCCCCCATGATACATGGTGATGACCAACCCTCTCTCATGTAACAATTCCCCCATGATACATGATGATGACCAACCCTCTCTCATGTAACAATTCCCCCATGATACATGATGATGACCAACCCTCTCTCATGTAACAATTCCCCCATGATACATGGTGATGACCAACCCTCTCTCATGTAACAATTCCCCCCATAATACATGGTGATGACCAACCCTCTCTCATGTAACAATTCCCCCCATGATACATGATGATGACCAACCCTCTCTCATGTAACAATTCCCCATGATGCATGATGATGACCAACCCTCTTCTCATGTAACAATTCCCCCCATGATAAACACATAAATTAAACAGTTATCTTCCCCCATCAGACAAGTGACTCACCGCTGGCTGTCACATTCTCCACCGGGACGTCCTTCTTGTAGGCCATGTGACCTAGCACGCTGAAGATGACAAATCCGGCAATCAGACTCGTCAGTGCATTGCCCAGGCCGACTAGCCACGCGTCCCTACAACAAGGCACTCCTTATCCACACTGGTCACTCACTGGTCAAGCCAGGAACATTTGCATTTTAATAATTAAATAATACGACAATTAAAAAGACCACATAATACCTGTATATCTGCAGTATGACTATTGTCTGACCACTGACTGGTCAAGGTGGTGAGTGGTCACTCAAAGGAAATCCAAGAGTTAAAGAGGAGAATGCAGACAACTACGCCAAGCGCACTCAAAGATTACATGTATCACCACAATCAAGCTTCCACAAATATATTCCACCAGAATCTCACTTGTATTGATGAAGCCATCTTGACAACATCGCAAACTATTCTACAGGTAAAATTTCACATTTGAATACGAATAAGAATTATAGTGAACGAAAAAACTATCCAGAAAAATTTTGTTGGCAATAATTTTCAATCGTTTTCCAGACCAAGTTTGTTGAAGTAGATCATCTACTAAATGGGGTATAACAGATTTCATACATTACTAATTTTTGTCGTGAAAGCTACTTTTTTTTAATATGTCATATTAAAACCTTATTATTATGGCAAATATAATTTCCTGGAAGTTGCACCCACCTGTCACACCTATTCTTGAATTTGTTGTAGCTAGAGAGGGTGATCCACCCACCCCCACCCAGGGACAGGGAGGCCAGGGCCTGGGCTGACGCTTCACCCCACACCTGACATCAAAAGGTCAAACAAAGTAAAAAAACAAGGGCATACCACAAGGTCAAACAGTTACTAGCTCCATTGTAATACTCAACCTCCAGGGTTGCACAATAACATTATTATTATTCTCATCAACAATACAGTGGCATTTTATAAATTAAAATAATAATTACAAATGTCCTAAGTTTATAAACATGTATGTTTTTTATAAGTTTATAATTCAAATTCATCAATTAGTATTATATATAAATTGATGCATCCATAATTAATATCTAATACAAAACATAATAGATATCAAACAACTGGTTGACAATAAACAACAGAGCATCATAGCAGATGGATACAACAATAAAGGTAACTTCTTATACAGCACAGTATCCAGTCCTTATGACTGCTCAAAGCACTTTACACTTTACTCCCTGGCAGACATGTTCTTATATAGCGCAGTATCCAGTCCTTATGACTGCTCAAAGCACTTTACACTTTACTCCCTGGCAGACATGTTCTTGTATAGCGCAGTATCCAGTCCTTATGACTGCTCAAAGCACTTTACACTTTACTCCCTGGCAGACCTGTTCTTATACAGCGCAGTATCCAGTCCTTATGACTACTCAAAGCACTTTACACTTTACTCCCTGGCAGACCTGTTCTTATATAGCGCAGTATCCAGTCCTTATGACTGCTCAAAGCACTTTACACTTTACTCCCTGGCAGACCTGTTCTTATACAGCGCAGTATCCAGTCCTTATGACTACTCAAAGCACTTTACACTTTACTCCCTGGCAGACCTGTTCTTATATAGCGCAGTATCCAGTCCTTATGACTGCTCAAAGCACTTTACACTTTACTCCCTGGCAGACCTGTTCTTATACAGCGCAGTATCCAGTCCTTATGACTACTCAAAGCACTTTACACTTTACTCCCTGGCAGACCTGTTCTTATACAGCGCAGTATCCAGTCCTTATGACTACTCAAAGCACTTTACACTTTACTCCCTGGCAGACCTGTTCTTATACAGCGCAGTATCCAGTCCTTATGACTACTCAAAGCACTTTACACTTTACTCCCTGGCAGACCTGTTCTTATACAGCGCAGTATCCAGTCCTTAAGACTACTCAAAGCACTTTATACTTTACTCCCTGGCAGACCTGTTCTTATACAGCGCAGTATCCAGTCCTTAAGACTACTCAAAGCACTTTACACTTTACTCCCTGGCAGACCTGTTCTTATACAGCGCAGTATCCAGTCCTTAAGACTACTCAAAGCACTTTACACTTTACTCCCTGGCAGACCTGTTCTTATATAGCGCAGTATCCAGTCCTTATGACTGCTCAAAGCACTTTACACTTTACTCCCTGGCAGACCTGTTCTTATATAGCGCAGTATCCAGTCCTTATGACTACTCAAAGCACTTTACACTTTACTCCCTGGCAGACCTGTTCTTATACAGCGCAGTATCCAGTCCTTATGACTACTCAAAGCACTTTACACTTTACTCCCTGGCAGACCTGTTCTTATATAGCGCAGTATCCAGTCCTTATGACTGCTCAAAGCACTTTACACTTTACTCCCTGGCAGACCTGTTCTTATATAGCGCAGTATCCAGTCCTTATGACTACTCAAAGCACTTTACACTTTACTCCCTGGCAGACCTGTTCTTATACAGCGCAGTATCCAGTCCTTAAGACTACTCAAAGCACTTTATACTTTACTCCCTGGCAGACCTGTTCTTATACAGCGCAGTATCCAGTCCTTATGACTACTCAAAGCACTTTACACTTTACTCCCTGGCAGACCTGTTCTTATACAGCGCAGTATCCAGTCCTTAAGACTACTCAAAGCACTTTACACTTTACTCCCTGGCAGACCTGTTCTTATACAGCGCAGTATCCAGTCCTTAAGACTACTCAAAGCACTTTACACTTTACTCCCTGGCAGACCTGTTCTTACACAGCGCAGTATCCAGTCCTTATGACTACTCAAAGCACTTTATACTTTACTCCCCGGCAGACCTGTTCTTATATAGCGCAGTATCCAGTCCTTATGACTGCTCAAAGCACTTTACACTTTACTCCCTGGCAGACCTGTTCTTATACAGCGCAGTATCCAGTCCTTATGACTGCTCAAAGCACTTTACACTTTACTCCCTGGCAGACCTGTTCTTATATAGTGCAGTATCCAGTCCTTATGACTGCTCAAAGCACTTTACACTTTACTCCCTGGCAGACCTGTTCTTATATAGTGCAGTATCCAGTCCTTATGACTGCTCAAAGCACTCTACACTTTACTCCCTGGCAGACCTGTTCTTATATAGCGCAGTATCCAGTCCTTATGACTGCTCAAAGCACTCTACACTTTACTCCCTGGCAGACCTGTTCTTATATAGCGCAGTATCCAGTCCTTATGACTGCTCAAAGCGCTTTATACTTTACTCCCTGGCAGACCTGTTCTTATACAGCGCAGTATCCAGTCTTTATGACTGCTCAAAGCGCTTTACACTTTACTTGCTGGCAGACCTGTTCTTACACAGCGCAGTATCCAGTCCTTATGACTGCTCAAAGCACTTTACACTTTATTTGCTGGCAGACCTGTTCTTATATAGCGCAGTATCCAGTCCTCATGACTGCTCAAAGCGCTTTACACTTTACTCGCTGGGAGATTTTGTTGAGTATCACTTCAACTTCTCTGGGAAGCATTCAGCCACGCTGCAGTGAATGCACGATGACTATTCGTACACAAATATCCACCACTGTCAATAGTGAATTCACAAACACTCAATCTACACCCAGTGTAATTCAGTAATTAACATACCTGCAGGTTCGCCAGTTTCCTGAAGTCTGGCTTGAGATAATAGATGATCCCCTGTGCCGATCCCTTCAATGTCACTCCGCGGATGAGCAGGACGGCCAGAACGGCATAGGAGAAAATAGTGGTGAAGATCACAGCCTGGAATCAACAACATCAAGGGGTGAATTTTGTAAATTGAACTAAAGTTATGCAGCTCTCTACAGTTCATTGGTAATAAAAACCCATCTCACCAAACCTTCAAAAACATGACATGTGTGCAACATATAGTGTCAAAACTGTCAACGTCCATTTCCACGGGTTGAAAGTTCACAATAAGACAATGAGATTGTTCAATATAACAGTAATCTATAAACTACAATCTGATTGGTCTATAGCAAACATGTCAGCCAATCACCAACACTGTAACATCACGCAAGATGTTTCCAGAATTGTGTCAAGATTTACAGACATTTGCAAACATTGGGAAGATTGGGAAGAGTACTGTGAGAGGGAAGACAGGAGGGAGACTGACCTTGCCCATGGACTTGATGCCCTTGTAGAGACACATAAAGCAAGTGAACCATGATACGCCGAGACACACAATCAGAGGCCACTGCAGAGAGCCCACCTGGTCAATGCCAGACGACATATGTAGCAGGTGGTTCCTGAAGTCAACATATCACATGGTTAGAGTCTACTTGGTCAATGCCATACAACATGTGTAGCAGGTGGTTCCTGAAGTCAACATATCACATGGTTAGAGTCTACTTGGTCAATGCCAGACGACATTTGTAGCAGGTGGTTCCTGAAGTCAACATATCACATGGTTAGAGTCTACTTGGTCAATGCCATACGACATGTGTAGCAGGTGGTTCCTGAAGTCAACATATCACATGATTAGAGTCTACTTGGTCAATGCCAGACGACATGTGTAGCAGGTGGTTCCTGAAGTCAACATATCACATGGTTAGAGTCTACTTGGTCAATGCCAGACGACATATGTAGCAGGTGGTTCCTGAAGTCAACATATCACATGGTTAGAGTCTACTTGGTCAATGCCATACGACATGTGTAGCAGGTGGTTCCTGAAGTCAACATATCACATGGTTAGAGTCTACTTGGTCAATGCCAGACGACATATGTAGCAGGTGGTTCCTGAAGTCAACATAACACATGGTTAGAGTCTACTTGGTCAATGCCAGACGACATGTGTAGCAGGTGGTTCCTGAAGTCAACATATCACATCGTTAGAGTCTACTTGGTCAATGCCAGACGACATGTGTAGCAGGTGGTTCCTGAAGTCAACATATCACATGGTTAGAGTCTACTTGGTCAATGCCAGACGACATGTGTAGCAGGTGGTTCCTGAAGTCAACATAACACATGGTTAGAGTCTACTTGGTCAATGCCAGACGACATGTGTAGCAGGTGGTTCCTGAAGTCAACATATCACATGGTTAGAGTCTACTTGGTCAATGCCAGACGCCATGTGTAGCAGGTGGTTCCTGAAGTCAACATATCACATGGTTAGAGTCTACTTGGTCAATGCCATACGACATGTGTAGCAGGTGGTTCCTGAAGTCAACATATCACATAGTTAGAGTCTACTTGGTCAATGCCAGACGACATGTGTAGCAGGTGGTTCCTGAAGACAGCATAACATATGGTTAGTCTACATGGTCAATGCCAGACGACATGTGTAGCAGGTGGTTCCTGAAGTCAACATAACACATGGTTAGAGTCTACTTGGTCAATGCCAGACGACATGTGTAGCAGGTGGTTCCTGAAGTCAACATATCACATGGTTAGAGTCTACTTGGTCAATGCCAGACGAAATGTGTAGCAGGTGGTTCCTGAAGTCAACATAACACATGGTTAGAGTCTACTTGGTCAATGCCAGACAACATGTGTAGCAGGTGGTTCCTGAAGTCAACATAACACATGGTTAGAGTCTACTTGGTCAATGCCAGACGACATGTGTAGCAGGTGGTTCCTGAAGTCAACATATCACATGGTTAGAGTCTACTTGGTCAATGCCAGACGACATGTGTAGCAGGTGGTTCCTGAAGTCAACATAACACATGGTTAGAGTCTACTTGGTCAATGCCAGACGACATGTGTAGCAGGTGGTTCCTGAAGTCAACATAACACATGGTTAGAGTCTACTTGGTCAATACTAGACGACATGTGTAGCAGGTGGTTAGAGAGAGTCTACTCGGTCAGATGTATAGAAAAAGGTTCCTGTAGACATAAGGACGTTGTGACAGAGACATCAGCCTCATGTGGCTCAACTCTGGTTACAATTAGGACAATACATATGATTTTGGAGAAACTGAATGAAGATATTTTGTGGTACCCTCTGTCATTCTCTGTCTGACACATGGGAAAGTTTTACACTAACTTGTCCTTTGTGTTCAAAAACCCAACGTTTTGGGACACCCGTCAATGTTTGCACATTATTTAACCTGCCTCATGCAACATTATATCCCTACCAAAGCCACCCCACCAAACGCATCTACATTCCTGCCTGAAGACATTTATTTCCCGTCAAATAAAATCATTGAATTTGTCATAATCACAACTTGGTGATGCTGTGTTCTGAACTTCTGATAACATTTGAAAAAGCATCACACATTTCATCTCGAGCAGCCAATGATAACAAATATATAACAAGAGACTAAATACTGCTCACTCGAAGAACTCTTCAGTTGGTGTCTTGAGGAGGTGGCGTAAGTTTACTGAAGTGTTGTCATGTCCTACGACATTACTCGTGTCTAATGCTCCACTTCTGTTCGACGGTCCATCTACAGATGCACAAAACAGACAACTTTAAATAGTGTTCACACAACTACAAAAGTGTACATTTTTTCTTCGAGTACCACTAGTTATTTCACTAAATATATGGTCTCACAACATTTCTATCTGTAGATGGAAACAACTTTTAGTAGTTACAAGAAACAAACATAGTTTCATGTATACAACTGAGAACACAATAGTTAGCCTATTACTTAAGTAATTATTAAAAACTCTATAATAATAATCAAATCTAGAAAGACCTGCATTTCTTCATATATTGTAGGACTAGGTTTTGTAAGAATTTTGTAGACTTGTTTTTTAGAGTCAGCTTAGAATACTGGAGCAACTGGTGAACGAACCAATGTTCGAAACAGCAGGAAGAGGGTACAAACATAGGTTCTCTCACTTGAGGGTCCAATGCTCTAGCTACTGTACCACAGCAGTCTACATAACAGGAAGTACGCCCCTTCTGGGAGTACACCTACATGCAGATTGTAATGATACACAATTTTTAAGTAGGAAATTTCCGATTACGGACAGTAACCTCACCGTATCTCGACTCAATGCAGTTTTCTGTGTTCCACAGATTGTTACAGCGAGCCCAGGGCAACTCATTGGTGATGGAGGCAAACATGTAGAAGAGGGCGTAGGCTATCAACACGTTGTAGTACGTGTTCATGAGGAGCAGGATCACCACAATGGCATAACCAATACCTGCAACATGCAGACAACAGGTCAATGACAGGGCTTAGCCAGACACCTGTCTGTCTGTCTTCAAGACTGGCAGATGACTGGTAATTACAACTTGTGCAATTTAGAGGGGGCTATCTGGCCCCTAGATTAAGTAATAGTTTCAAGCTTAGAGGCAGACATTAATGATTACCATTGGCACAACTGGTGGTGAAACAAATCAAGAGGAAGGACATTAATTAAATAAATGGCTCAAATGATGCAGTTTTGTCATTTAAAAAACTAAACTGGCCAGTAATGGTTGCGATTGACCTGAATGGCTTCCACGCAAGTCGTTTGTGCACTAAAAGGCAGTGTTTAAGGCACACTTTGGATAAACTCAAGACTGGCAAAAAAGTATTTCTGGCTAAGGGCCTGGTTAGTGAGTCAATCATATGCCACACCAGTTGATTGATCAAGTGAATGAGCAGGACTGGCCACACGCCTGAAATATGACATACTGTGTCTATTCTAACGGGAGAAGGCACCTGATGAATTCTGCACACATTAACACAGACGCTGAGTCTGTGATTTTATTGTTGATACGGGTTAGAGGAGAGGCATGACAAACAGACTCACCCTTTTATTAAGGAAGCCACAAGGCATTAAGAACACAGCCGGTATTGACCAGCAGCAAAATGACCACAGTAAGAGAATCGATACTTGGAAATAACCTTTAGAATTGACGTCCACCTTCCCTGTTGCCATAATTCACATGACGTTCATATTTTTGTCTTTTAAACTTAACCATTTGTCCTGCTGAACTCTGGCAGAAAACATAGCCAGTACTGAGTAAATGAAACATAATCTCACATGACTTTGTGAAGAGTTTGCGGGTAGAAACAACATAACTCCAAGCGATGTTTACAAGCATGTGGACTGATGTTTGATATCAGACAATACCTCAACTCAACCAACTGTTTGGAGTTACGCACTAGAGACTGACGTCGAATCAGTTACGTTACATTAATATAATTTGTCAATTACATACCAAATCGTCCTCAAAAATACCAATTCCAAAATACCAATTCTCATCGTCAATTCCATATCAAAATAATAATATATGTGAGCAGAACCGCTATAAACATACTTAAATCTGAAGATAACATACTTTTGTAGCAGCTTTATTTAAACAAATTAAACAATACAATCTTCTGTTCAAAGTTTGCATACACTGCAAAGAAGAATTCAGATTTTAAATGTTACGTGATACAATTAAAAACATAACTGATTTGGTTACATTTTCACCAATTCCAATTACATTTAACATAAATTCCAATTATAATTCTGCAATTGCCGTTTCAATTCCAATTACAGTGTAAACTATGCAATAAACCCTGTGTCTGCCCTCAGATGACACCGCACCAGAGAAATGGCAAACGGCACTTGCTAGATCCAGTTACATAAATCAAAAACCGACTGTCAGTTCCCAGGCAGATATTGCCAGAAAAAAACAGGCAATGTTTTAGCATTGGATTAATCCGGGGCTCTACGTTCGCCTCTGATTACATTAGTTGGTTCCTGTCTCTGTCATGCAAATACAACATCTATTTCCCTGTCCCAACGTTAGTTTCAGAGTGAAAGGGTTAATGACAGACGGTTGCTCTGTGAGAATGGTTTCACCAGCAGCCACTCTGAGTGATAATTCATCCTTCGAAGTGATTCTCCAGTTCATTAATCAGTCCTGTTATCATAAGTTACTAATATTTAAACAATGAAAATGTTGGGAAATTGTTGTTAACAAATGGTTTGAATATGATTAAATTTGACATTGACTCTGACTAAGTTCAGTGGTCACAGGAAATGCTGATTCCAAGAAGTCAACACCTTCCTGGAGGGACAGGCCAAAGTCCAAACGGAAACAACTCATTATAATAACAGGAGCACAGGTGTGTTAATACAAAATCTTTGCAGAATAACAGGAGCACACGAGTAGCAGGAGCACACGAGTAGCAGGAGCACACGAGTAGCAGGAGCACACGAGTAGCAGGAGCACACGAGTAGCAGGAGCACACGAGTGCAGGTGTAACAGCAACATTTAACACAGAAACTGAGAAGGAATTTGAATTCTCATCAAATTTTACTCTCCTAATACATAGGCCATAAAAAATAAATTCCAGCCACCAACAATTTCAAAAGTGATGCTATGGCACTGTTGTTTTCAACACCGCAACATTTACTATCCCATGCAACCTGGTCTTAAAGATTGTCTTGTAGAAATCCTAGTACTTAATCAGCCCACGTGTACATTGTCAGGCAAACTGACCAACTGACTGATTGACCACAAAGGTCACATAAAACATGAACATTTTGTCACTGAACATTCTTCAGGACAGTTCATTTTCAAATAAGAAACTTTCATTTTTCATATCCAAGATGTATTTAATTTACCTGGTAGAGGCTTTCGTCAACGTATCACGCCAACTTCTTCAGTACCGATGACGCTGAATGATGTCATTGTACACGTGAGGCAGTTCGTAATTGCCCTCGTCTCTGTTGATGGCTGTTCTGGTTTTCCGGATCCAGATGGCTTCCTTGATGTGCCGAATTCTTCGGTTGGGTTCCCTGTCTACAATTTTCACTCCCTCCCAGTCTATGATGTGGTTTTCAGTTGTCGTATGGTCTGTAAGGGCGGATTTATTGATGGTAGACATCAATCTTTGTTCCCGCTCCCTGTTTATTTCTCTTTTTTCATGTTGTCTACGTCCTGCCTCACGTGTACAATGATGTCATTCAGCATCATCGGTACTGATCAAGTCAAAATGAAAGTTTCTTATTTCATGAACATTGGGATTGAACGAGATACGCCATAGGTATGGTTCAGCTATGGTCCATCGCGTAGTGCTGCCATCGCTTTCAGTGGGAAGAAACATTGACACAGGCTTTCTGAGACTGTGCATGCGGAGACGAGAATCTAGAACAAATGTTACGGCCTTATCGATTAAATAAATTATATTATTACTAAATTTAGTTTTGTATCACCAAGTGTCTTTTTTAAATTTAAATGTACAGTAGCCTTGTACCTGCAAGACAACAGTATGACAACAATACATCACGACCGAGAGAGACAGAGGTTGACTTACCTTTGAAGAGTGGACTGATGCGCCAGATGGTCACTGGACCGAGGGACGCAAATTGACCAATGCCCATCTCCAGCAGCAGCATCGGGAAGCCAACGACAATGAGGATGATGAAGTAAGGCACAAGGAAGGCACCTACAGCAAACACAACACGAAGTAAGGCACAAAGAAGGCACCTGGAGCAAACACAACACGCAGTAAGGCACAAGGAAGGCACCTGGAGCAAACACAACATGGAGTAAGGCACAAGGAAGGCACCTGGAGCAAACACAACACGGAGTAAGGCACAAGGAAGGCACCTGGAGCAAACACAACATGGAGTAAGGCACAAGGAAGGCACTGGAGCAAACACAACACGGAGTAAGGCACAAGGAAGGCACCTCGAGCAAACACAACACGCAGTAAGGCACAAGGAAGGCACCTGGAGCAAACACAACACAGAGCAAGGCACAATGAAGGCACCTGGAGCAAACACAATACAGAGTAAGGCACAAGGAAGGCACCTGGAGCAAACACAACACAGAGTAAGGCACAAGGAAGGCACCTGGAGCAAACACAACACAGAGCAAGGCACAAGGAAGGCACCTGGAGCAAACACAACACAGAGCAAGGCACAAGGAAGGCACCTGGAGCAAACACAACACAGAGTAAGGCACAAAGAAGGCACCTGGAGCAAACACAACATGAAGTAAGGCACAAGGAAGGCACCTGGAGCAAACACAACACAAAGTAAGGCACAAGGAAGGCACCTGGAGCAAACACAACAGATTAAGGCACAAGGAAGGCACCTGGAGCAAACATAACAGGGAGTAAGACACAAGGAAGGCACCTGGAGCAAACACAACAGGGAGTAAGACACAAGGAAGGCACCTGGAGCAAACATAACAGAGTAAGGCACAAGGAAGGCACCTGGAGCAAACACAACTGGGAGTAAGACACAAGGAAGGCACCTGGAGCAAACACAACAGGGAGTAAGACACAAGGAAGGCACCTGGACCAAACATAACAGAGTAAGGCACAAGGAAGGCACCTGGAGCAAACACAACTGGGAGTAAGACACAAGGAAGGCACCTGGAGCAAACACAACAGGGAGTAAGACACAAGGAAGGCACCTGGAGCAAACATAACAGAGTAAGGCACAAGGAAGGCACCTGGAGCAAACACAACTGGGAGTAAGACACAAGGAAGGCACCTGGAGCAAACATAATAGAGTAAGGCACAAGGAAGGCACCTGGAGCAAACACAACAGGCAGTAAAATACAACGAAGGCTCCAGGAGCAAACACAACATGGAGTAAGGTACAAGGAAGGCACCTGGAGCAAACACAACACAGGAAGGCTCCTGGAGCAAACATAACAGGCAGTAAAATACAAGGACGGCTCCTGGAGCAAACACAACACGGAGTAAGGCACAAGGAAGGCACCTGGAGAAAACACAACACAAAGTAAGGCACAAGGAAGGCTCCTGGAGCAAACACAACTTAGAGTAAGGCACAAGGAATGCACCTGGAGCAAACACAACATGGAGATATATATATGGATATATATTTATTTAACTATTATTATTTAACTAGCTTACAGCCATTCATGATGTAACAAACCACACACAGCTCTTATCACCATTGCAGCATTCCGATCTTGTTCCCACTGATCACTTAATTCTTCTGTTACTAATTATAGCTTAAATTACCCAGTTAAAAGACAGTGGCTCCCTCTTGGGAATTGTTCACTACTCAATTCACCCACTGTTTCTAACCATGTCTTAGTTTGTCAGTCGAAAAAAGTACATACATTGTTCCATACATTCTGACAAGCAAAAACCTTAATGCTAGATGTCCCTGACCCCACAATTTCACACCAAGCTCACCTGTCTTGTGCTAGACGGAAACACGTAAACAAGACATGAATTTACAATACCCTGAGGCTGTCTGCAGGTTCATTGATCAAAAACAAATTGACTGCTCTGTGAATTGTCAGTGGAGAACACCATTACACAAAGAAATCTATTTACAAAGGACAACGAACAATAACATTAAACAGTCTTATGTTCACCCAGTGGACGCAAATACTCACGTCTTATTCATGAATCGTGACACACTAGTGTTTAATCATACGTAGATCTACGTATACTCTATTGTGCTAAATCGTTCACATTCTATCTTTGTGCTCAGAATAGTCAATACATTTATAAATAACTCTATAACAATGACTACCATGACATAACTGATACCTTACCAATGATAGAAATAAGCCAGAATATTTACTTGTCCAGTGGACAAGTAAGTTTTAAAATCTACTTGTCCGCCAAAATGTTAACTTGTCCGAGTGGTTGTCAAGGGGAATCAAAGCTTCGGAAAAAAGATAAAAAAAGTCTGTCTTATTTTATGACAACAAGCACAATGTTCCTGCTGTTTTGTTGCATGTACATCTGAGTGACTTGTGATCAAAGACACAATTTGATTTAATCTGCAAATTTAGAAATTGCTAAATTATATTTACAACTATTTTCCGGTCCAGTATCATTATTATTCATCATGAATATTAAAAGTAGACACGTTACATGATGTATACCAATATTTTAGTGATGCTGATATGAACGCTTTTAGTAAAAACAAATAATGATTACGATGATAGGAATGAGACAATTGTTTTCCTTGTTATTTGTTTTAATGTAGCAAAAATTTTTTATGTTTAATATGGTATATATATAAATATATATTTCACTGCTGTAAAATGTTGGCACCAGTTTAATTGTCATTGAAGATGCCGCTCAACCATCAGGAACACGACCAATTCAAAGCCAGGAAATGTTGTGACAAAAATCAAAATAAACTATATAATCTGATATTATTTTGTTCAACCTCTATGAACTTCAATATTAACAAAGTTCTGTATTTTACAAACAAAGATAATATTCAATTCACCATCAGCAAACAAACGCATATTTTTTTTAAATGTTATATTACCATTTCAATGATGATAAAACAGTTTTAACGGTGCCCGAATTACATTTAACAGGCGGAATATAATTTATAGATTTAGTTACATCGTAACGTTGTTGCTGCGCGCAGACTGCCGTAGTTGGCGGAAGCCGACATGTCAACGACGGTTGGCACCCCGACCCCGTCCGGCGGCCGTGCGTCTTGCGTAATTCGGCTTCGAAAACTCGCAATTTAGTTTAAAATAAATGTTGCATAGATACAACAACACTTCTGAAATTTCATTAATGTTCCGTTTATCAACCACCATCATAGATTAACCGGAGAGCCAGTTACAAGTTTTGAAAATTGTCACCGATCTGGATCGGCTAACGTTCGATGACTTTGAAGACTGCCGGGTTCGCGTGGGTTAGGCGTAATAATGGTTAAAACTATATAATTATTCAAATAACAAGTAGCGATACAAAGTCTACTTTTTCCAAAGTTCATCAAATATGACCCGTGAGTGAAAGCAAGTTGTACGTCGGCCAAACTGAACAATTTACCATATATGTTCAGTTTCAGAAACGCCAATCTAGGAGATTTAGACGTAAATTAGAGGGTCTCGAAAAATCGGGCATTTATACGTAAATCGGAGAAATCTTGGAAAATCAGGCATTTATACATAAATCAGATTAAAATATAACAAAAAGGGATACTTTCCGTAGACATTAATAATCATGTTATAATAAAACGTTAAGTTTTAGAAATGCCAATGCATGAGATTTATGCGTGAATTGGAGGGCTTTGTAATATCAGGAAATTTTCTGTAAATTGGGGGTCTCAGGGTATTATGGAATTGTGTATAAATCTGAGTATTTCATGTTATGAAAATGGTCACAGATCAGCTTTATTTCCAAATGCATTGCACATGTGCTCTTAAATGGGTCGACGCCCTCAGGGGGTGTTTTGACTGTACTTTGTGGGATGTTTTTATTGAATCCAGTTCTTCGCTTGAAGAAGCAGTTGATGTTGTCACAGACTATATCAAGTTTTGTGAAGAGATGATTATCCCCACAAAAACTGTGAAAATCTTCTCAAATAACAAATCGTGGGTGAGTAAAGAACTGAAAAACATAATCAACGAGAAGAAGAGAGCTTTCATGTCTAACAACCGCACTGAAGCAAAAAGGATCCAGTGTACTCTAAAAAAGCAGATCAGGGACGCTAAACTAGAATACAAGGACAGAATCGAACGCCTGTTCCAACACGGCAATATGCGCAGGGCATGGCAGGGACTAAAAACTCTGTCTGGTGTTGAGTCCGGCAAACGTGTCATACAAACCTCAGAGTCAGCGGAAGAGAGTCTCAAGTTCGCTGAGGACTTGAATTCCTTCTTTGGGCGTTTTGACCGACATGACTTCTCACGTGAGCGTCAGGAGGCGGTGGATGATATTGAGTCTCAGCTCACTGAGGATGATACCCCAGAAACAACTCCTGATGACGTCAGTAAGATCTTCAAGCACGTTAATCCTCACAAGGCAACTGGGCCTGACAACGTCAGTGGTCGGGTCCTCAAGGAGTGCCATGCTCAGCTGGGTGCAGTGTTCAGCATCCTTTTCAACTGGTCTCTGAAGCAGCATCGCATCCCCCCGGCCTGGAAATCGTCAGTTATATGTCCTGTCCCCAAGAAACCTGTGCCATCTGTTCTCAACGACTACCGCCCAGTGGCGCTTACCTCAATCGTCATGAAGTGCTTTGAGCGACTCGTACTTCGTCCCCTCCTGGAGCATGTTGGGGATCAACTGGATCCCCTCCAATTTGCGTATAAACACAATTGAGGTGTGGATGATGCAGTCCTCACTCTATGTCATAATGTGTACACACACCTGGAAAAGCCCAAGTCGTTTGCCAGGATAGTCTTTATTGACTTTTCGTCGGCTTTCAACACCATCCAGCCACACATCATGATGAGTAAACTTGTCAATATGCAAGTGAACCCACACATCATCTTGTGGGTAAACCAGTTTCTTACTGAGCATATGCAAGTAGTGCGCTATAATGGTGCTGTTTCGAGCTCACTCTTCACTTTCACTGGTGCCCCCCAGGGCTCTGTGATCTCCCCTGTTCTGTTCACACTTTACACAGACGACTGTCGTAGCAGCCAGGAGAGCATCAATTTCATTAAATACAGCGATGACACAGCTATCATCGACCTATCCGGCTCTGATCAAGTGTGTGCGTGCGCTGTAGCTGATTTCACATTGTGGTGCGACAATCATTTCCTAGACCTGAACGTTCGTAAAACTGAAGAACTCATAATAGATTTTAGGAAAAATCCTACTTCTCCCAAGAGACTATTCATTAACCGAGAGTGTGTAAGGAGAGTAGATGAATACAAGTATCTTGGCACTATCATAGATGCAAAGCTCACATTTGGTGAAAATACAGCGATAATTAACAGAAAGTGCCAGCAAAAGCTGTATTTCTTACGCAAGCTCAGGTCACTCAGTGTCAGCACACATGTTCTACAAACCTTCTACAGATGCTACATAGAAAGCTCTATTACATTTGGGTTTCTTGTGTGGTACGGCGGCCTGAGTATCGTGCATCGCAACACTCTGGCACGAACAGTCGGGGTTAGTGGCAAGGTGGTGGGAAAAAAGCAGACCAGTCTAGAGGATTTATACAGGCAACGGGCAGAGAGAAAGGGAAGGAATGTCTCCTCAGACCCCGAACATCCCCTGTTTCCATGCTATAAACTACTTCCTTCTGGCCGTCGCTTTCAACTCCCTCACTGTAAACTGAACCGCACTCGAAACTCTTTTGTCCCCTCGTCAATAAGACTAATGAATGAGTAACTGACCTTCGTTCCCCTCCATCTCTGCCAGTCTGACACTGAGTGAGCCTGAGATGATTTGTGAGATGATTTAACTTTAACTTAACTTTTTAAAAACTGTTGTAACTTATTTAACATATTTAATTTATTTATTTATTTATTTAACCGATATAACTGTTATTACTTTTAGTCTTTTTATTTTTACATTGTGTATATTGCATGTACATTTGTTTTATATGTCTTAATATGCTGCTACACCCCACATGAATTTCCCTCACAAGGGACAATAAAGTATTGTGATTGGTGATTGATTATAAATCAGTGGCATGTTAATGTTTAATGTGTTACATTAAATATATTATATGTGGACATAAAATAATTAAATAAATTATATGTAAACTATAATGTACGTGGCTTTATAGGTTTGGTAGAAAGAAGAAAAAGTTTATTAATTTGATGTTCTAGGCATATGTGTTCATACATTAATATATATTTTTTATGGTGCAAAGAACCTTGCATATAGGCAGTAAATACATCTTCTTTTATTACAAATATTGTATTACATTATTACAAACATATACTATATTCACAAGTATAAGAACCAGAATTTAGCATTGTATTTTCTTCAAAGTTTGTTACCATGGCCTGGGTGACGGAGGCATGCGTGATGAATTTACTATTTGTGACCTTTGGCCTTGCTGGTGGAGCATTAAATGATGTTATAAATACATCTTTTCATGTGTTCCAGTTCTAACAGTTACAGATATACATGGATTAAATAAAATGTGCACATATTGTAGATGGATCGACTAATAGTATTTTAGTATAGATTGAAACGGATTACATTTCGTTCTACAAGATCGGCAAGCTGACGGTGGGCGATAATATGGAATCCGCGGCCGCAAGCGCGGTTCACTGTGCTCGTCCAAAGCTTATATGCAATATCAACCACAAGCAAGACCCAAGAAGATTATAGTTAAACAGCTGTTGTTGTCTAGTCAACGCAAGTTATGATTTAGACAACCCCTTTTCTCTTTGTTGTCCGAGTGGCCTTGGTCCAACGTCCCTATTCAAGAGATTTAGCTGACCGATTGAAATGATTAACTGACACTGGCACTGGTATTGACCACTTTCTGTTGACCCAAAAAACATACTCGAGTCAGCCGGAAATAAAAAACAATTAGGCCATGCCGAGTTCAGAAAATAAGAAAATTGTTTGGTTTCACTGAAAATCCAGGAGATCAGTTCTCCTTTCCAGGAGATCGGGGGATTTGGTGGATTTCCAGGAGTCCCCCCAGCGAATGCAGGAGACTTAACATGTATGGTTTACGATTTTGTGAAATACAGTTTAGATCAACGATGGCTCATGCCCAGTCTGTCCTACACATATGACAGAGCTAGGTCAGTGCATTCAGAGGATGACCCTGTTAACGCAGGTCAAACACTGACATACTACATACTGGCGGTGGAACAACAAGACACCGACACGACAAATTGGAAAGCATGTGATTGGTAGCGAACTTCATTTACGTTTGAATTTCCTCACACAAAAAGTTTCCAATGTTGCACGCGTCACTATTTACTGTAAATTTTCACTTGTCCACCGGATTTAGCAAGATTTAACAAGATTGCCATCGAGAAAATTAACTCTAGATGGCAGGTGAATAAGGAAGCCTTTTGGCTTATCGAGAGTCCAATACTTTTTATCTACGTGTATCCCGCCCCTTTAAGGTGTATCGATTTTATTTTTAAACATTCACGCTACTAGCACCAACACAATCAGGAGATAATCTGTTCCATTCATTTACAGTCCTTTGTGAAAATGAGAACTTTCTTATATCTAATCTACACTGTTCCTTTACTAGTGTAACTTCATGTCCTCTGGTCCTTCTATCTTTCTTAACTGAAAAAAAATATTTCTATCAATATTTTCATCACTATTCAAAATTTTAAACACTTCTATCTGATCTCCTCTCAATCTCCTGGTCTCTAGTGTTGTTAAACCACATTTTTAGGCGTATTTCGTAACTAAGATCCCTCAGTTTTGGTTCATTTTAGTTGCTCTCCTCTGTACTCTTTCTAGCATCTCTATGTCCTTCCTGCGATATGGCCTCCACGCTTAAATACAATATTCTAAATGAGGCCTAACTATTGTTTTGTACAGCGGTATTATTAGCTCTTTTTCCTTATACGTTATGTTTCGCCTAATTAATCCAAGGATTTGATTTCCCTTTGATGCTGCAATTCCGCACTGCTCTGAAACCTTCATATCAGCACTAATGGTTAACCTAAGTCCTTTTCTTTTATAGTAGTACTTAGTACAGTACCCCCCATTGTATATTGTACATCTTCGTTCCTATGTCCTGTGTGGAGGCATTTACATTTCCCCAAATTGAACAACATTTGCCATTTTTCAGACCATTTTATCAATCTGTCAAGATCATCTTGTAAATGCTGATCCCTGTGGTACCCCAATCAAAACTGAGTTCCAGTTTGAAGCCTCCCCATCAACTACTACCCATTGTCTTCTGTCAATCAGCCATTTTTCTATCCAGTTAATTAAACCATTTCCTATGCCATGGGCCTTTAGTTTAAGCAGTAATCTTTGATGTGGCACTTTATCGAAAGCTTTCTGAAAATCTAAGTAGATGATATCAACTGGTGATCCCTCGTCTACCCACTTAGTGATATCTTATATGGATAACCATTTTTGCAGTCATTTTATTTGTTCAGACCAAAAATCACTTCTCCCGGACAAATGGAGAAGTGCTATTTCGAACGCTGCTTACGAACTGAGTTTTTGTACACAAACAAATCAGATTAACAACTTGCTCTAGATCTTACAAATGATAACATCCATAGATCCTACAATCCTAGGCGGTTTCTGGCCTTAAAAGCAATGTAGCCATGACCTTGGGCTGTTGTTTGTCGTTTCTACTCGTGTTTGAACATCTAAACTGTGTCAGCCACAGACAGTACCTACATATTCTCCACAGAAACACCTCCCCTCTGACCGTAAACAGGAAGACAACAAAAACAAGAGCACCAAGCAGCAATTACACTATTTAACGAGTGAAAACAATCTCCAGTCACGTCGCCAACTGCTTGCGAAAACACAGAAGTACTATTTGATCTCTAACAACCTGTGTTGAATGCAACCAAACCAAGAGAACTGGCTGCCCGGATTATCTCATGTCAGACAAAGTATCCAACAGATCAGAGTGACTTGAATCATGTAGATCAAATATATTAGAATAAATAATTCTTACTGTGGACACCAAAAGAATGGAATCAATTGTAAACTGATTGTGTAAATATCACGGGTGTCAATATGAACATAACTGATCCTTCATAAATCTAACAAAAGTAGACACAAATCTACATTAAAAATTATAATTATTTCATTGACCATTATCTGGGGCCTGGTCACTTAATAATAATAATTATACATTTATGCACCGCTAATTGAAGACTGATAAGAGTCATGCTGCACTGCTACCATGGCCTGTCCAACATTATCATTAGCCATAGAGCAGACCGCAATAACTGTGTGTGGCTGTGTGTGCTAGCCTTAGTCACAGCCACACAGTGACAGTCACAGCCACACCGTGACAGTCACAGCCACAGCCACACAGTGACAGTCACAGCCACACAGTGACAGTCACAGCCACACAGTGACAGTCACAGCCACACCGTGACAGTCACAGCCACACAGTGACAGTCACAGCCACACCGTGACAGTCACAGCCACACCGTGACAGTCACAGCCACAGCCACACAGTGACAGTCACAGCCACACAGTGACAGTCACAGCCACACAGTGACAGTCACAGCCACACAGTGACAGTCACAGCCACACAGTGACAGTCACAGCCACACAGTGACAGTCACAGCCACACAGTGACAGTCACAGCCACACAGTGACAGTCACAGCCACACAGTGACAGTCACAGCCACACAGTGACAGTCACAGCCACACCGTGACAGTCACAGCCACACAGTGACAGTCACAGCCACACAGTGACAGTCACAGCCACACAGTGACAGTCACAGCCACACCGTGACAGTCACAGCCACACAGTGACAGTCACAGCCACACAGTGACAGTCACAGCCACACAGTGACAGTCACAGCCACACCGTGACAGTCACAGCCACACAGTGACAGTCACAGCCACACTGTGACAGTCACAGCCACACAGTGACAGTCACAGCCACACAGTGACAGTCACAGCCACACAGTGACAGTCACAGCCACACAGTGACAGTCACAGCCACACAGTGACAGTCACAGCCACACAGTGACAGTCACAGCCACACAGTGACAGTCACAGCCACACAGTGACAGTTACAGCCACACAGTGACAGTTACAGCCACAGCCACACCATGACAGTCACACCCACACAGTGACAGTGACAGTCACAGCCACACAGTGACAGTCACAGCCACACAGTGACAGTCACAGCCACACAGTGACAGTCACAGCCACACAGTGACAGTCACAGCCACACAGTGACAGTCACAGCCACACAGTGACAGTCACAGCCAAACAGTGACAGTCACAGCCACACAGTGACAGTCACAGCCACACCGTGACAGACACAGCCACACAGTGACAGTCACAGCCACACAGTGACAGTTACAGCCACACAGTGACAGTTACAGCCACAGCCACACCATGACAGTCACACCCACACAGTGACAGTCACAGCCACACAGTGACAGTCACAGCCACACAGTGACAGTCACAGCCACACAGTGACAGTCACAGCCAAACAGTGACAGTCACAGCCAAACAGTGACAGTCACAGCCAAACAGTGACAGTCACAGCCACACAGTGACAGTCACAGCCACACAGTGACAGTCACAGCCACACAGTGACAGTCACAGCCAAACAGTGACAGTCACAGCCACAGTGACAGTCACAGCCACACAGTGACAGTCACAGCCACAGTGACAGTCACAGCCACACAATGACAGTGACAGCCACACAGTGACAGTCACAGCCAAACAGTGACAGTCACAGCCAAACAGTGACAGTCACAGCCACAGTGACAGTCACAGCCACACAGTGATGTCACAGCCACAGCCACAGTGACAGTCACAGCCACACAGTGACAGTCACAGCCACACAATGACAGTGACAGCCACACAGTGACAGTCACAGCCAAACAGTGACAGTCACAGCCACACAGTGTCAGTCACAGGCACAGTGACAGTCACAGCCAAACAGTGACAGTTACAGCCACACAGTGACAGTCACAGCCACACAGTGACAGTCACAGCCAAACAGTGACAGTCACAGCCACACAGTGTCAGTCACAGCCACAGTGACAGTTACAGCCAAACAGTGACAGTTACAGCCACACAGTGACAGTCACAGCCACACAGTGACAGTCACAGCCACACAGTGACAGTCACAGCCAAACGGTGACAGTCACAGCCACAGCCACACAGTGACAGTCACAGCCTCACAGTGACAGTCACAGCCAAACAGTGACAGTGACAGCCACACAGTGACAGTCACAGCCAAACAGTGACAGTGACAGCCACACAGTGACAGTCACAGCCAAACAGTGACAGTCACAGCCAAACAGTGACAGTTACAGCCAAACAGTGACAGTGACAGCCACACAGTGACAGTCACAGCCAAACAGTGACAGTCACAGCCACACAGTGTCAGTCACAGCCACAGTGACAGTTACAGCCAAACAGTGACAGTTACAGCCACACAGTGACAGTCACAGCCACACAGTGACAGTCACAGCCACACAGTGACAGTCACAGCCAAACGGTGACAGTCACAGCCACAGCCACACAGTGACAGTCACAGCCTCACAGTGACAGTCACAGCCAAACAGTGACAGTCACAGCCACACAGTGACAGTCACAGCCACACAGTGACAGTCACAGCCACACAGTGACAGTCACAGCCACAGACACACAGTGACAGTCACAGCCAAACAGTGACAGTTACAGCCACACAGTGACAGTCACAGCCACAGCCACACAGTGACAGTCACAGCCACACAGTGACAGTCACAGCCAAACAGTGACAGTCACAGCCAAACAGTGAAAGTTACAGCCACACAGTGACAGTCACAGCCACACAGTGACAGTCACAGCCAAACAGTGACAGTCACAGCCAAACAGTGACAGTCACAGCCACACAGTGACAGTCACAGCCACACAGTGACAGTCACAGCCACAATGACAGTTACAGCCACACAGTGACAGTCACAGTCAAACAGTGACAATTACAGCCAAACAGTGACAATTACAGCCAAACAGTGACAATTACAGCCACACAGTGACAGTCACAGACACACAGTGACAGTCACAGCCACACAGTGACAGTCACAGCCACACAGTGACAGTCACACAGTGACAGTCACAGCCACACAGTGACAGTCACAGCCACACAGTGACAGTTACAGCCACACAGTGACAGTCACAGCCACACAGTGACAGTCACAGCCAAACAGTGACAGTTACAGCCACACAGTGACAGTCACAGCCACACAGTGACAGTCACAGCCAAACAGTGACAGTCACAGCCACACAGTGACAGTCACAGCCACACAGTGACAGTCACAGCCACACAGTGACAGTCACAGCCACACAGTGACAGTCACAGCCACACAGTGACAGTCACAGCCACACAGTGACAGTTACAGCCACAGCCACGCAGTGACAGTCACAGCCACACAGTGACAGTCACAGCCAAACAGTGACAGTCACAGCCACGCAGTGACAGTCACATCCACGCAGTGACAGTCACAGCCACGCAGTGACAGTCACATCCACGCAGTGACAGTCACAGCCACACAGTGACAGTCACAGCCACACAGTGACAGTCACAGCCACACAGTGACAGTCACAGCCACACAGTGTCAGTCACAGCCACACAGTGTCAGTCACATCCACACAGTGACAGTCACAGCCACAGTCACAGCCACACAGTGTCAGTCACAGCCACACAGTGTCAGTCACAGCCACACAGTGTCAGTCACATCCACACAGTGACAGTCACAGCCACAGTCACAGCCACACAGTGACAGTCACAGCCACACAGTGACAGTCACAGCCACAGAGTGACAGTCACAGCCACAGAGTGACAGTGACAGCCACACAGTGACAGCTACACAGTGTCAGTGACAGCCACACAGTGACAGTCACAGCCACAAAGTGACAGTGACAGCCACACAGTGACAGTGACAGCCACACAGTGTCAGTCACAGCCACACAGTGTCAGTCACAGCCACAAAGTGACAGTGACAGCCACACAGTGACAGTGACAGCCACAGTCACAGCCACACAATGTCAGTCACAGCCACACAGTGACAGTCACAGCCACAAAGTGACAGTGACAGCCACACAGTGACAGTCACAGCCACACAGTGACAGTCACAGCCACACAGTGACAGTCACAGCCACACAGTGACAGTCACAGCCACACAGTGACAGTCACAGCCACACAGTGACAGTCACAGCCACACAGTGACAGTCACAGCCACACAGTGACAGTCACAGCCACACAGTGACAGTCACAGCCACACAGTGACAGTCACAGCCACACAGTGACAGTCACAGCCACACAGTGACAGTCACAGCCACACAGTGACAGTCACAGCCACACAGTGACAGTCACAGCCACACAGTGACAGTCACAGCCACACAGTGACAGTCACAGCCACACAGTGACTGTCACAGCCACACAGTGACAGTCACAGCCACACAGTGACAGTCACAGCCACACAGTGACAGTCACAGCCACACAGTGACAGTCACAGCCACACAGTGACAGTCACAGCCACACAGTGACAGTCACAGCCACACAGTGACAGTCACAGCCACACAGTGACAGTCACAGCCACACAGTGACAGTCACAGCCACACAGTGACAGTCACAGCCACACAGTGACAGTCACAGCCACACAGTGACAGTCACAGCCACACAGTGACTGTCACAGCCACACAGTGTCACGCTATTACCAGCTTCATTGAGTGAGACGCAACAAATTTTTGTCGAATAAATCTATCATAAAGCCTATCTTTGCATATTGTTTATTCCAACTTCCATTCTGAATTATCACTAATAACTAGTCTGAAGAAAATGTTTGCATGATACTGTTTGTAATACAGCTTGTGCATATCCAGTGCTGAATTTGTGATAACAGCAGTGGCTATATTTTGTCTCATGAGAGAAAGTTTGTCTTAGTTGCTTTATCGGACTGGACAGTTGCCTGTATGAGGTCTTGCATGCTCCTTGTTTGTCTGAAGTATGCATAGATGTTGACTGCAGAACAGCCATTAAAACATACCCGATCATATGATAACATGTTGAAATAGTAGTATTTCATGACTACATGCTAGAGCCAAAGTATGTCGTGTGGTGATCAAATATAACGCATTTGAAAATTACATAAAAATACGAGGCAAAATCTTTCTTGCATCGTTTAAATAATCCAACATAATGTTCTGACCAACTTACCACCTCCATTCCTGTAGCACAGATAGGGAAACCTCCAAATGTTTCCCAACCCCACAGCGTATCCGAGTCCGGCGAAGAAGTACTCCACTTTGCGACTCCACGTCTCACGATCCCCGCTCGAGTGGCGCCGCCTACGTATGATGACATCATTGTTCTTGTTCTGAAACCGTCAATGACGTTTTACTCTAAAGCAAGAATGCATGTTAATTTTACACCGATAATGAACAGTTTGATTATAAAATAATCCATAATCTATAACAAAAATGATTATGTAGTTATTTATTATCTTGTTCGCCTAAATATGCTGTAATGAACCACAACTGTTAATATTGGTGTGTCACTGTTATATGAACTTATGAATAAAAATGTTCAGTATGTTGGCTAGTAAACACATGTTGCCAATTTCCAATTACTCAGTTTATCAGGGTCTTTCAGTGATGTGATGATGTGATCATTCATTCAGTGATGTGATGATGTGATCATTCAGGCAGTGACGGACGTATCATTAAAACTCCTCCATCAATCAGTTTGAAATTTATCTCGTCATATTTCAGTTTATTTCACACAAAAAAGAACCTGTAACTAGTATTCACAATAACATGTTGGTTCGTTTGCACATATTTCTTATTTTGTTTTGGTTAAAATCAAACAAACTGGTTAAAAAACAGAGAACCTTACAAACACCTGGCTAGTGTCGTCAACTTCAAGTGAACGCACTGAAGTCCCCACTAGTTTGTTTGCTTGACAAGTTTGTCTTTTCTTGTGGGAGTGTTTATGTCAACAAGTCAGCTAGAATCTAGCCAGAGATATTTAAAAATCATGAGGACAGACAAGGTGATGCACATGTTTCTTGTTGTGGTCTCGCAAAATCAGCCTTTGTTCTTTTTTTAAAGTACTGCATTTTTCACATGGAATGTGACCAGATCTGTCTTCTTCCACCAGAGCCCAATAAGATTGCATGCCTTATGTTGGTACCACTTGCAGCTGGCCCTACTAACATATCAAATCAGAAACTAACAGTGCACGCACAAACCACCACATTTTATTGGGCTGTTTATTGGGTCCAAAGCTCCATCAGGCTAACAATGTGGTGTTTTTTCCAGGAAGTCTATTTTTAGGTCACAGCCAGTGTGTGTTTGAGTACACAATAACACCCTTCCAGTTCAGTCCTGTGGCAGCATTCTAATATGTCCACATTTGTAAAAATACAACAAGAAATTACTGTTTACAGAATTGTTTATTATAAGACGTCATCTAACACAAGCAACAAGGTCTTGTGGAAAATGCAATGTGAGGTGTCATCACCGTATATATATATATATATATATACATTATATATATGCTATCATTATATGGCAATCTGCATGCCAAACAAGTTAGTAAATATATTAAAATGACATTCAATACACCAGTGACAGGCATCGCGGCTGACCTGAATAGGAACTGTTTGGGCATCTAATCCAATGCTCATTACCGGAGCGAGGTAATTCATGTTGTGTCTAGCACTGGCAACTCAGCTAGCGACAGGCAGTACACCTGTAACAACGGTTTACCTTTAACAATCATTAATCATTTACCTAGAGTTCTACTTGTCATTTATACTTGTTCTATTTATGCGTACACAGTTTTTACAACTGTGTTGTGCGAAAACACAGAGAAAAACTTAACAAACACGCCAACTTTTAAATATATATTCGTTGCCTTCCCAAACGTGGCTGCGACGACTGTGCAAAGGCTAAGCTATCTCATCTGTTACGTATCAACTACGTAGGCTTTACCATTCTTCTTGCAGTTTGCATTAAAACAACGCTGAGGAAATTAATTATGGGTCCAATGTGTGGCTTCATTGGAATAATTAAACTTTATTTACAGACCAGATATATTTCAAGTGTACTGTGTAGACACAGGACAGCAATGATTCTAACTGTCTCTCACTGACTCTTTCACTCAGCAATACCTTCTCACCAGGCACTCACTTAGTAGATAAGTCTCAGTAACTAAAGGCTCTAGATATATCCCAAAAATATACGCGCAGTCGATGTCTACATATATATACATATACGTAAATTATAAAATGTTTGCTTCCCACAGACATAAACAATTTCTGTCGTAAAACAGTTTCCTCTCCACGCACACGTCACGTGACTTACTCTTAACTTAGTCACAAATCTGAAACAGCAAATTATAATTATGTACTCTAACTATAACGCTCGTATTACGACAACAAACAAAACATATTTAACTACTGGATATCATTTATCACTCACTACCTGATCTACTGATGCCAAATATTATGCCTTACATATGCACATAAACATCACCCGAATAAAATTTTACGCCCGGATAAATGTAAGCGCGACAACGGCAATGGCAAGAGAGAGATCTGGAGACGGATGATTGAAGCCACTAAAGTTCGACCCCCGTGGCCGACATGAGTGAGTGAGTAACAACAACATACGAGGCATATATATATATATATACATATATATGCCTCATATGTTAATTATTATACACATATATATACATCACAATTGAAGACATGACAATTATAACATCACAATTAGTTGTTCTACGCCAGTGTTCACAGTTTCTCAGGTTTACACAAACCAAAACATGTTCTACTGCAAACCATAGAAGTGACTGCCAGTAACAAAACTGACCCCCCATGTCTAGAAATTCAAAATGTTCAATCCTCCCACACCCCTCACTGCCTCCCACACCACTCACTCCCTCCTTCACCCTTCACTGCCTCCCTCACCCCTCACTGCCTCCCACACGCCTCACCCCTCACTGCCTCCCACACCCCTCACTGCCTCCCACACCCCTCACTCTTTCCCACACTCCTCACTCCTTCCCACACCCCTAAATCCCTCCCACACCCCTCACTGCCTCCCACACCCCTCACTGCCTCCCACACCCCTCACTGCCTCCCACACCCTTCACTGCCTCCCTCACCCCTCACTGCCTCCCACCCCTCACTGCCTCCCACACCCCTCACTCCCTCCCACACCCCCACAGCCCTCACTCCCTCCCACACCCCTCACTCCCTCCCACACCCCTCACTCCCTCCCACACCCCTCATTACCCTTCAATGGAGTTAAATCCTAACTGCTCTGAGCGATGTTAAGACAACTAAATGATGTTGCTACAAATCTGTGATTTTGTAGGAATATAAGTGACTTTATGATGTCATTTCGCACCACTCGCTGATGCTGAATATATCGCGATAGAGCGAAAAAATGGGTGTACTACAAGGCGGCAACTTCGGCATATTTTGGGCGAGGTGGCATAGAAAACGGCAAGGGGAAACACTGACAGAAACACAAGATTTTTTAGAAACCTGGATCACAACTTGCACAATAGATGCCCAGAATAGACAGGAAATGGTTCCAAGAAAAGTGGCCAACCACCTATTGGCATTGATCCTGGAGCCACTACATAAGGCTCTATGAAGAGAGACCTGCCAGCTACAGAAGACATGCCCCAGGGCTAGCAAATGCCAGTGTTCAACAAAGTGACCTTGATGGAGTGCTACTGGCACGGTGGACTTGATGTAGGACACCAGTTACTCACAAACCTCATAACTCTCTGCAGAAGCTATCAATCAACAGCTGCTGTTGAGGACACATTTGGTACTAAAGTAAGCTCACTGACTTGTGTCATCCATTTATGATTGGGCTGATAATCTATTCAGCCTGGTTATGTTTCGGGTTTCATGGAAGTAGAACAGTAACTGACTCACATATGTTGCACTTGACAGCATCCAGATCATTTTCTTTCTCAAGCTAAACACCTCATATTACACCTGTAATTAACAAACTAGACAAAGAACAATGCAGCAAACTGTTACAACTGAATATGTTGTTTATTATACAAAAAACTAGTATCTACTTGCTAATATTCGGTCGTAAAAAACACGTCGAAACAGTTCGGACGATCCGGAGGCCCTCGCATTACGTCTAATTGAGTTACTGAGTGACGATGCCGTATTGGCGAAACTCAAAAGTGCGTTGTATCCGCGTGACATTGCGGAAAAACTCGATACTCTAAACGGTCGCATCGAACATTTGACAAAAGAAATACGAGCGAAGGACTCGCGAATCGCCGAGCTGGAAACGAAGGTCGACACGCTTGAGCAAACAGCTGACAAACTTGAACAATATACTCGTCGCTCAAACTTAACTTTCCACGGCATCGCGGAAAGAAGCGAGGGTGAGGACACTGACACCATAGTCCTCGAGATCATCAATGACAAGATGAAAACTACGCCGCCACTAACTAGAGAGGACTTAGAGCGAAGCCATCGCCTTGGCGCTAAACGAGCCACGGGGTCCCGCCCAATCATTGTGCGCTTTAAGACAGAGCGAAAGCGTGATAACGTTTTCCGCAGGCGCTTTAACCTGAAAGACTACAACAGAAGAAATAGTAATGCACGGGTCTTCGTTAACGAAGATTTAACAAGTCGTAGGTCAATGTTGGCTTATGAATGAAGAAAACTGAAGAAACAAAAAAAGATCAACGACTGCTGGACTGCCAACGCTAAAATTATGGTCAAAGACCTCAGCAATAAAATCAAAGAAACCACAAGTGTAAATGATTTCCAGTTGTACATATGTAAGTGATCACCAGTTGTACATCTGTAAATGATCTCCAGTTGTACGTTATTATCAATGAAAGCATTGATAACTTGATAATCTAATACATTCAAGATTATTGTGTGATTCTACCTTTTATGTGATTCTATTTTTATGTATTTCTATTTTTATGTATTGCTGTTCTTCTGTCTGTTAAAATTATTATCAACATGCGAGTTCATATTTTGAAAAATAATAATTACATAATCTACTTATGCTGTATGACCAACTTTAGCAAAAACAGTTTGCGGTATTAACAGTTAACAGTTTGCGGTATTGTTGATATATCTGATGATATATGGGCCATTCATGCCCTTTTGTTTTCTTTTTTTGTATGAATGACATTTAAATAACTAATCAAGACATTATATCTCTTCTATTATTATTTTTAGATTGACAACTGTTAATTTATATGCAGCCACTGTTGATAGCATAGCTCACCCCTTTCCCTGGCGTCACGCCTTATATTCATGACCCAACACCCAATCTGTCATGTTTTTTCTTATCTTTTATATTTATTTTATTCTAAGTCTAGTCTTGACTACTTTGATATCTGCCCTGTCACACACGGAGTATTTCTTAACATTCACATATGCACAGGAAATAAATACACACAAGTTCACTCTTTTGTAAAATACCTAACATACGTACAAAGGCTGGCTATATTATTGTTTTATGTCCCAACCTAAGCAATGACTTCTGATGTGACATTTCTCTCCCACTTGGGAGGTATCCGAAACTGTTCTTTAATAAATCTTCTAGATATAAACGAAAATAGTACTGAACAAAATGAACCTCAGTTGATCCATTGTTCTTCATACTATGACATCGATAAGTTTCACAAGTTAGCACACAAAAATACTGATAATTTTAGTATACTAAGCTTAAATATTCAATCCATTAATGCTAAATTTGACGAACTTGAACTTTTTGTAGAGCTTCTAAATACTAAACAATTTAAATTTAGCATTATATGTTTGCAAGAAACATGGAAGTCAAATCACGATAATTTATCTCAATTCAGTTTACACGGATATGATCAAATTGCTCAGGGGAAACATTGTAGTGTCAAAGGGGGTTTAATAATTTACGTAGATAATAAATTTAAATATAAAGTACTTAAGAATATCAACATGTATGAACATTGGGAGGGGTTAGTAATTCAAGTAACTGGTGGCAGCTTATCAAAAACACTTACTATTGGAAACATATACAGACCGCCTAGGTCATTAAATCAAAATATTATAGATTTCATAGATGAATTTTCAACAACAATGGCTACTCTAGAAAGTTGTAATAATCTAATAATTTCAGGCGATTTCAATATCAATCTACTGAAAATAAACGAGAACAAAATATATAGTGAATTTTTTGATACTATAATTTCATACATTCTCTATCCACAAATTACCTTTCCAACTCGCTTTACCAGAACTAACGGAACACTGATAGACAACTTTTTCAGTAAATTAAATAAATCAATATTAGATAGCACTGCAGGAATCTTCACTAATACCCTTTCTGATCATCAACCTTACTTCCTAATCATGAATATCAACGTAAAATCCAAACCTCCTCCAAAATTTGTTCGAGTAAATCTACAAAATAAGGTAGCTATGCATAATGTTAAACTAGGGATAAATTCGGATGCAATGTATAACAAACTAAACAAATCTCCTACGGCTGACCCCAATTTAAATTATAACATAATACACGAAGAAATTATGCATGCTAAGAATAAGCATATGCCTGTTAAAATCATGAAATATAATAAATACAAACATAAGCATTCAACCTGGATCACACACGGTCTTCTAAAATCAGTCAAATATCGAGACTCGCTTTATAAGAAATAAAAAATGTCTAATCCAAATTTACCTATGTACGAAGTCCTTCTAATTAACCTAAAAACATATAACTCAATATTAAAGAAAAATATTCGTACTGCCAAACAAATGTACTTTGAGTCACGCTTTAACCGATATAAAGATGACATCAGAAATACATGGAAAACCATAAATGAATTTATCTCCAAAAACAATTCAAACAACACTGTTTTGTTTAAAAGTAACGGTATAACTATAACAGATAAAACGGTTATTGCAAACCAATTTTACAACTTTTTTACAAGTATAGGTCAGTCGACAGCACAAGACATTCATTACAATGGAAATAAGGATTACAATTACTACTTAAATGATAATGTCCATTCCGTTTTCAGTCTATTAAATGTTGATGAAGAAATAGTCAAGAAAACCATTGAAAGCCTTCGACTAACAGGACCAGGCCCAACTCTACTCCAGTCACAAAATGTTTAGCAGGCTCCAGCGAGTCTGTAATGTATTGCAATTACCTAACGACCGTGTAATCTCACCCGTCAAGGTTAACCTTGTAAATGTGTACAACAACATGTGATGGTACTTCAAAACAGCAGTTTGGGCTTACAGAGAGTGGATTACATCATTAACGCACTTCGTTTTTGGGAACAAAGACGCCAGGGATCAAACTGATGAATTAGATGAGTTTAAAAATTCTCAAGGATGAATGTGAATACTGCAGAAATATATACATGGGTTTTTATCTAGTATATCCTACTGTTCTGTTTGTCCTGTACACCAAGGTTAGGAGGAAGATGCCAACCACGAAATTAGGAAGAAAGTCTGATTTTCACTGGGTATACTGATAAATGATTTCGGTCTTCAAAAATCATCTGTTGATAGCCAGAATACAAAGTGTCATGATCAAACGTGCTACTAGCCTACTAGTGATTATGTTGCAGGCTAACTTGTTCTGTCTCATTTTCTGAAACAAGTCATATTTATTATGAAGATAAATTTTAATCAAAAACACATTTCCAGTTTGACGAGTTCACTAAAGCCTTCAGGAACATAATAACCTGTGTACTCATGTTTTTGGTGACGTGACTTGGGAACATTTCATGCTCTTCAATCAAGTCTGCCCTTAAACAGCCGTGTCTACTAAAACTGTACTTTGCTGGGCTTCTGACCCATTTTGTTTACATATTGATCAATATATTTAGCATTGCAACAGATCCTGTACTTCCACCAGTATTACATATATGGGTCATCCTAGCAATTTATTTAGTTATCTAATATCTGCTGCTAAACATTTTGTGACTGGAGTAGAGATGGGCCTGGTCCTGTTAGTCTATCCTATATAGTTATGTGCCTTCTAAGATCAACACTACATCACTGTCACCTAATATCCGCTGCTAAACATGTTGTGACTGGAGTCGAGTTGGGCCTGGATGTTATTATAAAAATGCCATATTTTATATAATACAACTTTTTAATCAGTGGCTCGAATCTAATAATATCATACCTGTCAAAGGACACTAACATATATTATAATTCTGCAAAGTATCAGATGGATGTGAACGATACTTTTCAAGATATATCTTCTTCTGAAAATTAGGAAATGTACTTTTTTGGCAGTTTGGCACATGGCAAGAGACAAGCACAAAATTGAAAAATATAACATAGGCAAATAAAAATATGTATCTTATACACATGTATAAATCTTATAACGTATATATATATATATATATATATATATATATATATATATATATGTACACTATTTCCAAAGTAGAATAAAACAGTTAGGTAAACAGTTAGGTACACTCAAATTTATATGATTTTCCACGCGTATCCATAGATTGTAAACACAGGCTGAAAGTCGTCCCAAATAGCAACGACATGACAACATCTCGCAGGTCGGACATGGGCAATCATGTGTTTGATTCCAAATTTAACGCCGAATCGATTGGTGATAAGTACTAGCCGATTTGATATGAAATAGTGAAGTTGTTAGTAAAAGATGACAGCTACACATAGGCTTATGTTACATGCCTATGTGGTCGGCATATTTTTCTTTGTATGGATGAGTGCTTATCACTAATCGGTCAAACTACCATTCCTCTTCAATATAAACTTTATTCTGACGGAATAGGACTAATATTGACACGGCACGAGATCTGTGAAGAAGCATGATTTATACTTCATTTTTTAACCTGATCGCGCACAGTGCCATCGTAACAACATAGCATCTTAGCACAGGCAGCATGTCGCCATGGCCTGTAGATCGTGGATTCAAGGGTTTTTTGGAAGCCTATGGAACTCGTAGTTTTTTAGTTATTACAACAAAATTTAGCACATGAACAGACAACATATCAATGTTTTTATTGGTACAAATTTTATTTCAATGCATGTAACAGCAGAGTCTGGTGTACAAATTGAAATACGGTCAATTTCACTGAAAAATGTGTGCCCAAGCCTAACTGGAAAGGGGGTTTGCGATGGACATAGAATGGTTGGATATATACGAAACGGTAAATGAACCACAACAAAATTGATCAAATTAATAACAAAACTTTCTGAGGCGCTGTATAACAAATCTGCATGTCACTAATATATTTTCATTTACAAGCAGTAGCATTGGAACATGGCTGAATAACCTTTCAAGATCATGTTAAATTGTAGTGGTGTCATTTGAGAAACAAAACATGCAAGACAGTTGACAGGGTGCACTATGGGTGGAAAAACACTGGCAAGTAATTTCCAGTAGGAAGGGTCTAGATGCCTGGAGCAAGGCATTTTGACAATAGAAATCTTTCAGATTCCTTGGCATGTATGTTGCCACATAATTTCAATGTTCATTTGTTCAGAGGGATTCGAACAGCATAAAAATGGTGTGAACACAGATCCAAACACAGATCCAAACACAGATCCAAACACAGATGTAAACACAGGTCGCGTCTGAAGGCATGCAGGCCTCTCTGTTCAGAAAGGTCCTTGTTTCTAAATATGACCAACCTGGAAGTGAACATTGGCTATTCACATGCAGTCTGTAATTCACTGCACTCTATCTTAACAGATGAGTCAAAATTAGTTGAGAAAATAACTATATATCTAAGGCGATAAATTTAATAATACATTATTTTGAATCATGGATATGAAATTTGTTAGGTTCCAATATCAATGATTTATATCGGATCTGTACAGTATACATGAATTAGCAAATTAATCAGATTTGTGAAATTTGATGGAGTTATAATTTTAAGGAAACATTTTTAATATATATATATTAGACAATAATTAAAATATTTAGAGAACATTTGTTAAACTAATTTATATATAAACCTCATACTATATATCAGCTACGTTGTATTACAAAAATGCTCATTTGGCAAACTTTGGAACCTGTGTTCATTAATTTATTTCAATGTACTTTATAAGATGAGATAAAATATTTCTGTGAAAAACCACCCATAAAATAGCACTTTCTTTGTGCAATGTTTTAACTCCAAATGAAGAGCCATCACTAAATGGACCATCGGTTACTCTGGGGCTATTCCTGGGAAGATTGTTATTCTGCTCTGGACATGTAGATCAAGGGTTAATGCTAGCTAGATGGAATGCCACAGCGCGTGCTATAATAACCCATTCAGTTTCCCTGGCCGCTATTTATTCAAACTTCCGTGTGTGCAGCAACACTGAGGAAGGCCATTTCCTATATATAATCTCACAAATTCATACTGTCAGTCTGTTCTGAGTTCCACTGTTTTTGCCATTGATAAACAATGCAGTCAATTCACTCCAAATATGTATATTTATAGCAAACATCTGATTTCAAAACAAGCAATTTTGAAATTCAGTAATTTATTCTGACATACATTGGATTCTACCTAACACTAACACTTCAGGCTCTAGAGAGCAATTTGATAGGTCAAGTAACTAAGTAGTTGATATACTTTAGAGCAACATATCTTATTACATGATATGGTTATACATGTCATAAAAAAGTTTTTTTTTACAGTTTTCCGACCCATGCATTCATGTCTGCCATTAGTAAGACAGTCAATATGTTCAGGAGCCAGGCACAGTGGACATGCCATGGTAGTGCCTGGATTGCATAAATTATTAAATATTGTGTGTAAAAAATGTACGCTTGAATGTGCAGATTTGACTTCCTTCTAGAACTACTTCACTTTCATCAAAATAAAATAATACACCAAATGTTTACAAAATGGGTAACACTCAGCTTGAAAGTAATATTTTACACTGTTCATAAACACAAAATAGTCATCTTGCTGTGTTGCCATTTGTTGCAAAAGAAATATTTGAACCAGGAAAACGAATCTTACTAATTTATCTACCACCCACCTATGGAACAATCATGATTGTCACCAATCCGCTACCACAATGTGTTAGAGCAATTTACAGTAATGAATTTGTTCACAGTGGCACCTTTGGAGATTAGCTAACCACTCTACAGTTCCACATTTCTTCGATAGGTGGCAAAGCAAATGCATACCTATGTAAGTAAAAAACTTTTTTTAAGGATGCGGACGAACATAGAAAGAGACAACTGGACCTTGGGGCACGGCAGAAGATATACAATGCATAAAATTAGCATATGAATCGTACAGGCTATAGCTCCTGATTTGCCACCGTCCACCCATAGCTATCTCTACCATCCAGGGTGGTTGTATTATGCAGAATGTTTAATAATTTACACATTCCACAATTTTTGTGTGCATCCATGTTGCTGTTTTTGGTTTGTTTTGGGTTTGTGGTTGTCAGTACTGATACACTATTGTCTAGCCAGGCCCTAGGCCAGGGAGACTTGTTTATATTTCAACCATCAAATCAATGTGCTATTCTGGCTAGATTCTTAATTAAACGAGTAAATTTTATGAGTAATAAATAATCTGCCAAGGACAAGTCAAGAGCATTCGGGACTTGACCTGTATCACTCATAAAAAGTGTGTTCATGATGCATCGTATCTACCCGGCCCTACTGCCACGCGCCCTTCGGGTTGGTTTTATGGTTTCCGTGGAAACGTGTCGCGCGCACTTTAATTCTTATCCAGGGCCGTGACCCGAGGCGGTGACGTCGGTCGAGGTCACGGGAGGCTGGAGTAAATTAGGTCACGGACTGCAGCTGTCCTGATACGTTACAAAAATTATAACCTAAACTGACAATGACCATTGTCCATGTGTATTACAAATATGATCTAATTGACACACCATAGAAACAGTCTCCATGAAGTCTGGTAGAAGAATTCGAGAGAAAATTGTGGGAAATGACAATGATTGACGTGTTTACGATGGTCTTTCTTGCGAATCTTGGCGTCGAAATGGCAGAAGCTATTATTTACAAGTTCTCACTGAACTGTGACATACCATCTAAATATCGACAAGTACACGATTCGTTTGTACGCATCGCTTACACGCGCATTCGGCCTCTTGAAAGCCGACCAGCGTGGTGCTATTGATAATGATAGGGTGATTGTTGTGTGAACGCCGCGGGACGAAAGCGCCACCGTGCCACGTGCCCGCCGGATTATGCCAACAACACACGGATAACAAACTCCACTTTACCTCCTGGTGTTCCGGCAAACTCGTGAAGAGTGAGAAGAATCCCTTTCGCCCCCGCATGTTGTTCCAGCGTTACGTAAACTGCGTATAAAGGGAACAGAGAGATTGCAATAATAAGCCGGGCATATGGCACGGAGCGCCTACAGACTTGCCTCAGCCATGAACGCGGAGCAGCGACGGATGCTATAAATAAACTAACAGCTTTTTACAGGCCCGCGCCAAACTCCAACATTAACGACGCATATAATGTTTCGCCTCGGCCCTCGGGCAAGCGATTGGCGTTATCAAAATATCGCATGTCACAGCACTTCATGTGAATAGGAAGAGTATAGCAACACTATTTTATTTGTACGACTAAAAAATAACAAACGCACACGTGCATATAAAATTATGCATGCTACCCGAAACATTGTGAAATAATAATCGAGGGTAAATTAAATTTGTACCAGTCTCCTACCATTTATATAATCTAGGGCTTAATTATGACTACATACTGCAGTGCAATATCTAGGGCATTGTTTAGGGCATCACACCTGCCCGTAGCCCACACATGATCGTAGATTAGGGTTTATACGTTTATAAACGATATAGGAATGTAGCTGTCGTATTATATAGCATCGTATCCGGGGGGGGGGGGGGCTTGGGAGCTGAGCTGCCCAATCATTTAGGTAGGAGCCGGAAATAGGATTACCCTCCCCCATATCTAGAGAATGTGGGTGCATCTTGGTGTGAACAATTTGAGGTTTTTGTTCAGCCTAAAAAAAAAAACTTTAGCTTCTCCGCTGCTGTCTCGGCTGTGAACTCATGACATCCGAACAAACACGGGGAGAGGGGCTGAGAAATTTATTTTTGTACGTGGCGCTGCTGCTGTACATTTACTTTTTCCAGCTTCTCTCCGCTAAAATGATGACAACCGAAGACGGGGGGGGGGGGGGGGGGTGTGCTTTCACCACCACGCCGCCTATCACTGGGGGAGCAGAAAACAATATGTCTACCCTCCATTTGCACACACCTTTCATAATCGACAAAAATACACACATGTCTGTCCCTCAGAGAAATTCCAGGGGGTCAGCTGCGCCCCCAACCTCCTGCGCCCCCGTTCCCGCTTGCGCTTGAAGGCAAATAGTTCCGGTCGAACAAATGCAACAACACAATCCCCTCACCCCACCCCCTATTTCCGATATACTGTTCGACGGCATCCAAGAGTTGAGTATGTGGGATCCGGCAGAAATGTAGGACACCGCAAAAAACCTCCAATAGCACAGCACGCTTCTCCATTCCTACGCCATGTCGGACAACAACTGAGGCTCACATCTCTTGGATTTTAGGGGGCAATATACAATAGGAGAACCACAAACAAAAGCATTGTGATAACATACTTTATTCATAACTTTTCACGTTGTCAGTTTAGATGGGCTATAAATTCCATCATTTGCATGGCGGCTATTTTGTGTATTGCTTTGGAAAAGGGGGGCTGGTAAAAAATGCAAATATATTTTTTATTCTGCAAGACCTATTTTATTGCTAGAGAAGAACATATTAATTATTCATAAAAAAATGTGTTCTTTTCAGGCAGCAAACATGTTCACCGTTCATACGACGTGAATTCGGAAATAAAATAGTGATCCGTCCCCGGATCGCGCTTGGACACACGTGAAGCTTGTCAGATTACCCAGACCCCGCAAGGTGGCGCCACCATTTGTAGCCAACTCGCTGAATCCGTTGAGGGCACCACTGTAAATGATGGAACGCCGTTGATGGTGCGTTCCAAGTCCACCATATGGCGCCAAATGATGTACCACGTGTGGCAGGACACTATAACACAGCTGCATGTATTCACCAGTTAGCACTGTAGATTGTAGGCAAACAATGAAACTAAACTTTTTCCCGCAACAAAAATATTGGTAATCTCCCCTACAAGGCAAATGATACTAATAATTTAGGCCAGTTAAGTACAATTACAAAAACAATTCAGCCCTTGCACCAAACCAAGCCCAATAAATGAATGGTGAACAGTAATATAATATGCACTAGTATGCAGATAGTTCATGAATTCGCCAAACCCCACCTATTTCTGGCAGATAGCAGTGATTACAATATCCAAAAACTACGCATGCAAACCATGCCTGTGACTTAAGGCAGTCCCTTCCCCTTAGGATTTCTGGGTCGTGGAACCTTATATTGCACGCCAGAGTAACTTAACAGAAACTGCCAAACCTTTTTTCGGATCTTCTTTTTTCATCTACAAACTGTTAGACGAAGCTTTGCTCTTCATTGTCAGATATGCTAATTTTGTCAAAATCACCAAATTATTACAAAGGTATTCTAATTGCAAGAAGGTCTACAAATCCCCAAATGGTGTAAGTCGTCTAGCTAGTGATGGTTCTCGCTCGATGACTAATTATTCTGACACAATTAAAAAATCTAGCCGGATAAAAGGATGCACAGACACCCGAAAGACACTCACAGGATCCGCCCATGATAAGAGCAGACAAGAGGAAATGGACAGTCTTTATTCCAAAACCCACATTGGGAACAAAGAACATTGTACATGGCCGAGTTATTGAGACACCAACGATGTCATACCATATTGGTTTTACTTGGCTTATATTGATGAAGCCCATAAGAAAGTATACCATGTCTTACCATGATATTTACTATGGCATCCCCATTAAAAAACACCATGGTATTTACCATGGTATATTCTCATAAGGATGGTATAGTTGATATCGGTGTCAGAATTATGTGACACTAACATGTTTCTTGTTACATTATTTTATTGTTTATATACATGTGTACACACAAAACATCAGATGGACGTAATTTTTATTAAAACAAAACAACCATTATTTCCATTGATTCTAGGTACGTTAACCAGAAATACCTTCAACGACAAGTATCAATAATAATTTTCATTTTATTAATTTATTGGAGTTGTATTCATAAAAATATTAGATAGATGTATTATCCTTTATAATGAAACCTTCAAATAGGGAGTTTCAGTAGTTTCTGACTTATCATGTCGTAACATAATTTAATGTTAATAAACACAAGTCATAACTATGACTTAGACATTTCATAATTAATAAAGGGGCAAATCCAGAATGAATTCTTTTTACATACTACAACTACACTAAATGAAGTTGTACATGGAGACATTTATAACATGTGTATGTTAATAAACTGTTATGCAGTATCATCATAATATATTATTAAGTCTGTAACCATTTCAGCGCATTACTCTATCTTATCATACCGATATTTGATAAGTTGTCAATGGACCATGGAATGTTAGATACAATCATACATTACACTTATCAACAGGATATCTAACAATTGACAGTTTTGACACAATTTACACCATTCTGTAAAGACGGCTAACATAAACGTTGCAGGTAAAACTCTGAACCCTAGTTAAGGTGTGTGACATGGCAGTGAATATTTTACACATTCTGAACAAAGTTTATTAACATAGTGTCAATAAGGTATAAATTACATTGCAGACACACAAAACAAATGTCCCAGTTTTGTTGCCCATTATCAACGTCTTCCGAGTGCTGACAATGCCAATATGTTCCACTGCTTGCGAATGTTGTCACTGCTTCATCATTACTCTTTTCAATGCAGCCGATTCTATGGACGTCATTCAAATATTTTAAATGCAGCATGATTATAATATTCAGTTACGTAATATTAATAAACGGAATGCATGGCTTTATATATACAGTGTGTGTGCATGTCTGGAGATAACTAGTTATAACTAGTTGTCTCCTACTTAATCTACTATGACTGCACTGAACATTTGAAGTGTATCCACAAAACACATGCCAAAATCACGTAATGTGATTTAAAACTGCGTTTGTGTCATCTAGTTAACAATGGTAGACAACAGTTTTTCCAGAACAATATGTATAATTTGTACCGACTGGTGATATAAGCATTTATCGAGATCTATATATTGCAATAGAAAACCTGACTGACCTCAACATTATTGGGCAATAACGCATTTGCAGATAAATGTGTCATTTTATGCTTGATGTTGTGTATGGATTATTGGAATTATTCCACACTGGATGTTTCACCGAGAGACAACAAATGGTGGACATCAACTAGTCACTCAATGTTCTGCAGGTTTGCGTTCGTCCGTGTCATCGCTAGTGTTATCAGGGTCACTAGAGTCTGTGTCCCCGGAGTCACTAGACTCTGTGTTGACACTCTGCATCTCGGCTCTTGTCTCGTTGCTTGACTCGAGCAGGTCCTGAAGCTTGGCAAACAGGTCGTCATTCTTCTGCTCGAGATGGTCCAACAGAGAGTCCAGCTGGTCCAGGGTGCTGTCCAACACCTCATAGTCTGCAACACAGCAACACTCGGATATAATTAATCACTCTGGACTAACCAGTTTAGTCATTATAATAATTATATCTTAAATCCTAAAACTCTGAATATATGTATATATAAAAAGTAAAACTCATTTAAATTATATCCATGGCCTGCCAAAGTAGGGTATTAATTAAGTTGGAAAATTGTTTAATTTACTTTTGTATCTTCTTTAGATTCCGCAGATCATACACTTTAAAATGGTACCTAATTTACTTGAATGGACTGATGATCTGGTTTCTTGGTTGCTATAATATGACATAATTATCCGCCGATGAAGACTGCGAGAAGCAGTCGAAATATTCAAAAGAAAAAAGTTTCTTATGAGGTAATTATGTCCTTATGGTACCTGAATTGCTTAAATATCCTCAGTAGTTTGTTATTTAAATATTGCTAAATAATTGAAGCAAACTTTAGAAAAACGTGTACTTTGACTCATTTAGTGCAAATGCAAGCATTTGATTAGTTTTGGATTGTGCATTAAGGAAAACAAACTGGACATTGAAAGGTGAGATTACAAAGTGGGCATATCTGCCTGAATCAGAAATGATGGACCATGATCCACACAGCTGTTTGTGGCATGTGTGCAGAACAGACTGGTGCAGTCAGTTTAATACCCAGCTCGCTGTGGCAGGTCACAAATGTCATTTATATGATCCCGATGTTCTTGGTTGTGAGTCGGACATCCTAACATTTGTGGAATGCTACTACGCTTCACATCATTTTTTACAAACATAGTAAAAAGTGCTTACAATTCACCCTAGTTATCATTCAAATGTTGTTGCATTATTGTTAATGTTTAGCTATGTGCATAACTTTATCTAGAGTTCGTTTTGGATAGGTGAACATTTGAGGAACAAAACAAATGCGAAATATCATTTACTCTCACTGTTATTTTATGCCCATTATGCTTAAAAATAAAAATGTGTATCAATACATGTATTACTGAATACCTGGTATATATATATATATATACTCATTTGGTATATATATATACTCATTTGGTATATATATACTCATTTGGTATATATATATATATATACTCATTTGGTATATATATATATACTCATTTGGTATATATATATATAAATATATACTCATTTGGTATATATATATATATATATATATATATACTCAACTGGACTGTATTTATGTGCATGCAGGGACGTGCATATCTACTGGGATATTTTTGGACTGGTAAAAATGTGATTCTATACAAAGGTCTGGTAATGTGCAAGAATGAAAACCACCTACCAGCACTGACTGGTTCCTCTTCATCAGCTCGTGAAGCTGGATTATCGGGACCGTCGCTCATTGTCATCTCTGTTGAGGAATGTTGGTCTACACGGCTTACTGGTCAACTGGTCATCACAGAGAATGACCCACTGTCAAACGGGCGGCAACAACCTGGGAAATGAAACGTATCAATAACATCCTCTGATAGAACACATTGTTCCGTGCAGGTGTTAGATACAGAAGTGTTAAACCTGGATAATATAAACATCTTTAACTGAGGTAATTTACATACATTGTCACTGTATATTTTAGTCAATTTTGTTGGTTTAACTTGTGAAACATTCAAATGAAAAAGTTTGCCCTTCTTCTAAAGGTGTGAAACTGTATGTGTAGTATGTTCATGAAATATGACTGCAGTCATGGCCTAAATCTTTATGATTGTTATTATTAAAACACAAACCACCCACATTCCAAATCATAACAGACACATGTATAATTTATCATATATAATAATAAAATTAAGTTTGACTTCCTCATTCAGTTCGCAACATTTCATTCAAAATAGGATCGGGCAAGCATTTTGTTATAAAAATGCCATTTCTGACCTAATACAACTTTTTAATATCTTGAATCTCATCTCGTTTTATTTATATAATAATATTAAATTAAAACCATCTGTAATCACATATTTAACACAAACACTGTTTCTTTGGAATTGAGTAAATTTGGATATTCATACAAAAATATATTAGTGTACATTTCAAAATTATTTGGTCACATAGCAAAAGGAACAACCAACATACATTCTTATCAAAGTTCTGCCGTACATTCCACCATCGACACTACTTTATTATATGATATTATCTTTGTTTTAATTTGACATATAACGTACATATGTACATTATTTCCAAAGTAGAGTAAATAGATATCATATAATAAATACAATTTCCAATGTGTATATGTAGATCGTAAATACAGTTTGATTGAAAGTCGGCCTAAATAGCAACAACACGCCAACATATTCTCGCCGGTCGGACATGGGTGAAGCACTGTTGTTCCGACATTCCTGTTATTTGCTATATTTCGTAAATCCCTAATCATTTTTAATGTAACACATACATGATACAGTATACATCAAACATATACATGCTACAGTATACATCAAACACATACATGCTACAGTATAAATAAAACATATCTGATCATGTAAAGTGGGATAACAAACAGCGAAAATAGCACAAAGAATGTTTAGCAAAATGTCACTGTCAGTTAACGATGGGAATCGTGTGCCCCTCACACCAAAGATCAACTTGTACTAGCATCCATTGCTAAGGTTGTGTGGATCAGTTTATTTTATCGCGATGGGGAGATCCACTTTTAACAGTAAACAAATACTTCAATTATTCTCTACATGTTATCAATACAATATTATTTGTTGTGTAGATTATATTTGTTTGCAGTTAGGAACCACAATATGCTGGAAAATCCTGCATACTCATCGAATAAAATATTATAAATTTAACTAGCAGCACAAGTAGCGGGCGAGCTGCCGAAGCTGAGCCAAGTGTCGATACTTGGGTAAAATTTGCAAATCTTTCACCTTTTAAGTCTCAGCACTTTAGCAAAATTTTAGCAAAAGCAACATTATTTGATTCTAAATTTAATGCCGAATCGATTGGTGATAAGCATTAGTCGATCTGATGTGAAACAGTGAAGTTATTAGCAAAAGATGACAGCTAGGCTTATGTTACATTCGCATGTGGCCAGCAAATTTTTCTTCGTTCGGATGAGTGCTTATCACTGTTCAGTCAAACTAACATTCCTCATCAATATAAACTTTAATCTGCCCAAATATAACTAAAATTTATGCGAGGTCTGTGAAAAAGCATTGTTTACGGCAAAATTACGCTTCATTTTACAACCTTACCGGAGCGCAGAGTTATGCTCAGCGCCAGCGTAACAACACAGCGTCTTACTCTTAGCACAGGCAGCATGTCGCCACGGCCTGTAGATTGTTGATTCATGGATTGTTTTTGGAAGCCTACTGAACTTGTACTTTCTGAGTTATAAACATTTTTACGTATGAACAGACCAAATTTTATTTCAATACATATAATCGCAAGGGCTGGAGTACAAATTGAAATAGGTAAATTTCACTGAAAAATCCTTGCTCAAGGCCAAGCAAAGCCAAAGGCCAAGGCCCAAACCTATTCAAAATAGTTATTAAAATATTTATGCCAAAAATAGCCAGTCAAATAACTTTCCATTGGCATTGCTAAATAATAATTACCATTATCTGCTCTATGTGCCACACCCTGTGGTTTTTTTTATGCCAGTGACAGCCGGTAAGAGGAAAACTTAAATTATTTATGATAATATAGTCATAAGTGACATAACAGTTTTAACAGTGGTTCATCGTCCATTATTCACGTATTATCGCCCATATACTGTCCTAGTTTGTTCGGTGTCAACATCTTGGGCATGGCAATTTGGCAAAACTAATTAGTTACCGTTAGTGTAATCATAAAAATAGTTCTTACCACGAGCACAATACTACTAATATATATCGATAGTCACAATAAATGAATTTTAAGAAAATAACTCACCACTTTCAAGGTGATTGTTTTGACAGCGACGTACCGTGCGAATACAAATTTAGGTACATTGCCAAACCGCGCGCCCAATATTTTCTTGTTGTCACCTTAGCCTTAGCCTCGATTATCCAGGCGCCGTGAGGTGGCAGCACAGGCCCCTCACGACGGCCTGGTATATTAAGGCCCTGCCAATGTTACCGGTAGGAGGCATTACCCCAGATTCGGGTAGAGACGATGATTGGCTCTCAGGCCAACTATGAAATAACAAATTAAATAAGGATACACTTTTATCAGATAACACTATGTTATCACAACTATTCAACATTAAACATACTGTATACTGAAACATGTCACACACAAAATAAACCGACATTAAACTTTTTATCGTAGTTTAGTGCCTTTTAATCACATGCATATTAATTAGGTGGCAGCTCTCATGGCTGTCAACAAGTACGCAGTCAAAACGCGATTCTGAGTCAGGCTCAATTTGGGACGTAAAAGAACCACTGAGGACGACAAGCACCCTGGCAGTGACCACCCTCAGTGCCAGCATAGAAAGGTCGGCTTGGCGATAATGTTCTGAAAAAGGCTGACTAGTTGAATGAGACCTCATAAGATCACTGTAACCACAATATATACAGACTAGTCAGTTAATAGAACGTTGCCGAGTGCTGGAAACAACTAGAACTAGAACTAGAACTAGAACTATCTTCCTGGCGATGTCACGCAGCCAGGCGAGAGTCGGTTAAGCGAGACTATTGTCACAGGTCTATGCCTATGCCATGGGTGTTTCTTTTCAACTAGTCATGTATTGTGATGTATAAATAGGTCACAGACCTTTCATTTTGTTACTGAAGACAGAAAAGTTTGTAAGATGTGTAAATGCTTACTTTAAAACCAAGTGCATGCAGGACGTGTGTGCGCTTTATGTAGATTGTCGTAATCGATGGATACAGTAGTTTACCTTTTCATTTTGCAGTGAAAGTAATTAGTATGTGCTGATAGTGATAAGGTGTGTCGTAAAACCTTCCGTGTGGTATTCTGGATCTGGACGGTCGATTGTGTCGATCGTGCTGCATCGACACATCGGTACCAGACTGATGGAGCTTGAGTAGCCTGATCGGTGGCGATGAATGCGATGGATTAATTGTCTCTGGAAAGTTTCCGTGTACCTGTATAGGTTTACCACAGTGCGAGACCAGATATCCCACGTGTTTATAGAATTGCCCGTTGACTATATAACGTATGCGATGTTGAGGTAAAAGGTCAGTTCAGTGACCATAGGTCAATGTTTAGCGCGGCCGGTTCGTTATTCCCATATGCTGTCTTATTCTTCTTGTTTTCTAGCTGTTTACGATAATTATTGTTTGGATTGTGTCTGGTACTGGTATGATGGACTTTTAACTGAAGCAGCATATATTCAACGTGTTCAAATGTCCGAAAATGACTGTCAGAACGCAAACCAGAGCTCGAAACTCATTATATGCCCTACCCATACAGATAGCAGACCCACGTTGGGCCAACGTGGGCTTTTTGCGTTGGCCCAACGTTGGCAACACATGTTGGGCCAACGTCATTTTGCTCATCGACCCCACGTTGTGGGGTTGGGTGGGGTTGGGTTGGGTTGGGTTGGGTTGGGTTGGGTTGGGGTGGGGTGGGGTGGGGTGGGGTGGGGTGGGGTGGGGTGGGGTGGGGTGGGGTGGGGTGGGGTGGGTGGAGGGGAGGTGCTGTTGACATTTTCGCCGCGACGTTCACACTTTTTTTTAGATCTTCAGGCTATCTAAAAACATCGATTTGCATCCCACGTGAGGCTCGCCAATAAAAACCACCAAAACATCTTATATTCAGCCCCCATCAACATTATAGTACACCAGAAAATGCACAACTCTTCCCTAAATATTGAGGGGCTAATCCTACCTACAGCCCCCCTCAAAATGTATACCATAAAATAATAATTTAAACATTCATTACATAATTATTAGATCTCCATATACAAACAGTTAAAAATTATAATAATAAGTGTTTAACAATTAAAAAAAAATTAATTAATTAAAATGTAATAAATAATTTTAAAATAATAATTACATAAAATATGGGTAAGTGCATTTGATAAAGTCCACGTGATAATATTTATTTTAAAAAACGTTACTCTAAAAAAGGTGTTTTAAGAAGTGTTTTGAACTGTGGCTGTCTTTAACATCCTGACAGTCTGCCACGGTCTGGAAGGAGGTTCCGGTCTGAGAGTAAGTTCCGTTTTGGGTATTGCGCATGCTCGCACAAGCGCAGTACATCAAATGCGACCCGCTGTGAGCAACGTGACCTCAGCTGACCGATCAACTTTGACCGCGTGCCAGAAGTATGTGGCGACTGAGTTACATCTCGGTCAGCAACGTGACCTCAGATGACCGATCACCTTTGACCCTTGCTCGACGCTCGCGGTGACTGAGTTACATAATTAATTTTTTTTTAATTGCTGTAGCGACCGTTACTCCACTGACCTACTTGCTCCCCATAGTGCTTCATACATGCCAAAATATAGAGATATGTGTCATTCATAAATTGTTACCCACAGGATCACCACCCCCGACGAATTAAAAATATAAATCTACGAACCACCACCAATGGGCCTGCTAGATTACACACACGATGTCAGCTTCATACATGCCAACCTGACAGAGATATGTCATTTGTGTTTACCACAATACCCGCTGTGTGTATAAACAGCGCTGAAAACTGTAGCTCGATCTGTGTGACGACGTCGTCAAAAACAAGAATTACCCCCAGGTTAAATACCGCCGTAATAGGCATTCTGTTTGAAAACCGGCGATTTTTCGTGGTACTAGATAGAAAGAAGAGCAGATGGCAAAGACAAAGAAACGGACTTCCCCAGAGAAGTGTACTGGCACAAATGCTGCTCAACGTCTATACAAATGCATGACCAACCAATCCACCAGGAAACTCGCAGCTTCATCTCTGCAGACGACCTATGCATAACATTCCAGGACAAAAGGACACTCACATCAGCGCTGGGAAACATAACATACTACAAAATGAACCAACTATGGCTATGCGGAAACCCATCCAAGACCCAGGTGTGTGCCTTCCATCTGAGGAACAGAGATGTAAAACGTCAACTAAATGTTATATAGTGCGCACCAGCACTGTAAATAGTTCACATACCCAAGATAAGTACGCACACCCGCATTACACCCTAACAATACACACGCACACGCACACGCACACACACACACACACAATTCGACCACTGAAGTTATTTGAAAGTTAGTTAACCAGTTTCTGGCGTGGCCACTAGCCGCATTCACTCAACGTTGCGTGTCGCTGGCCGTTGCTACGCGACAAGACTAGAACTGGGTGTAACCCTTTAACCACGCCGTTGTGTTTGCATCGCGGATAGTTTGGCATGTACTTTAATTCCGTCTTAACTTGTGTTTATGTTCTTTATAACTTTATTGTGTTTATGATATTCATGTTCATCATAAATCTAGCTACATTTTGGTTGGGTTATGTGAAGGTATACAATTTGTTTACTTCCCGACCCTACAAATTGGGTATTATGGCTGACTAATTGTCTTGTATGTATTGCGTGATATGGTTTAATATTTTGTGAACGTAAATATTTTGGTAATTTCTTTCGTTCTCACCCAAACGTGTTAGTAGTTGTCTATTTTCATTGATTTAAGTTCTGAGATGTCTAAGCTGTTGTCCAATTGGGTTAACTCAGTTAAATAATAGACATTTACCTCGTATGTACACCCTGATATATACATTTACACGCATCTAGACGTCAACATGACGTCAACAATCAACTTATATACATGCACTAAAGAACAGGTTATGGAAGTAGCAGGGGTGTCCACCACAAAGGCTCCCAAAATACTGAATCTCAGGAAGAAGAATAAAATAGAAATTGCTGACTTAACGACAGCCACGGGCGCTACTATACAACCTTTTTGGATAACTTGCTGGAAACAGGTCGAATCAGTTTAGAGAAACCCCAGACAGGAGGAGCTACTTCGATAGATTCTAGTAGCAATGAGGTAGAGATGTTAAAAGATAAACGGGAAAGGATTCATGGAAGCACAGTATCATGCGCAACTTGATGAGAGAGATTGCAAAATCAAAGAATATGAAAGAGAGAAATCAGAGTCAGGTTTGTTATTGACGAGTATGAATTCATAAGGGTGAGGGAAGTAAAGAGAAGAGAACTGGAAAAAGAATGAGGAGAGAGGTGGAAGAATGGGATCACACAATGCATAGACGCAGGTCCCAGGAGATAGGTGGTGAAATGAGATGGGAAAAGCACGAGAGTAAGAACATGGAGTACAAGAGCCCTTCCAAATCAATGGGGCATCCTTTTGATGACAAACCTCTCCTTGATGCGCATCCCAAGGATGACATATACAGCTCCGGTCCCTCGCATTTGTTAGGACAAGGGGCACGCATAAAAGATATCCCACTACCTTCTTACATTCCCACATTGCTATAACCCACTAGCAGCACAAATCCAAATAGTGAGACACGTGAACTGGTTCACAACTACACTCCAGTCGGCGTGATACGTGAACCAGTGAGATACATGAACTGGTTCACAACTACACTCCAGTCGGCGTGATACGTGAACCAGTGAGACATGAACTGATTCACAACTACACTCCAGTCGGCGTGATACGTGAACCAGTGAGACACATGAACTGATTCACAACTACACTCCAGTCGGCGTGATACGTGAACCAGTGAGACACATGAACTGGTTCACAACTACACTCCAGTCGGCGTGATACGTGAACCAGTGAGACACATGAACTGGTTCACAACTACACTCCAGTCGGCGTGATACGTGAACCAGTGAGACACATGAACTGGTTCACAACTACACTCCAGTCGGCGTGATGCGTGAACCAGTGAGACACATGAACTGATTCACAACTACACTCCAGTCGGCGTGATGCGTGAACCAGTGAGACACATGAACTGGTTCACAACTACACTCCAGTCGGCGTGATACGTGAAACAGTGAGAGGACTAGATACCACCCCAAATAAAGATAATGACTTTGTGTATACCACATCACAGCACGAACATGACACCACCCATGGGTATTGCAAACACGACACATCCCATGACCATCACACACATGACACATCCCATGACCAACACACGCATGACACATCCCATGACCATCACACGCATGACACATCCCATGACCATCACACGCATGACACATCCCATGACCATCACTCACATGACACATCCCATGACCATCACACACATGACACATCCCATGACCATCACACACATGACACATCCCATGACCATCACACACATGACACATCCCATGACCATCACACACGTGACACATCTCATAGTCGCCACACAATATTCCACGAAAGGGGAAGGAAGAAGAAAGACAACAAAGGAGTAAAATTGCGGAGGCAAAAATATTCTGACGACGATTCGTCCGCGAAGTCTTCATCGTATTCTTCATCGGATCTTCTTGATACCAACTCAGCTTCATCTGACGAATCTTTAGAAAGGGATAGACGGGGGAATGATCAACGACATCGTCGACGAAACAGCCCAGGACCCAATTTACCAACATTTTCAGGGGACTTTGTAGAATGGGGAACATTTCTGTACCTGTTTAACGGTACTGCCAAGCACTATCACTGGGGTAGTGATCGGAAACTACAGAGGCTAAAGGAATCCTTGCGCGACAAAGCCAATGATTATGTAGGAACAAGCTCCCGCAGTGATCGGAATGATTACCGTAGGCTTGTGAAATGTCTGTTGAGCAGATTTGAAACGAAGGAAGACCCGAGCGTGGTGCGACGGAATCTCCACGATATCAAACAGGAAGTCAACGAATCTCATGAAGATTTTGCAGACCGGGTCCAACATGCCTTCTCGTTGGGGTACAAAAGAGCAGGAGAAAAAAACATAGACAAATTGGCCACAGAGCTGTTCCTCAAAGTTGTTAGGGAGAAGGGGGCAGCGTCAGCAGCCAGTGAGAGACAGCCATGGTCACTTAGGAAAGCTCTAAAATAGATGAAAACTAGTATCAGCAATCAGAAGGCTGTCCTTGGTAGAACACTGTCAGTATCAGCGAGACAGGTTGAGGATGATGCTTGTTAGTAAGCGCCACGTATGCTTCACCTCAGGCTGTCGGTCGTCATGCAACAACTCCGTCGGAGAATGATAAGTGTCAGGAACCAGTCGGTCCCGGCATCATTAAAGACAAAGAAGGAAGCAAGATTGAAGAAATATTTAAAAGGCTAATCCAAGTGGAGCAACGTCTAGACAGAGAGCGACAGACGCCACCCACTAGCAGTCAACCTCAATTCCGGAGCTACAGTCGATCCAGGGTTCACACGGATCCCCGAAAACCCTTAAAAACTCTTGAATTTTGAAATTACGTTCAAGGGTACTCAAAAACCCTTGATTATCACCCGTTTTCAGAATAAACCCTTGAAAACCCTTTAAAATGCATGTTTTGCTTTAAAAGTGCAATTAAGCTATTATATCTCAGCCGTGTCGTTGTAATAAAAATTATTTAATAAGTGCGAAACTAAATGTGCGATTAAAATTCAACGTCGGAAAAGCAAAACTAAAACGCGATTGACAAAGTACGAGGAGTGAGTCCAAGTGACCAAGAATTATGTTAATAATTATCCACTAGATGGCACCATAAGTACCGGTCATAAGGGTATTAAGTTCTCATTTTGGGAAGCGACAAACGCGTGTTCGTTGAACATATTATCGGTCGATTTGAATTTGCGTTATGATGGCTCCCGAGAAAGGAAAATGTAAATTTTAAGATGACTGGTTGGCAATCGAGGAATACAAAGAATGGGTGTGTCGAGACCCGACGGGAAACGTTCGTTCTGCGCGATGTTGATTTTGTGCAAAATCCATCAACATCGGGAACGGAGGTCGATACAGCCTGGACAGTCATGTTAAAAGTGCGACGCACAAGAACAACGTGTCCGCGAAACACAATTCGCAACTGCGCCGCAAGCCTGCTACACCAGGAACAGGTTTGTCATATTTAAATTATGTTGCTTAGGATACTTATCAAAATGTTCCTATCTACAACATTAAATTGAACACTTCACTGCCATTGCACATTTGCATTGCCATACCTGGTACCATGGTAACTGAGTTGGTCATATCTACTATTAAAAATATAAATAGTATTAATACTTTTAAATTGTATTATAATTTACTAGAAATTTTAAATTAAGATATGTATATTGTAAGGACCACAACATTGATGGAAATAATTCAGTTTGAATATCTTGTGTATGTTCAATTATTATACATACATGGTACTTCATATTACCATTTGTGTTTCAGCGGTTGGATCGGCACATCCACAAACCAACAACCGTGCTGCACTGCCTGCCCTCGTTGATGTCGCATCCTTTGTGTCCAAACAAGACACTCTACGGGCAGAGATCTTGTGGACGCTGAAGATCTGTGCAACCCATTACAGCTACAAATCGAGCGACGACACATCACGCTTGTTCGCTGCTATGTTTCCTGACAGCGCGATTGCTACGAAATTCACTTGCGGTGAACGGAAATCGAATTACATGATGTGCCATGGACTCGCTCCACACTTCAAGGAATTGTTGCTGACAACTGTTCGGGAGCAAGATGCGTTCGTGCTGCTGTTTGACGAGTCCTGCAACAGCGTCACCAAAAACAAGCAGATGGACGTTCTTGTGCGCATGTGGACCACTGACAAGAGAGTGACAAGCCGCTACCTCTGCTCTGTTTTTATGGGACACTGCAGAGCAACCGACATCCTTGAACACTTCCTCCAGAGCACGCAAGACATTGGCTTGCAGAATTTGCTGCAGAAAGTGAAGAGCGAGTGTAGCTGCCAGATCTTGAACATTGGTTCATGTGGTTTGCACATTGTGCATGGTGCGTTTTAGCATGGGTGCAATGCCACGAAGTGGGACATCACTGCCGTTCTCCTTTCGACTCACTCATTGTTTAACGAGACACCGGTTCGTCGCGAAGATTACACGCAAGTCACAGGCAGTGATTTGTTTGGCCGGAACTTTTGCAACACTCACTGGCTTGAGAACGTGCCAGTTGCAGAATGCCTGCTGGAGATGTGGCCTCATCTCTGCAAGTACGTTACAGCCGCCAAGAAAGGTGACGTTCCTTTGCCGCAGACGAACGCCTTTGGGGTCGTATCAGAGGCAACGTCCGATCCACTTTTCACTGTCAAGTTGAACTGCTTTGTGTCAGTGGCAAAGATCATCACACCGTTCCTTCTGCGCTACCAGACGGATCGCCCCATGCTGCCATTTCTTGCGAGTGATCTGCATCGAATGGTGAAACATCTCTTGTACTGCTTCATGAAACGTGACGTTGTGGATGACACCAGCCTCGCCAGTCTCCCCGAACTCAACCTGTCGGATTCTGCTTTAATGAGAAAGTCATCCGACATAGACATAGGCTTCACGGCGGACGTGCACCTGAAGCAGATGCAACGATCTACAAGATCGAAAGTGAGCGACAGGGATGCCTTGGGACTGCGTCATGAATGTCGGGCATTTTTGCGCAAGATCGTCGTTCATGTGTTGATGAAAGCGCCAACGAAGTACAGCATCGTGCGCAATCTGTCATGCCTTGATCCACGCCAGATGGCTGACGACCCGAATGGTTGTTGTGCCAAGCTGCGCAGAGTGTTGCAGACTTTGGTGAACAGTGGCAAGCTGGTGGCAGAGAAATGTGACGACATTCTGCGCCAGTTCACTGATCTGGTCACGTTTGCCATCCTGCCAAACAAGGACCAGTTTTCGTTGTTTGACCCATTCGACGATGGGCAACGAGTGGACGTCTTCCTCGAAAGTCACATCAACTGCTCTGACTTCGCAGATCTGTGGACCACTGTGAATATGCTGCTACTACTGTCACACGGACAAGCCAGCATTGAACGGGGCTTCTCCGTGAATCAACAGCTGGAGGTTGACAAGCTATGCAAGAATACATTCATGGCACAGCGAATTGTACATGACCACATCATGTCCGTCGGCGAGATCCTGAGTGTCGACATCACCAAAGACCTAATGATGTCGTGTCAGGCTTCACGGGCACGTTATCAGGCCTACCTTGATGACAAGAAACGTGCCCACGACTCATCGAAGCGCAAGCACGTAGATGCGTCGGACGACCTCAAAGCGAAGAAAATCCATCTCGAGGCTGACATTGCCGAACTCAACAGATGTGCTGATGAATTCTCTACCGACGCAGAGAAGAAGCGAGATGTCAGCCTCTTTGCAAAGTGCAACGCTGTCAGCCAGGGAAAAGGGGGAAGAACTGGCTGATGTAATTCGCCAGTTAAGTGAGAAGAAGTGAGAAGCCTGGAAAGGCTGTAATGTGACACTGTGACAGCAACAGCATATAGTGAACGTTATGTTTGTTGATTTATTTGCTGTATTTAATAAACAGGCAGTTACAACTTAAGCATCTTCGTCAAGATTGATTTGTTGTTTGAATGTTTGGCTGATGACCCCCTCATCGTTCTAAGGGTCCTGTAATTGATTGCTTATTTGCTTCATTCATTCCTGAAGTGTGTGCTTGCTTGATTTATTGATGGGTAACCGATCTTTTCAATTGCCGGTTGATCACTTGTAAACCCCAGGTATGGAATGATTGACTGGTCCGGTAAAAATGGGGCTGAAAAATTTAATAAATAACTGAAATATACACCCATGAAAACCCTTGAAAATGGCATGGTTTTTATACCAAGAAAACCCTTGAATTTAATTGTTAGGTATCTGTATGAACCCTGAGTCGATCACCAAACAGATCGCATGCACTCACCAGGCCGTGGACTGTCATCATCTTTCACCGGCCGGTGTTACAACTGCGGTGAAACAGGACAGCCAAGTCGAAATTGCCCTAGAAATAGGAGCAGGTCCCAATCACACGCTAATATGAATGACAACATGTCACTAAAAGAATAGGGGCAGACTAGACGGCCATAGTCTATCCCCAAGGAAACAAGGCCTGACTCATGACAAAGACGTGAACCTCACAGATAAACCATTCACGATACCCCCTACGGAATTGTTGGCGTGTGCCACTGAACTATCAGGTCACTCTGAGGATCTACCGTAAAAAAATATATTTACTATGGTCCCAAATCAGGATTACTGACGTACATAGCGAAGAGGAAAGTAAAACAGACATGGTAATCGATCAACCAATTATGCTATCAGCTTCTCATTCCGTTCCATCAAATTCAGGAAATTCTGTAGATAATCAGGCGCTATGTCAGAGCCAGCTGTCAACAGAAACAACTGATTGCTTATTGGATATGCCTGCTGATGAAACAGAACTAACAAAGCTCTGTAGGCCTACCGTGCTAATGCTTAGTTAGAGCCGGCTAACACAAACCCCAGTGTCGGAACACCTTTGTCAGGTACGATAACACGTGCTAGAGACACTTGTCGGTGCACGGGGCGTATACACGTAGTATATGGGACGTACTCACGTAGTATATGGGACGTACTCACATAGTATATGATGCCTGAGACACTTGTCGGTGCCAGGGACGTACTCGCGTAGTATATCGGACGTACTCACGTAGTATATGGGACGTACTCACGCAGTATATGATGCCTGAGACACTTGTCGGTGCCGGGACGTACTCACGTAGTATATGTGACGTACTCACGCAGTATATGATGCCTGAGACACTTGTCGGTGCCCGGGACGTACTCGCGTAGTATATGGGACGTACTCACGTAGTATATGGGATGTACTCACGCAGTATATGGGACGTACTCACGCAGTATATGGGACGTACTCACGTAGTATATGGGATGTACTCACGCAGTATATGATGCCTGGGACACTTGTCGATGCCCGGGACGTACTCACGTAGTATATGGGACGTACTCACGTAGTATATGATGCCCGAGACACTTGTCGGTGCCCGGGACGTACTCGCGTAGTACGTGGGACGTACTGACGCAGTATATGGGACGTACTCACGTAGTATATGGGACGTACTGACGCAGTATATGGGACGTACTCACGTAGTATATGGGACGTACTCACGTAGTATATAATGCCTGAGACACTTGTCGGTGCCCGGGACGTACTCGCATAGTATATGGGACGTACTCACGTAGTATATGGGACGTACTCACGCAGTATATGGGACGTACTCACGTAGTATATGGGACGTACTCACGCAGTATATGATGCCTGAGACACTTGTCGGTGCCCGGGACGTACTCGCGTAGTATATGACGCAAGAGACACCTGTCGGTGTCCGGGGTCTGGGGTCTACATATAATTTGTGTTTATAGTTTTGTGCTAGTGAGATAATGATGATTGGGTTTAATTAATGTATTTATAATGACATACCATAAATATTTAAATATTACGTCAGTGTTCGGGTTTACCGTAAACCATTAATTAAACCATTTACGTAAACTTTACGTAACTGGTTTAATTAAATGTAAAAAGTAAATAACCTAAAAAAATAGCAAATATTGAGACTTGAGTGAAGCCTTTGCCTGAGGTGTTAGTCGGCATTCGGGTTTTGGTTAACCGGTCATATTTAGTGTATCTATTTTATGTTGTAATCATCCATAGTTCACGGCTATTTGCATAAAATACTGCATACATATTCCCCGTAATATATCCCGTTCTTTTTATGATTGGGGGAATGTAGTACGGATCTGCAATGTAAATAGTTCACACACCCAAGATATGTACGCACAACCGCATTACACCCCAACAATACACACACATACACGCACGCACGCACGCACGCACGCACGCACGCACGCACGCACGCACACACGCACACACACACACACACACACACACACACACACACTATAAATACCCATCAATAGCCACGAGTCTGAACTACGCCGCCGTGATCGCAACATTGGTTGTGCCTGCCCAAGTAAAGCTACGATTCCATATGTAAGGATACGGCATGTGGCAAAACAATGAATATAGTGCCCGGTGGAAATTAACATAAATAGTTCCAAACGTACACAGGCGGATGAGTTTTGTTGTGCGGATGTGGAAAATTGAATCGCTCCGTGTAGCGATTGGAATCCGCACACGAATCGGATAGGAAATTTCCAACCGTGACGTCACTACAGAGGTATTCCCCATTCTGCATGCGTTTCCGCACACCTTTCCGTACATATGGAATCGTAGCTTCAATGTTGCGCACAATAGTTACATGGAATGACATCAAACTTGCAAACACAGCAACACCAATGTATCTTGGCATCCACCTAGACAGAACACAGCAACACCAATGTAACTTGGCATCCACCTAGACAGAACACAGCAACACCAATGTATCTTGGCATCCACCTAGACAGAACACAGCAACACCAATGTATCTTGGCATCCACCTAGACAGAACACAGCAACACCAATGTATCTTGGCATCCACCTAGACAGAACACAGCAACATCAATGTATCTTGGCATCCACCTAGACAGAACACAGCAACACCAGTGTATCTTGGCATCCACCTAGACAGAACACAGCAACACCAATGTATCTTGGCATCCACCTAGACAGAACACAGCAACACCAATGTATCTTGGCATCCACCTAGACAGAACACAGCAACACCAATGTATCTTGGCATCCACCTAGACAGAACACAGCAACACCAATGTATCTTGGCATCCACCTAGACAGAACACAGCAACACCAATGTATCTTGGCATCCACCTAGACAGAACACAGCAACATCAATGTATCTTGGCATCCACCTAGACAGAACACAGCAACACCAATGTATCTTGGCATCCACCTAGACAGAACACAGCAACACCAATGTATCTTGGCATCCACCTAGACAGAACACAGCAACACCAATGTATCTTGGCATCCACCTAGACAGAACACAGCAACATCAATGTATCTTGGCATCCACCTAGACAGAACACAGCAACACCAAGGTATCTTGGCATCCACCTAGACAGAACACAGCAACATCAATGTATCTTGGCATCCACCTAGACAGAACACAGCAACACCATGAACAACACGACACCGCTCAACTCATCGTCCAGCAGCACCAGACTAGACATGTGGGACACGCGACTGCAAGAAATACCAGCAGTCGTCAAAATGGGGTTACGACCAGCTGAATCCCTACTAGCAGGGTCTGACCAACCATGGCTCTGCTGGTGATCACTTAACCGCCTGCGCACCGGAATGAAGAAGTAGCGCTACATTGTTGAGACGCAGTCAACAGAATGTGACTGCGGAGAAGAGAAGACCAGACAATGCCCCACCTACTCAGCTACCGACTGCTGGACGATCCGTGTACACACGAAGACCTGGCCGTCGTTACGGACCGGGCTAAGACTTGCGCCAAGAAATGGCCACACATCGTGAGGGATACGACAAGAAGAAGAACAGAGCTTTCATGCCATGTAACAATCGTCAACATCGTTTCGCAACAACAGAGACAAGACCAGAGCATACTAACGCTGACGAAAACACTGGTCTGGAAATCACATAGAGCAGAACCTAGGAATATGAGAGTTAAATTTACTACCTTATGAATTATGAATGTAACTGCATCCAGAAATAACATACACGTGTTCATGCATTATCATGCTTAACCTTGGGATTTGCCCATACAATCAGCTAGTAAACAACACGTCTAATGAAATAATTATATTCCTTTATTGAAATAGCAATCATAACATTACAAAGATCACTGGGTATTATCTATCATAATTTGGCCCACAGTATTATATAGCATTATTTACAAGTGTCATGAATATCATCCGTGTACATGATTATAATTTGTTTAGACACTGCCACCATAAATCTGTATAATATCATTTATACTGAATAACACAAGCTGGGTTAATTGGCACAATTACAAACAGTTGAAATAACCCAGTTCTAGTAATGTCAATGTACAAATTGTACGTTTCATTCCACCACCAGGTGTCTGATGAGTCAACCTGTGTTAGTTAGCTCCCTGCTCTATGGCTGTCACGCGGTGCATAGCAACCATCTGAAGTGTGATATTTCTTAAATGACATACCTTTGTGTTAAATTGTAAGTTTACTAACACCTGTATATTAACTTACCATCCAACTAATTCACACAAATGCTTATTGAAGATCATGCCATTGACCGGTACACCACTGGATGGTAATAAAATGTATTTAGAAATTAATGATCTCACCTACTACATTGTTGCGTGCTTACCATTTCTAATTATTTCAGACACAACCACTAAGAAAAATAAGCACAAACCAGAATCGACCCGATTCACAATTGACTTGTAACCATGCTATTCTGATACCTTATCTCTTCTGATAACAATAATTATCAATTAATTATCACCATCATTGCCTGTTAAAATGAGTCCCTGTAATGTTACATGTTAAAGTGTGTTATGCAGGGTCCATACACAATGGCAGATACCAAATTCAAGGCTATTTCAAGGAAAATTCAAGGCTAGGCTATTTAACCGAGAATGAACTGGCACAAGACTACTGACTGCGTCCTACAGACGGTCAACAAAACTACAAAATGCTAACAAATAACAGATCTGGGTGGAATGCTTTGGCAGCCTCTTGCATCTATAGATGGATGAGGCGTCTATAGATGGATGAGGCGTCTATAGATGGATGAGGCGTCTATAGATGGATGAGGCGTTTATAGGTGGATGAAGCGTCTATAGGTGGATGAGGCGTCTATAGATGGATGAGGCATCTATAGAAGCATGAGATGCTAAATCAAAGTATGTAACACCCTTACTTATAAAAAGTGATTGGTCAAGGAAGATCAATTTGAATTAACAGGATGACCTGCATAATAAAAGGGGTCCATGGGCACCTGTTGTACAATACAAGCAGATAAGCTGATGGGCAGCAGAAGTGCTCCCCAGCCAGAGGGAGGGGGGCACTGGTGAACAAAGGCTACCAGGGTCAGTGGGCAACTGTAATTCAAGGATTTCAAGGCCCAGTATTGACCCTGGTTATGTCACATTGTAATAACTGACAGGACTGTTCCCTGCTGTTTGTGACAGTCATGGCTGACACCACGCCCCCTGGCAACCAATCAAACAACACTTTGTGTCATCCCACCACATAACTTAATGTTATGTTAAGTACATTATTGTTTCAGCTGTCACAAGTAATGGGTTTTAGTAGTGGTAGCACATCATGTATGATAATAATAATACATTATTTACAAATTCTTTTAACTCTAGAAACTTCCTGATGAATGTAGACAGAGGACCCTCTTTTAAATTATTTACCCAAAGAGCAAAACTAGTCTATCTGAATCAGTAAATCAATAGACATGTCATGTAGAAATTGTCTGGATAAATTCCAGTATACTCGGGTGATATTATATGACCATGAAGGTATGCCAAATGTATAGAACAGTTCTAGTCCAAAATCACCTTTTATTTTAAAACTTGTTTACAACAAAATTCCACCTTCAAACTAATGAAGAGGACAGCACTAGATACTTCCAACACAGGGCAATCTACAGCTGTATATAGATGTTGCCATCTCACTATAGCAACAACTCAGTGTGTGATTGATTAGCTCTATACAACTTAACTAGGACACACAGTTCACAGTAAACACAGTGGTGCAAGCGTCTACTGTCACTTCTCAGGTATTTTGGCAATCCCGAAATTTCAGATGCTTACATCTAATAAAAAAGATGTGCTTACGTTACCTATTAAATGCGTTCAGGCCTAGAGTTGCTAAAACGTGAAAAAGGAAATACATTGTTTATTTGCGACCCAGTGTAAATTCAAGCACAAATGAAAACAGAAATGTTAGCTGGCCGACCCAACTGCCAAACTAACCAGCCGACCTGCGACCCGAGTGTCGCGATTCGTGTGCTGGAAACAGTCATGATTCACGCGATTCGTGCGCTGGAAACAGTCATTATTCAAGAGAATGTTTATAGATCACATGTGTCTGTTTGGTTTTTTATAAGTTAATTAATGATTGTATGAAAAAGAACACACTCACTGCGGACGCGGTTTTAACATCTTAAGTGAGTATGGTATCACAATCTGCCCAGACTAGTTATCCAGCTAGGTGCATTTACTGATTTCTACAGAGCAAACGGGGACATAGGCCTGAATTAGGCACCATAAACTACAGGTAGTCATTACTTCAACTGCAGTCTTCCTGCACTCAAAAATGCAGTTAATGCCATGATTACTGCATGTATTGGGACACCTAAAAATAACTAAATTTTCAGCTGTCGAAAAACCATACAGTATAAATGTTCTAGTCTTCGAAGACTAACAGTAACAGATGTCCGAAAACATACAGTGCAGAAAATAACTCTTTCTGTGGATTTTACGATGTGTGAATCTTTACAGCGTCTTTTTGATGTCACTTTAAAACTCGGGTCATCTCCACATGGCAGTAAATCTATGGGGGCACAAATCTAGGGTTCCACAAATCCCTGTGGTAACCCTAGATGGGTCTACTAAGTTCTAACTAATATCTTCAGTCAAGTTAGCAAGAGGCACTGGTTGTATCAGAGACAAATGATCACAACCACAGTTTACACATAAACATCATTAATTTGTTTTGAATTTGTCTGTAGTCCACACAGCAAATTTGATCTGTTCACTGGGACACTATACCGGATTAAGTAAAACAATCATCTTAAATAACTTAATTATTTTGGTAAAAATTAGTGGAGACTTTATTACAGTACTTCCAACAAGAATCTTCATTCGCCATGGGTGCTGCTGATCACATCAGTCTCGGTCCCCCTGGCATATCTCCTTGTCAAAACATGGTAATGTGGTTGAGCCTGTTATCCAATCACATCTTTGCTATTCAAGTTAGGCTGATTTGGTTTCAGCCAATCATGGCTGATGTTGCATGTAATGTTCAGGAAGTAAAAGTCATTAGTGGAAAATGTGCTATAGCAGAATGACTGGATTGGCAATTATTGGGACACTAACTAGGACAAAGTTCAACTAATTATTGGGACACTAACTAGGACAACGTTCAACTGATTCAGCTAACTGTCATACATTGCGTAGGATATATGTCTGGGGTAGTAGATTCAACTACCACCCCTTGTCTGTAAGGATATCTGCCAGTGGTAGTGTAGTCAACTACCACCCCTGGCTAGTGAGGAATGCCCACAAGTGAAACTTGCACCAACTCGCGCACAAAAGTTGCTCTAATTTGGCAATATTTTCCACCCATTTTCTCTGTGATTTCCTCCTAATTACAGACTGAGGCTTCACACACGTTCCCAACATCACACGATTTGTACAACACTGTCACATCACAATCAAGTAAATCTAATAAAAATAGCTCTGTGTTATCATCTCCACTGTCGTTGTCTGTCAGTCGTGCCCGCTGTAGTCACAATATGTCTCAGTGGCAGTGTTCATTGGAATCTGCTATGACTGTTCGTTTCCAGGCGAACAGGAAGTAGCCGACTCCGGCGCCGAGAGCGACCGCGATACACAGCCACATGTTGAAGGTCATAAAGATGAGCATGAGGAAGTAACTGAGGACGATCTGAACGACGTGTAACATGGACTGCAGCAGGTGTGGCCAGCTCAACAGCCTTGTCCTACAAAGGGAACACAGTCTGTTATTTCACCTGCACTACTCACCTTGATATAAACACTTCTTGTCATGTCTTAATTACACTATTTTTATTTTACAGCATTAGTTATTAATTACAGTGTTTAAAACTGTATTTTAACACTCAAAATATTGTACAGTTTTAGCTTAATTTATTGCATACTTGAGCATTATAGTCTACACATAATTCTATGATATGAAGAATATGAAAAAAGCACCGTATGAAGAAACAAAATTACTATTAGAACTACCCACTCAAGGCCAACAACTATCAACATAATATTATTTTATTTTTATTTTTATTGTTTTAATTTCTGCTGTTGCCTCAGTAACGTCGTCCTCTGATGACTGTCTCTACTTTTGTTTGTTTAATGCAACGCCAACTGGCAAATGAGAGTTTGAAGGAAGCGAATGAACAGAGAAACTGACAAATAGCCTTTGGTGCCTGGGAGGAGATGGCGCCAGACTGCCCCCAAAGTTAGCATGTTGATATATAGTGTATGTCACTGAGTCACCAATTTGGGATAATTGATGCGTTATTCAACGTACATTATATTTGATCGGGTTCTGGTATGATGTCACTCACACATGACCATATTATATTCAGTTCCCCATCCACTGGTGCTCAATCACAACAAGTAGATTTGATCGGGTTCTAGTATGATGTCACTCACACATGACCATATTATATTCAGTTCCCCATCCACTGGTGCTCAATCACAACAAGTAGATTTGATCGGGTTCTGGTATGATGTCACTCACACATGACCATATTATATTCAGTTCCCCATCCACTGGTGCTCAATCACAAGTAGATTTGATTGGGTTCTGGTATGATGTCACTCACACATGACCATATTATATTCAGTTCCCCATCCACTGGTGCTCAATCACAACAAGTAGATTTGATCGGGTTCTAGTATGATGTCACTCACACATGACCATATTATATTCAGTTCCCCATCCACTGGTGCTCAATCACAACAAGTAGATTTGATCGGGTTCTGGTATGATGTCACTCACACATGACCATATTATATTCAGTTCCCCATCCACTGGTGCTCAATCACAACAAGTAGATTTGATCGGGTTCTGGTATGACGTCACTCACACATGACCATATTATATTCAGTTCCCAATCCACTGGTGCTCAATCACAAGTAGATTTGATTGGGTTCTAGTATGATGTCACTCACCCATGACCATATTATATTCAGTTCCCCATCCACTGGTGCTCAATCACAACAAGTAGATTTGATCGGGTTCTGGTATGATGTCACTCACACATGACCATATTATATTCAGTTCCCCATCCACTGGTGCTCAATCACAACAAGTAGATTTGATCGGGTTCTGGTATGATGTCACTTACACATGACCATATTATATTCAGTTCCCCATCCACTGGTGCTCAATCACAAGTAGATTTGATCAGGTTCTGGTATGATGTCACTCACACATGACCATATTATATTCAGTTCCCGATCCACTGGTGCTCAATCACAACAAGTAGATTTGATCGGGTTCTGGTATGATGTCACTCACACATGACCATATTATATTCAGTTCCCCATCCACTGGTGCTCAATCACAACAAGTAGATTTGATCAGGTTCTGGTATGATGTCACTCACACATGACCATATTATATTCAGTTCCCCATCCACTGGTGCTCAATCACAACAAGTAGATTTGATCGGGTTCTGGTATGATGTCACTCACACATGACCATATTATATTCAGTTCCCCATCCACTGGTGCTCAATCACAACAAGTAGATTTGATCGGGTTCTGGTATGATGTCACTTACACATGACCATATTATATTCAGTTCCCCATCCACTGGTGCTCAATCACAAGTAGATTTGATCAGGTTCTGGTATGATGTCACTCACACATGACCATATTATATTCAGTTCCCGATCCACTGGTGCTCAATCACAACAAGTAGATTTGATCGGGTTCTGGTATGATGTCACTCACACATGACCATATTATATTCAGTTCCCCATCCACTGGTGCTCAATCACAACAAGTAGATTTGATCAGGTTCTGGTATGATGTCACTCACACATGACCATATTATATTCAGTTCCCCATCCACTGGTGCTCAATCACAACAAGTAGATTTGATCGGGTTCTAGTATGATGTCACTCACACATGACCATATTATATTCAGTTCCCCATCCACTGGTGCTCAATCATGACAAGTAGATTTGATCGGGTTCTAGTATGATGTCATTCACACATGACCATATTATATTCAGTTCCCCATCCACTGGTGCTCAATCACAACAAGTAGATTTGATCGGGTTCTAGTATGATGTCACTCACACATGACCATATTATATTCAGTTCCCCATCCACTGGTGCTCAATCACAACAAGTAAATTTGATCGGGTTCTAGTATGATGTCACTCACACATGACCATATTATATTCAGTTCCCCATCCACTGGTGCTCAATCACAACAAGTAGATTTGATCGGGTTCTGGTATGATGTCAATCACACATGACCATATTATATTCAGTTCCCCATCCACTGGTGCTCAATCACAACAAGTAAATTTGATCGGGTTCTAGTATGATGTCACTCACACATGACCATATTATATTCAGTTCCCCATCCACTGGTGCTCAACCACAACAAGTAGATTTGATCAGGTTCTGGTATGATGTCACTCACACATGACCATATTATATTCAGTTCCCCATCCACTGGTGCTCAATCACAACAAGTAGATTTGATCGGGTTCTGGTATGATGTCACTCACACATGACCATATTATATTCAGTTCCCGATCCACTGGTGCTCAATCATGACAAGTAGATTTCCAACATTTTCAAAAACCAGATTTATAGGAATTGCAATTAAAATGTAGAAATATGGCAAAATAAAAAACAGCTTAGCATCACAAATATACAACAACAGAACAGACGAACAGACCTGAAGGAATGTGCGGGTTGAACGATGTGTATGTCTGAGGATGGCACCGAGATAGGTTGATGGGTCAATGCCTGCTTGAGCAGGATCTCACGCCCCACCTTCAGCCCCTCGTACAGGGCAGCCATGATGACGATGGCAATACAGGATCCCAGCATCCCTGGAACAGGACAGCAAAACACGACCATGGGATGAGCAACTGAAACAACTTTACTAAAGAATGACTCCCACTCCCTCTGGGCGGGATAGGTGGTCATCACTGGAGCTCATTCTAAAAATAATAACTTTTGTTGTATCATATTTTATATGCAACTAACTTTCAAACATGTGGTCAGTCATGCTTTAATCCCAACTGAATTCTCTAGCAGTATATGACATTTGGAACCACTTTGCTAAACTGATACTCTGACAACTTCATTTATTTTCAATGTTGCAATGAATACGTCATTCTTCGGAACTCTGCAGATAGTGTTACACTGTACACGTGCAGAACCATGGTAATTTTGAGTAGCCTCTATTAATCAACCTGTGTGAACCTTTTGGAACTTCTTATTCCCCGGGTGACATGACGGCCATCTTAACTGAACCTGATTGGAATTATAAATTGTTTCTGGGGAAAAATACAGTGGTGTAATTGAAACAGTCCTCCCCTGAGTACTGTGTGTTGTTGTACATTGATGCCTTCAGATCATCTTTTTGAACAAACTTGAATGCTGAGAAATTGTTCGAGGGGACCGTTTCACTAATATTCTGATGAGCCCATCAGCCCTATTTTATTCTTTAATCAAATCAATTTCCCTCCTCAACAGTGATCTGATATAATAAAAATTTTCAACACCAGAATTTGCTACTGAGACACTTTCGACAGTGTGTCACAAAAATAGTTTCCTTGGTGATCTGACAGTGGCTTTCTGCATTTTTGAAAAGCTCTTTAAATTTAACAACGGATTCTATTAAATGGATTTCTCTTATGAGCTCATTATTAAATGATCTCATTATCTTAGTGAGATGGCCCCGACCTCCTAAAGACGATGACTACTACAGGACGTGTCATTATCTTAGTGAGACGGCCCGGCCTTCTAAAGACAACAACTACTACAAGACATGCGTCATTATCTTGATGAAACAGCCCCCAGACCTCCAAAAGTCAATGACTACTACAAGATGTGTTATTATCTCCTAAAGGGTTGGACAACGACTACTACAGGACATGTCATTATCTTAGTGAAACGACCCCCAGACCTCCTAAAGGCAACGACTACTACAGGACGTGTCATTATCTTAGTGAAACGATCCCAGACCTCCTAAACTTGGACAACGACTACAAGACGTGTCATTGTCTTAGTGAAACGGCCTCCAGACCTCCTAAAGGGTTGGACGATTAGTCCAGACTTGGGGCCGAATACATTTTATGAGTGCAAGTACGAGTACTTTGACGATGGGTGAGTACGAGTACACTGCTAAAAGCTGAGTATGAGTAAAAGTACGAGTACATTCTCACGAGTACGAGTAAAAGTACGACTACATTAAAAAAAATATAAATATTAAATAATAACGTATTTTAAAATGATTAATTAATCTAATTCATATAACTCAGCACAAGTGAATATGTAATGACAGTTGATAATTTTTTATGAGGAAAACTAACAAAACCTCTATTTCATCAACAATTAAATTCACTTCATTGGCATTCATTTTAGAGGCGTCCTATGATCTTATCATCTATTTGCCATTGCACCGAATGAACATGAATTGTTCACAGGTTTAGTCTTTCAGGCTGCACCGTTCAGAGCAGAATACTTTCTCGGCTATGCTAAATACCCTTTCGACTGGGGCTAATGAGGCTGGAATGCTGAGATGGTGAGGGACCAACTAAAACAGAGTTCGAAAACTCAGAACTGCAGTGGGTCACTGTGACGATCTGTACATGGCTGACTGAGGTATTCATTCACCTCACGTTTATCTGCTGATGTTATAAGTTTGCAATTTATATTTTCTGAACGTAGACTACTAGTTGTTGAGAGGGTTAGCACATGTCCACATAACAGGCTCAGCATCCCCTTTGGACTTTTTAGCCAGGCTGCTGGCATGGGATTATACTAGTGTAGGAGACAGTCTGACTTGAGCCACCTTACAACTGGCAGTTAGCACTGTCAGCCAGTGCCAGGTGGCATGGTCTCCATACTACATCAAAGGCATTTCCTGTCTAAATGGTGGGTTAACTGCTAATTGATTCTTTATGGCTTACTTAAACAAACAGGTTTATGGCCTGAACTGCAAGCCTACAATTATTGTTTGCTTAACAGAGTGTTTCTGACTGGGAAAAGATGCTGCCTGTTGCCATGTTTGGGTATCATAGTCATTGTTATCAGAGAATAAGGATGCACTGGGATGTGTAGGGATGGTAAGGTTGTATACTATCAGAAATAACAAAGTATTTTAAAAATAGTTGAACATTTAAATATTTCAGGAAAGTTTCATTTTATAACCAAATATATTTATTTTCCCCAGTACATATTGAGAAAGTACTCAGATGTACTCGTAAAATCTGAGTACAATGAGTACAAGTCCATAACCCATAAGTTTCATGAGTACGAGTATGAGTACTTCAAAAATATACTCGAGTACACAAGTACATGAGTACCAAGTACTTCGGCCCCAGGTCTGACGACTACTACTGTGTCATTATCATAGTGAAACGGCCCCCAGACCTCCTAAGAGTTGGACAACTACTACAAGACGTCACACTCACCCTGCCATGAGGACGTCTTCCAGAAGGAGAACAGGATAGTGCTGTCAGTGCTGAAGTGGAAGTACATCTTCTGCAATAGAGTAACTATGACCATCGTACAATGGAAGAAACATTCCAAGTGGAGTTTGTTTGTGATCTATTGTACATGTTCCAGCAAACCTACAATGTCACACAATTCTAACACAAAAGGTAGCAGAAAAGCTGACACACACCTGAAAACATTAATGAAATATGTGTAGTAAAACTAAAAGCAACATTAATTAAATGAGTACATACAGTTATTAATAAGAGATACACCTAAATACAACCACACATTAAAAAAAATAATGTAATTACTTAATATTAGTTAGAAAAGCATACTTAATTAACAACCCACACAGATGTTAGATGAGTTGTTATGTGCATGTGTGGTAATTCATAAATATATTTATGGTTTATGTCAATATTTACAACTGAACTGACATAAACTCTGGACTGTGCTGTCTATCTACATGGGCCACTTGTTACAACGGGCTTATGCAACGGGACCATTTAATGAGACTTACCATCATATGCATACTAGTCATGCCGCTGTGGTCCATACCACCCATGCCATTGGTCGCCATGCCGCTGTGGTCCATGCCACCCATGCCATTGGTCTCCATGCCGCCATGGTCCATATCTGTCATGTTCATCATCATGTTGCCATGGTCCATCTTACTGTGGTCCACAGTCATCTTAATGTTTCAGTCCTGCCAAAAAAGAACACGAAATTGCAAGTGAACGTCAGCACATGCACAACTGACACGTCATTAACTGCTAGATATTCCCATCAATCGTATCTTCACCAACCCATAGTGTTGCCCTCAGTGACAGCATAGCATGGAGACCTCATGTAAGATTTGAGAGCAACATCTACGGTCTTTATGTGACACACCAGAACGCTTCTGTGATAAAACTATACATGTAGTATTAATTTATTGTTAAAGCGACTAACTGAAAAGTGATATAATTACAATTTTATGACATATATAATTGACTGCTACTATTATTAAGGTTGTCAGTTGACAAGCATGATCCCATTCAGTGTATTGTGTTGTGCCATCTAAATAACGTGTCACCAGGAATAACTACAATGAAATTTGGCAAACAATACTAGAATAATAAAATAAAAAATACAATTGCATCATAAAAATACTCCTCTTGTAGCAGGTAATGTATTACTCAGGAACACATTACATTTACAACACATTTATAAACATGATTATAGTATTTTTTATTTTACACGATGAAATCAAAATATGCTTTTCAAGTTCACCTATTGCCATTTGGAAGCTGCAGTCAAGTAACTGTTTTCACTTCACATGACCTATAAAACTACCCGTATATAATTTGTACATGTCTTTCAGAGAAGACACAGTTCTATGCCAGGGAAGCAAACTATACCATGCAGTAGGTAAGTGAACTGTACCAATTAGCCATCAGTGCCGTGCCAGATGGACACCAGACCACGAGTGCAATATGACGCATTGTCAATGTCATCATTACCTTTAATACATCAACAACTCTACTGCCATGACAAAAACTATAGTACTCAAAATGGATTTTGACACAAAATCTTTCGTGCAAACTGACCTAATGTCCTAATCAAAGGGCTGAAAGGGGTTATATATAATCTGTTCTATAAGTGGTAACCATCGTTTTACCTTGATTACCCCAGAGAGGTGCACAAGTTGGTTGTGATACCCAATGGTGGTACCATAGTGACTTACTGCACAAGTTGGTTGTGATACCCAATGGTGGTACCATAGTGACTTACTGCACAAGTTGGTTGTGATACCCAATGGTGGTACCATAGTGACTTACTGCAGAATGATGACCTGTGAGGCCCTGGATGTACAATCACTCTAGGAAAGTGGCAAATATTTAAACACACTGTAGTTGAGTTGTGAAAAGAACAAATAATAGTAAGGCTTCTAAAAAATTAACAAAGTTTAAATCTATGAATTACACAGGCAGTTCATCAGTTTAATAAAGTTCGCTGCAATCCCAAGATCCTTGCATTATTATAATTAGTAATTTATACCACATATATACCTATAAACTGGCAAAGTTCACACATATGAACCTTTTCCATCAGGATAACATGGGCCAAGAATGGGAGGTGCCCCTTACAGTAAGAATGGGAGGTGCCCCTTACAGTAAGGTGTGCAGACAAACTGCAATTTAATTTAAACTTGTCAACAGGGCTTTATGCAGGATCCAAATTTTACCAGTCCAAAAATATTCTCAGTGGACATTTGCTCACCAAAAAAAAACCTCCAACTGCACCCACCCTTGAGGTTCACAAAAACTCCAACTGCACCCCCCTCAAGACTCACCATATATATATATATAATATATACATGTATAATTATACATAATAAATACTTATAAAATATATATACATACAAAAATATATTATATATATATATTAGGTGTAAAAAGCATGGTAAAACATCATGACATAAATAATAGTTACATTTATATCAGCAACCATATTTATTTTCACATACTTTTCTACATCACTTACAATTACAGCCCGGGCAAATCAAAACTCAAACAAGGTATAAACACATTTAAAAAAACAAATGATGTATAAAAATGTAACAATGTTTACAACAAAATTATCATTACACTTACTGACTTTCTCCTGCAAGACAGCTACACAATAAATGTAAATGATGCACTGATGCATATATGATCTAGTGCATATACAAATAATTATTATTTAAAATGAATACTAAAAAACTACTATCAACCAATGTTAAATACGTAAAACAAATTGTAAAGAAATCTTAAAATAACATACCTGATTGGCATACTCATCATAACAAAATAATACATACTGAATAAAAGAGAACAAAATTATATTTTCCTAGCCCTCCTCAGCCGAGGAGGGCTAGGAGGATAGACTAGGTCTAGCCGGCCTGTGGCTAGCCATAGGGCTAACATGCTCGCCTTGCTGGCTAACAACGGTAACGACTTCATCGGCACGATGTACATCGGCTGTTACTGTAAAGGTGGTAGCACTAGTGACAGTCACTGTCGCCGGTGCTGCTGTTATAAAAAACTGAGTTATCGTGTTTGTTTTATGAACAATCGCCTTCGGTGGCAGCATCGCGGATGCGTCAGAGTGAACAATAATAGGAATTGTTTATCGGTAACCGCGTGTCTCGTTAACGCAGCCTCGGTTTTAAATATGATATCCCCGGAAGTCATTCCCATGATAGAGTCGAAATGTTAATAATATACTGGTACATAAAAACATTTTCGGATATTTTATTATGTGATATAAACCCCCGACATATGTCTAATTTATCTGGATTCTTGACCCTTTAATACACATCAAAAATGTGCGTAATTAGTATTTATATTCTGGCAATTTATTATTGATGTGTGACAACCCAAATGAATTTAACCAATCATGTCTGTTGTTTACGGACTGGTTGTTGGACCATTCATACATTGCATTGACACCTCAAACAGCAAATGAAACCACGTTTAGAAACGCCAAAAGGGTTCATTCACAAACTACAATCTTCAAAGTGATTCGCTGCCCTATAGGCATGCGTAAAAAGAGCGTAGATTAGATTTCATTGGCAATGTTCTGCGTGCAAAATGATATGTCAGCGAGCTGACAGTTTGCGCCGCGCCTGCAGATGGTACGCGTGAATTATGTGGTGGCAGGCATTAATACTCCATTATTGAGTGCCGTGTGTCCAGAAAATGCTCAAATAATGCTAGGAATTCAAAGTATGGGAAAGGTTTGTTTCTGCGTGATACAAAACACGGTATATTCCAGTGCTGACACCCATCCTACAACACATCATACAAACTGACAGAATGGGGCCTTATCATTACAAGACGGGCCATCCCCCGTCCTCTCAAATTATCGCCCGTCAACAGTTAACATCCCCCGTCCAAATGACGGGTGGATGGGTCTCTAGATAAAGCTCTGCTTGTCAAGCATCCTAATCGAGAAAGGGACTCGTAATCAAGCTCCCCAAGAAAGGAGATCCCGGAGAATGGAAGAACTACAGAGGAATAATGTTACTATCAGTCCCAGGAAAAGTGCTTCAAAGTAATATTAGATAGGTTGAAAGAAGCTGTGGATGCAAAGCTCCGAGACCACCAAGCAGGTTTCCGGCAGGATAGACCTTGCACAGACCATATCGCCACTCTGTGCATCATATTAGAAGTTGTTTGGAATGGAACTCAACCCTGTATGTCAATTTCATTGACATAATTTGTCTACAAGCATTTGACAGTGTGGACAGACAGATACTCTGGAATCTGATGAGACACTATGGCATTCCAGAAAAGTTAACCTCTGTGATCCCGAGCACCTACCAAGGAATGTCTTGATCCCGAGCACCTACCAAGGAATGTCTTGATCCCGAGCACCTACCAAGGAATGTCTTGCTAGGTCGTGCATGGAGGACGACTATCAGATAGTTTCGAAGTTGAGACAGGGGTTTGGCAGGGATGCCTGCTTTCCTGTTCATCTTCATGATCGACTGGATTATGAAGACTACCTCAGACGGGAGACGAAATGGCATACAGCGGACACCATAGACTCGGCTGGAGGACTTGGACTTCGCTGATGACCCGGCACTACTACCACACACCCACAAACAGATCAGGTTAAAACTACATTTTTGGAATCAACATCAGCAATGACAGATCAGAAGATCAACAGAAGCAAAACCCAGATCATGACAGGACGAAGTGGATTCCTGCGCCTACTTAGGGTAGGTAGGGAATAATATTTATAATTGCATTTAAAAAATTACAATAATGTGTGGTCTTATAAAGTAATATAACACCAATACCCCATCCATTAACAAACAAGGTGTTCAGAGAGTGCTCAGACGATACAGATCCTAATCCAATGACAACTACGCTCCCCCTCCGTCTATTACGGCTTATAATCATATTCAATTTTACAACAGCAGCAGCCTAATGCTGTGATATCTCAAACACGTCAATTCTGTGGAACACAACATCATGGAAACATCTCACGATGCGGTATTCAACTGATACATCCTGGAGGTATCTATCTATTCATCTAACGTACCTGAACAATCAACAAATCACTGCTGCTGACAGCGTCTGTTCCTATTATTCCCCACACTTCGGCTCTATGCCTGCTCTGTGACGCTGACAATTTATCTATGCCGTGACTTGTGATATTTACGAGGTCTGTGACTGCAGACGTGATCTTCTGGCGATGTTAATGGATGCCGCTGAAAGCATTAGACTGTGTCAACTAGACAGAGTCCTGTCAAGTAGCTTGTTCAACTGGCTCAAAACAGATTGTAGTTGTCTTTTCAACTGTGATTGCACCGTTTACACGTTAAAAAAAAGTGTCACATGATGAGAGGGGTATTGAACAGAGATACACAAAGAAAGATGCAGTGATAGCTGCCATTGTTCTAGTTCTAGTTGTTTCCAGCACTCGGCAACGTTCTATTAACTGACTAGTCTGTATATATTGTGGTTACAGTGATCTTATGAGGTCTCATTCAACTAGTCAGCCTTTTTCAGAACATTATCGCCAAGCCGACCTTTCTTTTGTGATTCAATGACAGGCCATTCACCGCTACGGAGTGGCTTCCCACAGTATCGGGTTACTGTGACACCAACATATATGACAATGATACCACGGTTAACTTATCTACAATATATTTTAAATTGTAACAGGGAGAGGTAGGTGTCACCTGACAGATGATCTCGCAGATGAGTATTGAGGAAAAGACTGGCGCAGTTTGTTCAACTACCGGGCACTTCTTTACTGATACAGAAAGATTGTACAAACGTTAGCTGGATATAGCATGGGTCTGTTACATTTTCCATAGACCTGCTATCTACAGAAATGCATCCATGCACTGGGGGTCCGGGATAACATCTACAGATATAACTGAGTCTATTTTAGACTTGTTTACGACTGTAAACAGGCACAGGTGTAGCTGTCTGGCAGATTCTGGCTCATGAAATGACATTTAAAATTGCAGGACAGTCCAACGGATATTAAAACTACTTATTAGCTGGAACAGATGCAAACAACTCTGATTTTTCATATGGAAAAAATATGCACTTGACTGAAAATATTGTAGTTGAGACAAGGTACTGGCTATATCAATACATTCAAGATGTGGTAAGCATGCTTGCAATTGTGTTATGATTATAATGGTCTTAGTAATGTAATTAATTGTGATTAACTACTGCGTCTTTGTAACCAATGTAATTCTGTATTACTACAAAAAAGTTCAATAACTATAGGGCTCAACATTAACAGTAAACATACAGCCCAGTCAAGCAAGTCGAATTTACGGGTGTCCGACTTTTCGTCTAACGCGACAATTCATCTACTACAACATTTTGGTCTAAAGTGACAATTTGTCTACTACAACATTTGGTCTAACGAGACAATTCGCCTACTACGACGATGAGGTAATTTATCCGACATTTTAGTGTTTCTAAAACTGGACCAGATGCTAGGTATTAGGTAGGTTTAGCAATATAGGCGCATATCAACCATTTAACTGGCCGCGTGTGGAGATCGCTAACAAGTTCTCACAATGGATCTACTATAAACACATACTCAGTTACTGTCATATAACGATCAAAAAATGAAAAACTAAACACAAATCTCTGCTACTTCCTACGGAAAACACTGCGATGCTCCCCGATATGAGTATCTCACGGGACGATCAGGGAGCATCACTGAGTATCCGTATGTACGTCAATGTGTACACGAGTACATATAATCAGTCCTTGTATTATGTATGCATGTTGATACATTGAGTAATTATCAACTATAAAAACAAGTCATATGCTATTCTGATTGGTGTAATGTAAATGTTATAGTTGTTTATATTTATGGGGTGGCTCCTGTGCTAGCGATATTATATATTTTAATGTGAGTCTCCCCACCTTATCTATTACTTATGTTATTCGTTGTATATGTATCGTATTTATAAGTCAAATAAATTGATTCTGAGTTCTGAGTAGCAAATGACAATGATTTTTGTTTAGTTTTAATTTTTTTTTCCTTTTATGACAGCAGCTGAGTAAGTGTATTAGTAGGTCCACTGTGCGTCAGTTGATTGATATGCGCAATGTTGCTAAACCTACTTACTAGAAATAAACACCCTGACGGGCTGTTCTAGCAAACTCCCTCTGCATGCATCCTCGACAATTATAAGCAAAACAGCATTATTTTAGTTTGATGAGAAAATTAATAAAATATGAAGGCATTTTTAGGGTTAGTTAGTGGTTGTATGCCTTCCATATTAATTTCGCATTAAGTATTTCTTTGCATCTGATGAGAATTAATCAAATGTTTACTTTAAATATGTTACGCATATTACTAACCCTCCGATTGATGTCTGGAGAACAAAGAAAGATGTCTTTCTAACTGATTCATACTTATTCTGCTGCAAGGTTGCGAGCTCACGAAAAACACCATACACAAAGGTACGATCCACAAGTGAACAAAGGTAGCTTTTGCAGTTTTTACTTTGAACTCCTTGAGTCATTATGAAAGACGTCTTACGTTCTCCCACAACTGCGTCATTAACTGCGTCACACCTATTCTGATCCAGGAGCTCACAAAAGAAGAACAATGCATAAGTAGCGGTTGAGGTTTTATTTTCAACTGCTTGAGTAATTATGAAAGGCGCCTTGAATGTTCTCACAATTATGGGATTTAAAAGTTGAGTTTTGAACTTGCATTTTTCTGAAGAAGTACTACGTCGATCGATTGCATTATGCGATTGACTGAACAAGAGTTGAGTCACTTCTACGTGCGATACCAAATGCAATTACTCCTTGAAGTAATCTTGAGGTTGTGTTTCTTTGTGCTATTATCACGATGGAAGAATATGAACAGTGAACAAAAAATTAATCAAGTGCAATTTATTTCATTCTCAACACCTTATAAACCAGTTGCATGAACCATGTGTTCATATCGTGTGTATTTTCTCGAACGAACACTATGTCTCTGCGTTTGTACTATGGGCAAGTTTTTTATGAGGATTCATGGCAAACCAGATGGGTATTGCTATACACAAAATCGAAGAGAGGATCAATGGTTATATTGGCAATTACTATTACATTGTATTTTGGTTCAACCTATTACTATTACATCAATATTTGTAATAGTTACTATTACATACAGTATTACTATTACTTCAGGCCTGATCATTACAAGTTTACTTTTACAAATACTTACTAATAGTATAGTACGTGCCACTGTTACACACATCCTCCTTTGCACAGCAACAGTGCAAGACAAGTGTAGATTGAAATAGGCCAACTTAATGACATTTTAGTTTTATTCATTTACATATATCATATAGACAACAATATAAATTATACATCAATACATATTCACAGCAAGCATGCCGGCCCCAGTGGTATTGCTAACCAATACCTACAAGTCGTAGACGTATTACTGTATATTAATACTGGAGTAACTTGTTTCAGATCGTGCATACAGAACCGCTGGGAGTGCGGTACTTTGAAGTGGGACCGCTAGGTCTTTTCCGGGCCACCAAATACACTCATGAAGTTCTTGGAGAAGACATCGCCCGGCAACTGGGGGAGCCTATTTGTAGGTCTACAAATCAAACAGACAGTAAAGCCTTAGACTGTGTTTTTTTTATTCCTGTATGCAGCCAATTGATCTAGGACCTCTGTACCTTACAGTAAACATTACATTTTTTCATAAAGATAAGTGTTGAGTTCTTTCTTCCTTTACTAAATTTAAGTTGGCGTTTCAAGATCTCCACCTACCTGTGTCTGTGTTGCTGGGATAATGTATCAACTGGTGAAGTTTTTTCATCAATTGGTGAAGTTTTTTCTGCTGCTCCCAACAGTCTTTCAACTTCAATTGGTTCCAGTGCAGAAGAAGGTCTGTTTTGATCTTTTTTAAGGTATAAAAAAAATTCTTACCAAAATGTCCATGTTAAGTACTGCATTTTCATACACTAAGCCTATTCTGTATGGTGCAGCAGAATATTACCATTGCCAGAAATTTAGTTTAGCTATAAGGCTCTTGGGTTATAATAGCTTCTAGCTGGTTCCCATCTACCTCTAGCTGGTTCCCATCTACTGAAATTGTTGTCCATGTTATCTACTGCCCTCGACCAGCATAGTAAATCTAGTAAACAATCAAAAAACTTTTATGGAATAGAACACATTTCCTGCATATCTAATAAATGAATCTTGCTGGTTCTCAAGTTAAATCTAATCAGGATGTCATGGTCATATTGACCTTAATTTGTGTCCATGTGACATACTACCTTTGAGATTAACTTCACGTTGCCATCTCTTGACCGTGAGGAATGTTATCCCGGCTTCGATAGCAGTTATGCACAGTTACCTCCTCCTTCAGAATGTAAGCATTTTGAATCAAAATTATGCATTTGAATTTTCAAGTCTGATGTCCCATTTTTGTGTACCAGTAGTGTGTTCTTGCCCATATACTGAATCCCGTCAAATTACACATCAAACAGAATAAATACGTCGGCTTATAAGTGTTCATTATATGGAAAAGGTACGATCACCCGGAAGTCGTTAGGCATTACAGCAATGTACACTCATGGTTTCGTTACAACAGTGAAGTGGAAGTTTATTACCCCGTACGAAATTTCCATGTTAGTTTTTGTAGTTTTCCATTCAACGACGACTTATCCCGGCTTTTCCGAATTGTCCTACTTGAGCAATTGTCATATTCGACGAATTGTCCTGTTGGACCAAATGTCATAGCAGACGAATTGTCGTGTTAGACCAAATTATGTCATTAGACGAAAAGTCGTAGACCCCAGACATGGATAAGCTAAGTCGGTGTAGCACTTGGCCGATCAAACGTAGAAGCACTATTGACATTTTGACACTAGTTAATAGTTATTTATTCTAATACCTCAAAAACGGTAAATTAACACGCCATCGCTCCGACAACGACGTAGATTTTTTGTAATGTATAATGCCAATAAAGTCACCAGGTGGCGAAGGCAGTATTTCGAGGTCGTTGCAGTTGCCAGGGGCAGCCATGTCGTTTGCAGAAAACGAAAGTTGGATGGAACGTTCGTTTACGGTCAGCACGTTTGTAAGGCCACAAAAAGCAGACCAGAAACCAGTTACCTGGTTAGTTAACCGCTAGACCAACGGAACATAGAAGCAGAAGTGAATGACAACGGGAAAAACGATTCTTTCTAGAAAATGGAAAGGCAAATCCCTGTGGGTGCAACACGCGGCACAGACACAGTGCGGCACGGGGGCAACATATTAAAAAGTAATACTAATAGGTTGAGCAAAAACTCAATGTAATAGTAATAGGAAGCAGTGTAATAGTAATTGACCTATTACTTTTATATTACTATTGAACATTTAAACCAAATTTCAACTACATAACAATTCCTTTTGATTAGGTTGTAGATTCCACTAGTTTCTCCAGGTTTTATAGTTACTCCCCCCTTGTCAACTTGAGCATGGCTCTTGTGAAGATTTACCCTGGAGTTTTACGAGCGTTTACATAGCAAGAGACACTGGTACAGTGAGACTGTTGCATTGACTAAAGGGATTCAACTGGGTTTTCACTGCTTTTAAGCCAGTTCTGCCAAGTTGCCAACTACCCTTTTCAAGTAAGCCTATGGGTTTAGTGACTGCCTATATGGTGCACACAATTGAGCCTAATCTACAGCAGATATGAAAAACATCCAGATGTATTTGTACTTGAGCCAATAACTAACTGTCCACCAAGCACCAATAGAGCAATGTGGTTTAATTAGACCGTAATATAATCCACCAAGTCAGGTGGCATTGACTACTGTTTTTCATTCCAGTATGGGATTTAAATATAAAAGGGAACATATATGTTCTATCCTTATCAACGTAGTTAGTAGATTGTACTAAATGTGGTATATACTACAGTGTATATAGATATATTTTGTTGTAAATATTTTTGATTTTTCATACTTTATAATACTTCCACAACGATGATGCTAGTACTCGACATTCTCAAATATTATTTTAAATACTTTGGGGATGGGTATCAATAAATGGCAAGCTAGAGTTTTTTATTCATCTGCCTTGTTTAACTTCTTGAGACTGTGAGTCAAACAATTGTACTTATTGTATTCAGGCATACCGTGCATTATACTATAAAATGTTCCGATGAAAAATGTAATAGTAATCCTAATTGCTTCAAATGTAATAGTAATAGGAAGAATTTTGCATATAATAGTAATAGATTACATTGCAATGTAATTGACCACAGGCCTGGAAGAGACAGGTCTTCCTACCTGTTATTAAAAATATGGTACAACAGCAGCAAGACATAGTTATTTTATGTGTAAAAATGCATTTATTTGAGTAAAAAAGCATGCAAATGACTTGTGTTTCAATTACTAACAATTTCAGAGCAAGTAAAAATACCGGTCGGGCAAGTAGAATGTCAGGGCCCACTTGTCTGGTGAGCACGTGGCCAAAAGCCTTAATGTCAAGCCCTGAATGATACACAATTACTGAACATATGCCATCAATCATACTTATTCTACCTGTCTACAAGTTATGTCCACACATGCATGCGTCCACTACTCGTCAACACAGAAACAAGGAATATGGCAGCACCTGGACATAGACAAATCAGAAATATCTCACCTCAGTCAACAACTGCGCCAACTTGTCTTCTTGTTACACCAACTGTCGTTTTGCGGCCGGCACCCCCCACACAAAGCTCGTCCTACGCAGTTGTGGTGCTTCCTGGATGAAACACAAATCCAATCAGATACCCATGCATAGCCTGACAAAACCTACCATTCAACGCATGAATCACGGACTGAACATGTGCCTAGTAAACTGATCCACCGTACAAGGTGACAAACAACATGACAATGGTCGACTCATTTCAAAGTCTACGAATTGTTATCTATAAAAAAATGCAGATTGCATGACATTACCATAAGGCCACACCAATTTTTTTTAGGGATGGGGAAATAAGGCATTGCACGAGAAAGGTGTTTTGTGTAAATACATGAATTATCATACGAGTCATACATTATATTGCTAAACAAAATTATTTAGCCTTGTACCAAACTTACTAGACATGTACTTTTATGAAAGTTTAATAAAAGTTGAAGACTATTAGAAGTTAGAATAACAAGTATTGATAACAAGACTTGGCAGATACCATTACAGTGTTGTAACATTACAGCCATAAACGTGTAGATTAGAGGCAGGATATTTATTAATATATTGCTGTGATAATATTAATTTGACTGGCATAATTAGGATTTGATTGTCGTACCTCCAAATATAACTACATTATTCTATTCTGAAGTAATGCAGTGCAATGCTGACTATGCAGGCATTGAAGAGAATGTCTACAACCCGTTTTCCCAGCGTGTTAACTTGTTTGGCCAAAATCCGATGTTCAGAATGAGTAGCGCGTTAAACATGCACAGGTTACTGATTTCGCCTGTGTTGTGCATTGGCAGTTTATTTTCTTTACTGCTATTTTGTATCGTGTCTAAAATGTCAGCCTTCGGGTTGTCTTTTCGCTTCATTTCGGTGGCACAAATGTTGTTATCGTTCAAGAAAATTAATATGTTAAACATTGAATTGCTCACGTAACGTAGCATCCACAAGGACGCTCGCTGTCATTTCGACAATAATCGCATATTCGAAGCCAACAAATACTTTCGATATCGGAGCAATGTTGCTACAAACATGGGAAATTACATTGTTGATCGCGTTGGACAATTCAAATTGTTTACTTCGTTTTGGGAAGCAGCGCCAAACTTAAATTTCTTGATACCAAACCACACCGCAGCGTCTGGTTCAAACATGGCTTAGATCAATTAACGACAAGTTGGACTTTCACCGATTCACTGGATTGTAGATCAAAGATGCGCGACAACCAATGAAACAGTGTTTAACATACAAAGTTTGGTATGATGCATATATGTTCGATGAATCGATACAAAATCATTGGTTCAGCATTTTGATCAGAAATAAAAGTTAAAAATTGCAATTTTATTTTCGTTTTGACAAAAACAACGTCGACGGGTACATAATCTGAATAATAAAATTGGTGTCGCCTAAGTGATGCACACCGAGACAGAGACCTACCCAGTGTACTGCACAGCTGGGTGTGACATCTAACGTCACCCGAGTTCACATCTGAGAAGATCCTCACCAATTTCTCGTGGAGCTTCAAAAATATTTGATTACTAACTTTCTAACAATGCCAAGTACTGTGATCCGGAGTGGAGGACATAAGACATTGTATCAGTGAACAGTAACTGATACTAACTTCTGTCTTTAAACGAAAGAACATTATAATGGATTTAATTACTTTCAAATTATATTGCAAATAACAAAAATACACTTTGCCATGGAAGCAGACACTAAATTTCAAAAAGATAACATAATACACATGTACTTGGTGGTTCTACTAATTTCTCTTTAAACCCCAAACAAATTTAACAACTACAGTGTGTATTTTTCAATTGTGTTTTTAAGGTTATCTTCGTAAATATATTTGGACAAAGGAATTAACCAGTATAAGTTTACATAAATTAAATGAAAGCAATATTAAAAGTGTTTGTTGAATTCAAAACAATATGAATACCAATTTTAAAATGTGTAGTAACGTTTTAGTTGAACTCAGGACCCAACTTCTGATCCACTTCATTATTTTTACCTGCTCTCAGGGGACTGCCAAACAACCCACCAGGTGGCACCATGTTGACAATTAAGATAACTAGTAATTCTGCTAATTTCCATGCCCCACACATTCTTAATTTTCAAAAGTGACATGTTGGTTACAATTCAATATAAAATGCTGCAAAACTGTAGCACATAATACAAATTTAAAATTAGGAGATAGTAGAATCTCCAAAATATTTGATAAAGATCGAAAAGATGTTTACTGTGCATAAGTAGCAAACAAACCATATAAAAAACATGCATTGAAGTTTAATTAATAACTTTCTAACAAAGCAACTGTAACCAGGAGCGGAACGACATTCACTTTTTGTATCCGACTATCAGTGTTCAGTAAGTGAATTTGGTACATACATCTGTCATGGATACTGCACATATGATATGCCCATAGTGATGGCAGCAATTTGATCTACATCAAGTAGTCATAAACGTGCATGTTTTTGTATTGTATTTACTCAGATTGCAACAGGTCCAGGGACCCAGTAACAGGACTGATAACTGAAACAATACATAAATAATATGACAATAGGGACAAAAACGACATAAAAACACACAAACAATAGGGCATCATATAATAAGCAAAGATCCATTATGGGTCATTCCGAGACAAACCACCCAAAAAAAATTAACCCCACCACCTCAGATGTTGCTGTAACTTTGTATGTTGGGTCATTATGGGTGGGAAAGGCGAAATACCGAATATTGCCCCCCCCCAAAGTTTGGTATTTTCAGCAAAAATGGATGTGGCTGCCAATCGTTAGACCCGTGTTTCTCAGCAGCCAGTGGACTAAATTGGATAAACTTGGTATCACCAGAAAGGAAACTGACTACAGATTCCAAATCTGTCATTATTTCCCATATTGAAGAGTACTAAAAGTTGATGACCTTTTAACCTTGCATTTGACTTTGAATTTTACAACCTTGAAATGACCTTCAGTCTGAATTGTAGCCGAGGATGTTGGCTACAACATATACAAAATCCAGAGGTGTAATATTTTTTTTTTGTCTTCAAAATACAATCAAAGTAGGCACATCTGACATGTCTGAAGGAAGCTATAATGCATGTTTGGTTAAATTCTATATCGGTATGTTGAATGGACCCTAAGCAAACTCCTTACATCAACAATTAAGTCCTGAGAAGTGGAACATCATTCTGAATTTGATGCTGAGTAAAACTGATTCCTTCATACAGCCACAGTCTTACTCAACCCAGTCAAAATACCAGGTACATGATTCCTTGATACAGGCACGGTCTTACTCAACCCGGTCAAAATACCCGGTACGTGTATGTCTTGACTTAAAGACACTGATAAATTATCCACTTCTGGCATAGTCCAGCTATTTTAGCCGAGTCAGTTTTGCCGATACAGTACATTCTTCTTTTTGAGGCCAATGAAAAAGCTTTGCAGGTCCGTTAGGGTGCATGAACTTGATGCGATAGTACCCCATCTCATCTGAAATGTCCCCAACCAGGCCTATCCATGGCTTATTGTCGTAGACACAGCACACATAGCTTTGTTTCTTGATCACTAAGGGCACCTCAGGCGATATTTCTGAAACTACTGGGTCCGATGCAAGAAACATTCGGTTTTCACCTTTCCCACCCACAATGACCCAAAATACAAAGTTACAGCAAAATCTGAGATGGTGGAGGGGGTTAAACCCATTGGGTGATTTGACACGGAATGATCATTTTTTTAAACTGAAGATCTAAAGGTTTCAGCTCCTCAAAATTAATATATATCCCAAGTTGGGTTACTGTAACTTGATGTACTCGTATGTACATGTACATAGCAGGACTGGGCTCAATTACCCAGTACTTGGGATTTTTAAATGACAAGTACGTATATTTTGTTAGCTGTACTTGCTAAAGTATCAAGTACATTTAAAGTAAATAACCTGAGGATTTAGAATATTTACAAAATTTGAATTATGGCACTTAATCTGGCCATAATCTCTGAAAATTAAACAAATAAATTTCAAAACTGAATGGTAAAGACATTCCACGCATGTATTAAATATCCTCTTGATCTAGTGTTAAATGAAAACATGAGTGCCCTTGAGAGAGAGGTGCTTATATATTGTTTCACTACCAGTTGTGCCAATGGTAGTTATTAATGTGGGCCCCCTAGACTTGGAACTATTAATTAATCTAGTGACCAGCTGGCTTCCCTCTAAATTCCACCAGTCTTATAAGTTGTAATTACCAGTCTTTGCCAGAAATCTGACAGTCTTGAAGATGGGCAGATGGGTCTCTGGCTAAGCCTGTGCAATGCAGTGAGTATCAACAGTATTGCATTGCATCAATAGTACGATATACCATGGCATGCATTCACTTATACACATCATCCTTAATGCACCACCCACTCATTGGCATAGAGGCAAGACACAGTTAACAGCTTCCTCTATTCAGTCATGCCGAAATCTAACTAGATTTCCTTGTTCCTACATCCATAGACTGAGGCATGAGACATGGGGCTAGAACTGCCTACTGAGTGATACATACCTGGATGAAAGGATTTATTAACAATGGCCATCCCATTTTGCAGAACTTTAGCATAGAAATGTATATTCTGTGGTACAATGTTGTCAGAAATGCATATATTGTTTTATTTATGGAATTTTTATAACTTCAACTGTTGGCTAAAAAAATGGGTATTCATGATCACAGGCCAATGGCAGTACGCCTTAGGCTCAGTCAGAAGGATTAAAGTTGGTAAAAGAGGCCTATATATCGGTGTTACAAATTGTTTTCATATAGTTAACGCACTATGCCATTGTACTCAAGTTGCTGCTCATGACGGCTGTGGACAGCCCCATTCTATGGTCAGACACAGTGTGTAGCTAAATTGCTGCTCATGACGGCTGTGGACAGCCCCATTCTATGGTCAGACACAGTGTGTAGCTAAATTGCTGCTCTTGACGGCTGTGGACAGCCCCATTCTATGGTCAGACACAGTGTGTAGCTAAATTGCTGCTCTTGACGGCTGTGGACAGCCCCATTCTATGATCAGACAGTCTGTAACTAAATTGCTGCTCATGACGGCTGTGGACAGCCCCATTCTATGGTCAGACACAGTCTGTAGCTAAATTGCTGCTCTTGACGGCTGTGGACAGCCCCATTCTATGATCAGACACAGTCTGTAACTAAATTGCTGCTCTTGACGGCTGTGGACAGCCCCATTCTATGGTCAGACACAGTCTGTAGCTAAATTGCTGCTCTTGACGGCTGTGGACAGCCCCATTCTATGATCAGACACAGTCTGTAACTAAATTGCTGCTCATGACGGCTGTGGACAGCCCCATTCTATGGTCAGACACAGTGTGTAGCTAAATTGCTGCTCTTGACGGCTGTGGACAGCCCCATTCTATGGTCAGACACAGTGTGTAGCTAAATTGCTGCTCTTGACGGCTGTTCACAGCCCCATTCTATGGTCAGACACAGTGTGTAGCTAAATTGCTGCTCTTGACGGTTGTGGATAGCCCCATTCTATGGTCAGACACAGTGTGTAGCTAAATTGCTGCTCTTGACGGCTGTGGACAGCCCCATTCTATGGTCAGACACAGTGTGTAGCTAAATTGCTGCTCTTGACGGTTGTGGATAGCCCCATTCTATGGTCAGACACAGTGTGTAGCTAAATTGCTGCTCTTGACGGCTGTGGACAGCCCCATTCTATGGTCAGACACAGTGTGTAGCTAAATTGCTGCTCTTGACGGTTGTGGATAGCCCCATTCTATGGTCAGACACAGTGTGTAGCTAAATTGCTGCTCTTGACGGCTGCGAACAGCCCCATTCTATGGTCAGACACAGTCTGTAGTTAAATTGCTGCTCTTGACGGCTGTGGACAGCCCCATTCTATGGTCAGACACAGTGTGTAGCTAAATTGCTGCTCTTGACGGCTGTGAACAGCCCCATTCTATGGTCAGATACAGTGTGTAGCTAAATTGCTGCTCTTGACGGCTGTGAACAGCCCCATTCTATGGTCAGATAGAGTGTGTAGCTAAATTGCTGCTCTTGACGGCTGTGGACAGCCCCATTCTATGGTCAGATACAGTGTGTAGCTAAATTGCTGCTCTTGACGGCTGTGGACAGCCCCATTCTATGGTCAGACACAGTGTGTAGCTAAATTGCTGCTCATGACGGCTGTGGACAGTCCCATTCTATGGTCAGACACAGTGTGTAGCTAAATTGCTGCATTTGACGGCTGTGAACAGCCCCATTCTATGGTCAGACACAGTGTGTAGCTAAATTGCTGCTCTTGACGGCTGTGAACAGCCTCATTCTATGGTCAGACACAGTGTGTAGCTAAATTGCTGCTCTTGACGGCTGTGAACAGCCCCATTTTATGGTCAGACACAGTGTGTAGCTAAATTGCTGCTCTTGACGGCTGTGAACAGCCTCATTCTATGGTCAGACACAGTGTGTAGCTAAATTGCTGCTCTTGACGGCTGTGAACAGCCCCATTCTATGGTCAGACACAGTGTGTAGCTAAATTGCTACTCTTGACGGCTGTGAACAGCCCCATTCTATGGTCAGACCTAGTGTGTAGCTAAATTGCTGCTCTTGACGACTGTGAACAGCCCCATTCTATGGTCAGACACAGTGTGTAGCTAAATTGCTGCTCATGACGGCTGTGAACAGCCCCATTCTATGGTCAGACCCAGTGTGTAGCTAAATCAACCGTTTGTGATGTGCTAATGTTGCCACCCTGTGTTCTATGTCTCAAAAACTTATTGGCATATAATTCTGGCAGAATTTTTAATTAGTACGATAGCCAACTCTCGGACTCAGTGAACGATATAGCTAACTAGGAAATGGTATATATTTAATGTAACATCTAATAAGGTCTAGTCTAAAGGCTTACACTAAGGGTGACCAATTTGTGTCAATGATCAAACCATACAGGGTAAGTAGGCGCTATATTGGACTAAAGTCTATACTCTATATTGACAAGAACATTTGTGCCAGGTGGCAGGTGAAAAACCGGGTCACTGAATGGTGAATTATCGTGTTCTTAATGAGATTAACCTATTTAAATACACTGCCTGGTTCAAATGACACGTTCGGGGTGTAGTGAATAGAGCGAGGTAAGGTTATTTCCACGACACCAACTACACGTGTTAGAAATTTAGAATGTTATATCACTTATACGGCTATATTTAATATTATGGAAGAATTTATTCAGATTTTTGTCAAGACGGCATAAAACATTAGGAGTAGCCTACGACGCACAATTTGTGCTCCCATCGTGCAGTATATATGCGTAGTTTAGGATTATCTATATCCTACTATAACTGAAAAAACATTGTCACTGATATTAGCAGTGTGATGAAAATGCAGCGATCTGTTACTGAACTAACCATGAAAACGACCACCTACAGCCGCCAAACTTCTCCTCACATATCTTACATACATATACACACTACATTACAAAAAATAATTTTACATTCCTACCATGATCAAAGTAAAACTTGACTTCTACGGTGGCAACTGCTCCACGCTCGATATTGTGTCAAGCTTCACAGAAATTCCATACAGTGGCGCTATCATTATGTATGCATGTTCACGCAGTATAAATATATATATAATATACCGTTAATATATATGGGCGCATGAGTGTGTGTTAGTTGCTATTTAATGTAAAAAACAGTCTTATGAATAGCCAATAATTGTGTTCCCGTGGGTCAATTCTTTTTTAGTTGATAACCAATGCACGAGTTAGTGCTCCAACAAATGACACAATTTTTTGGGGGCATTCAGACTTAGGATGAATCATATATATATTAATTTATGTGAACACTTTGTTAAATTGTGCAATTTGCTAAGCTGGGAGTCATTTCCGTAATTAGTTAATGTGACTCAACTAAGAACACACATTCCTCATTTCCAGTTAGTTTTTTGTGTCACCATTAAAAGTGTAGGTTTGGAACAAATTATGCTCAATTTGCTGCCACTATGTATGTAAAATAAAACCACTTGTGATACATCCGATGAGCTTAATTCGAAGATGAATTTTATTGTTTAAGCCGTTCTTTACACATTAAAAAAGCACTAAGATATTAATATTATTTTAGAATGCGACCAAAATTTTAAAAACTTTGTATTTTTCTACCACCTTATTTCATTATCATTTATTCATTATGCTTAACAATTAATGAATGTCCAAAAATGTATTAATATTATTATTATTATCTGAAGGTAGCATTATATTTCATTAATAGAATCATAATTTGTATTAATTTTCTTATCAAACATGTGTAAAGTGCTTTGAGCAGTCCTGAGGACTGGATACTGCACTATATAAGAACTTACCTTTACCTTTACCAAAATAACATGTTAGTGCACAGACACCCACACATACATACATACGAACACAATCATTGGCTATTCGAGATACTTTTTAACAGAAACAGTGACAATATTATAACTAACACAGTAAACACACACGCCCGTATATATTAATGATGTTGCCGCTGTAGAAGGATTCGTCCGCCATTACCCAGCGAAAGAATGCCCTAGGAAATAGCGTTTTGATGTGATGTGTGAATTTTTTCGAGCACTTTGACATGGCACATGTTAGTCCAGTGAATACAGAATGTACTAGTGCATTAGATCTTTCATGAGGTAGCAATAAATATACGCTAGTCGCTCGCACATTCGCACAGTGGATATTTTGCAGAACGCACCAATATTTCAAAATCCGTCACCAGATTGGGGCGAAATTGAGGGGTGTCAGGTTTGGGGTTTTTTTTTCTGAAAAATGAGGTATGAGAATTTCACGAGTTTTCCACAGCACTTGTGACGTGTCAATAGAGGTTAAACAGCGTATTCCCTAATATTTTGAGTAGCAGGTTTTAACAATTGAGTAGCCAGCTACTGAATCTGAGTGGTGTGGACGGATGCGGCAGCAAAGACGCTGCTGCGCGTCATAGGCATGCCAACGCTAGGGGCCGGGGGTCCGCTTGGAATTGTTTTAATAAAATGATGCTATTTGGTGGCTTCTGGTGCATTTTAGTCATTTAAAGAGTACAGAGGAGAGCGACTAAAATGATTCCAAAACTGAAGGAAACTAGTTATGAAATACGCCTAAAAGAATGTGGTTTAACAACACTACAGACCAGGAGATTGAGAGGAGATCAGATAGAAGTGTTTAAAATATTGAATGATTAGAAAATAACAATAGAAATATATTTGTTCAGTTAAGAAAGATAGGACTAGAGGACATGAAGTTACATTAGCAAAAGGATCACTGTAGATTAGATATAAGAAAGTTAATTTTAAGTGTTGCTTCAGTAGACAAAAATTATACCCATTTTGCTATAAATGTAATCTCACTCAGTATCCCAGGTAAGCTCATAATTTAAATAACATATTAATTTGGTACTCTTTTTCAAATCTGTTATATTGTATGAAATTATCATTCCATTTAATGCATGTGTATAAGGTATTCAATGTATTTACCATATATGTGTTTATAAAATGCATTGTTGTATTACCATTGTTATCTTCAATAAACCAACATAAGTGAAACAACGTCATAACATCCCAAGCCTCCCATACATCTAGATGAACAGGAACTGACTGTCCATTGACAATACAACAGTTGCGCCGCCGAGTGGTTAATATTGAAAACTAACGGGTGGTGACACTGCAACAAGAGTTTTTTTGCAACGCGCTTGGGAAGGTTACGTATTTTGCAGAATACGGGATGCTTTATAATGATTAAGCTTGTCAATTTTTTTACAGATTTGTCACTACCGGTATTATTTACAGCCCAGCCGTATTAAGACGTGCGTAACAAATACGGCGAAAAGTTGGGAGGTCTGCACAAGCAGTCAATCACGTTTCCATTCACAAAATTCACACATACTGACTAGTATTTCTTTTCTTGCTGTTAAATTGAAAGCTGAAGAGTGTCTTCTGCTGTCCATCCTCACCAAGTTTTCTTTTTGGAGGCATACTTGTTCATGCCGTGGAAGAAGCCGCGAAAATAATTAAAAAGTTTATTGTCGCAGACTCTATGCGGTGGCGCCTGTGAAAATCAACAGACACCGTTTGTAACATGCAGTTAGCGGGAGTGTACTTTTGACCATCTCCAGCAATGGTCGGGCGCGCTCGGGCCGTCAATATCCAGACTGGCTTAGTTTTTTTGCGTATTTTTTTAAATTGAGAAAAAAAAGAGAACATGAGAAAATAATTATATGGGGTTGCTTCAGTAGCCGGCGGTCTGATTAGCTGTTGTTGGCAATCCCGCCGGCCGGCTGGGCTTCGGGAACATGCTGGTAAAATATGCTGTGAAATTTTCAAGAAAATCGTACAACAAATTTTTTTGGAAATGAATGAAACGTTATAATGGCCGCCTATGTAAAAACTAAACGTGGTCTTACCTCAGAAGTCGAGTTTTACTTGAGTTTGTTTGCGAAATTTGATCGTGGTAGGAATGTAAAATAATATGTTTGTAATGTAGTGTGTGTATACATATCATATCATATGTAAGATATGTGAGAAGTCGGCGGCTGAAGGCGTAGCACTAGCAGTGTAGGTGGTCGTTTTTATGGTTAGGTCAGAAAGTAATAGATCGCCGAAGATGATAATAGCACCTCATCATTAAGCCAATGTCAGTTATAATCTTAATTCCACCCTTCAGGCTTCAGAAGTTCAGCTTCATTGCCTTTGACTTTTGAGGAATTGAGCATGACGACTTCGACCCTGGCCTTGTGAAATTGTTACTCCGTCGTTCCGTCTCTGATCATGAATGACAATGTTATAATGCATCGTATATAGTATGGTGTCTGCAGCGGCCGTACCTGATATATGAATAGTCAACATACACACCTTGTGGTTGCTACGATAAACTGTAGTAGTAAAACGTTAGCCCGCAGTCGTGATTAGATATTCACTGTCAAAATGTGCTCTCCGCACGCACGCGTATGAAAACACATGCACGCTATAGACGCTTAATATCGGCTTTTATTCCGGATATATATTCGTATCTGGTTTGACACGTTCTTCTAACTAAATACATTTAAGTATGTTACTCGTTTATCAATAAAGCAGGTAAATAAATACCGGCTGCTAACAGCAAAGTTCTTGTACTGAGCAATTGATATATGTTTAGGATAAAAACAATACGAAACTGATTGCAAATAACAAAGTTATATGTTGAGTACGCTTTACGTAAATGTCACGCAAAGGGTACCGCCCCTTTCGTCCGGTGGCTAAATCACGCCCACAGCCTGGGCACTGACCACAACATTATAGCACAGGTGGTCGTGCTAATATTGCGTCAGTACAGTACCCAGGGCTATAAAGTCACAAACCACAATGAATAGTACCAATTCTAAGAGTCAATAAGAAAACTGCACAATAACAACTGAAAATTATTCACAATTATTATCATTTGTACACCACTAGTGCCAAACCCGCCTTATGACATGTGACCTTCTAAACAGGGTCTCTCTCTCTAGTCTATATAATAATTGGCAAAAACCATACGGTCATTACGCCAATAGGGTTACATACTTCTCCGACTCTCACTGCGCTAAGCGTGCTGTGGCAATATGTCTCGGATATACTAAAGGCAAGGGCAGCGAAGAAACCACTCACCGTGAACAGCGACGATCGAGGCTCTCGAGGTAATAATAATAATGGAATGACTTATTTAGCACCAATATCGTCGGCAAATCCGGGCTCAGAAATTAACTGTGGTTACACATTATAGTAGACCCTGCTAAATTGTACTACAGTTTATTATGGTAAACCATGATACATCCATAGTAAATCATGGTGAATTATAGTAAACCATAGTATATTGCATTTTACCATGCTTTCACCAAAGTAAATAATAATAAAATATGGTATGCACTGTAGTAATTAAACCATGATAAAACGTGATATTCATCATAGTAAATGAAATATTTATTATGGTAAACCATAGTATTTACAATGGTAAAACATGATAAAATATTCGCAAAAATACACTGTAGTTTACTATAGTGTTTACTATAGTAAACTGTAGTAAATTTACTTTAGTAAACCGCATTAATTTTTTAGCATGGGATGTAGTAGAACTGCAGGGAATTTTCATCAATGCCTACCAACGCTTTTTGTGCCGACAAATGAGCTTTGCGGTATCACCTATGTTGGAGCTCGCTGGATGACGGGCAGCTGCACACGCTGATTGTGGAAGCTAATTCAGGCAGACACAACAACACCTGACGATGTGAAGATATGCGGCGGCGAAAAATGTTCAATGAAGCTGAAGCTCCTTTAGACCCCCCCCCCCGCAATATGAATTTCGTTCCCATATGCCACTGCAACGTAGAGACAGGCGGCATCGTCTTGGTGTGAAGGATAAGTGCACCCCACGCAGTCAATGGCCCGGCCCGTATGCACACACCCTATAATCTGACCTTCGTTATTTTAGGCACATGTCACGTCTATTGTACGTGTAATTGTATTCCGTACGTTTTGAATATGTTCGAAAGTTTGTTGTTTGGCTGGGCAAATTAGCCAATGGTTTATTTACTTAATACAGAAGAGCCATATTTGAAAATCAAAAGAAGTGAACTAACCATTATGGTAGAAGATATTGACCCTCACATAATAGGTATAACCGAATCATGGGCCAACACTGATATATGAGATGCCGACTTGGGATTAACAGGCTATGTAATGTTCAGGAAAGATATAATAGGAAGAAGGGGAGGTGGAGTTATTTTATATGTTAAAGAATCTATCCAGGCTTATAAAATAAAATTAGAAAGAGAAGCATATTGCGAAGAAGCTGTTTGGTGTAACATAGTTACAGGAAACTCGATCAACGTTAACGGTGGGGTTAGTTTATCGAAGTCCAAACATAAGCGTAGAAGAGAATGAAAAAGTACAAAACGCTATAAGGGAAGTTAACAAACGGGACTGTGTTATTATGGGAGATTTTAACCATGGTCGTATACAATGGATATCTCTACAGAGTACGGGGTGTAAGGACCACACGTTTTTAGTTTTAGTACAAGACAGTTTCTTTTCTCAACATGTGCTAGAGCCAACCAGGGGTGAGAATGTGTTAGACATTGTTTTGTCCTCACATAATGAATTAGTTGACAATGTCAAATTATGTGAGCCACTGGGAAGTATAGTGATCACAACCAGACACATTTACCATCAAGGTAAAATCAGAAAGAAATAATGAAAACCAGTTCAGGAGAAATTTCCACAAAGGAAGATATAAAGAAATGAGGACATATTTAGCAAAGACAGCAACAGAATGCAGAAATATCTTAAAGAGTGAAATAGAGTGCATCGTCGATAAATTTGTACCCTTGAAAAAACAAGAGAAACGGTCCAGAACGAAATACTTATCGAAAGAAGCCATTAATAAAATTAAGTACAAACAAATGATGTGGAAGTCATACAGGCGTACTGGAAATGACGAAGACTACAACATTTATAAAGAAGCACTATACCAAGCTACAACTGAAATTCGAAATTCGAAGAGAAGCTACGAAAAAAAATTAGCTTGTAATATAAAACAAGACAGCAAGAGTTTGTATGCATAATTATGTTCGGAGCAAACAGAAAGTTCAGGATAAGGTCGGTCCTTTAGAAGATAGTGCTGGAAATATAATATCAGAGGCATTCTTAATGGCAGAAGACCTGAATGAGTATTTTAGTTCAGTGTTTACCAGGGAAGATATTAGTTCACTGCCAGTACCAGAGGTTAAGTTCAAGGGGTCAGAATCAGACTATTTAAGACAGTTAATTGTAACCCCGGAAATGGTAGCTAAGAAAATAAGGGCTATGAAGTATAATAAATCACCTGGAGTGGATGGGATTCCGCCCAAACTACTATTGGAAATTGTAGAAGAAATTAGTGTACCGCTTGCAACAGTTTTCAATTTGTCATTAGAAGAGGGAGTGGTTCCTTTAGAATGGAAAGAAGCAAACATTATACCGTTATTTTAAAACAAGGTTCCAGAAACAAGTCAGAGAACTACAGACCAATAAGTTTAACGTCGGTGATTTGCAAATTATTAGAGAGACTAATTAAAGATCACATGGTGGATTTTCTTGTTAAACATAACTTGATAAACTCATCTCAACATGGGTTTCTAAAAGCGAGGTCATGCTTAACAAATATGTTATGTTTTTTGGAAGACATCACTAAGTGGGTAGACGAGGGATCACCAGTTGGTATCATCTACTTAGATTTTCAGAAAGCTTTTGACAAAGTGCCACATCAAAGATTACTGCTTAAACTAAAGGCCCGTGGCATAGGAAATGGTATAATAAACTGGATAGAAAAATGGATGATTGACAGAAGACAACGTGTAGTAGTTGATGGGGAGGCTTCAAACTGGAAATCAGTTTTGAGTGGGGTACCACAGGGATCAGTACTGGGACCTATATTATTCTTAATATATATCAATGATTTGGTCGATGATATAACAAGCAAGGTGTTGACATTTGCGGATGATACAAAATTGTTTAGAAGGATTAAAAGTGATGGAGATAGACAGCATTTACAATATGATCTTGACCGATATGGTCTGAAAAATGGCAAATGTTGTTCAATTTTGGGAAATGTAAATGCCTCCACACAGAACATGGGAACGAATATGTACACTATACTATGGGAGGTTCTGTACTAAATACTACTGTAAAAGAAAAGGACTTAGGGTTAAGTGCTGATATGAAGGTTTCAGAGCAGTGCGGAATTGCAGCTTCAAAGGGAAATCAAATCCTTGGATTAATTAGGCGAAACATAACATATAAGGAAAAAGAGCTAAAAGAAATACCGCTGTACAAAACAATAGTTAGGCCTCATTTAGAATATTGTATTCAAGCGTGGAGGTCATATCGCAGGAAGGACATGCATGATATGCTAGAAAGAGTGCAGAGGAGAGCAACTAAAATTATACCAAAACTGAGGGATCTTAGTTACGAAATACGCCTTAATAAATGTGGTTTAACAACACTAGAGACCAGGAGATTGAGAGGAGATCAGATAGAAGTGTTTAAAATATTGAATGGTTATGAAAATATTGATCGAAATTTTTTTTCTCAGTTAAGAAAGATAGAAGGACCAGAGGACCTGAAGTTACATTAGTATAGGAGCAATGTAGATTATATATAAAAAAGTTATAATTCTCACAAAGGTCTCTAAGTGATTGGAACAGATTATCTCCTGATTGTGTTGGTGCTAGTAGCGTGAATATGTTTAAAAATAAAATCGACACATACCTTAAAAGGGCGGGATACACGTAAATAAAAAGTATTGGACTCTCGATAAGCCAAAAGGCTTCCTTGTCCACCTGCCATCTAGAGTTAATTTTCTGGAGGTTAATCTTGTTAAATGTTGTTAAATATCCTTTAACACCGTCCTCCAACGGCCATCCGCTCGGCCTCCTCCACTGTGAGGCCCAGGCAGTCCAGATCCCGCCCGAAGTGATCCACCCATCGTCTGCTAGGGCGACCACGGGACCGTTTCCAGCCAGCGTTGTGTGGCTTGCACCGGTACACCAGTGATGCAGGGTAGTTTGGTGCCATGCGTTGCAGGTGACCGAACCATCGACGGCGTCGCTGGGCAATGAGCACGTAAGCATGCCGCTGACCAGTGCGTTATATGATAGTGTTATTACTGATATAATGGAACCACTTTATATTCTCGAGGCGGCGTAGTCTCTTCATGGTGAAAGCGTCAATTTTCTTGGCCTATTGAAAGGTCAGTTGCCAAGTCTCGGAGGAATAAAGGAGGATCGAAATGACGAGAGCATTGCACATTTTAAACTTAGTTCCCCGCGAGATGGAACGTCTGCGCCACAGAGCATTAGATAATCTTTAATTGTACCCGCTGTTTTGCCGATTCTAACGGAGATCTCAAGGTCGACAGAGCCACCGGCAGATATGATGGAAACCAGGTAAGTAAATTCATCCGCAAAGTCGATGATTTCGCCATTGATGGTGATGGGGTTGAACAAATCGACGAGTGTGCATATTGCCATCGCTTTCGTTTTGGCCCAGCTGATTGAAAGACCAACATCACTGGCTACAGAGCAGAGCTCCTGAGGACAACGACGAGGTCAGCACGTGATGTGCAGAAGATGGCAATGTCATCTGCATAATTCAAGTCTGTCACGACATTGTCTCCAAGTTTAGTACCAAGGAAAGAACTGGCATTTCTCTCAAGTTGTCGCATGATATGGTCACTGATGATTTTAAAAAGGTCGGCTATATAGTAGCTTGAACAATCGGCATACCTTTGGGGGCATCAAAAGTATATACATGCATATATATATATATATATATATATATATATATATATATATATATACTACACTCACACACGCACACCACACACCACACACCACATGACGTACACATACGCCTACCATCATCATTTAAAAGACTGGACTTAATGTTGAAATTTTTAGACAAAACTATAGAACTACTGGGGTACATACCTGTTTAATGTTGGTATTTGTCAATGTCAACCGAAATAACCTAGCCAACCTGATTAGTGCACAATGACACCCCGTTGCATGCTTTATTGAAGTGCTAGCGGTGCTGGACGTCAGCGCTGCAATCGACACCATTCATTACGGGATTGTGATGAGAGGTTTCACTGAGATCTGTCTAGTGTCACTGGTGCTACGCTCGAGTGGTTCAGGAGGTATTTCAAATTATGTTTGCGGAATGCAGATTACATCATCGATCGGATTAAATACACATCCCCGCATGTGCGTGCGTGCGTGCGTGCGTGCGTGCGTGCGTGCGTTCGTGTGTGTATGTGTCAGTGCATGGTGTGTGTCTGTGTGTGTGTGTGTGTGTGTGTGTGTGTGTGTGTGTGTGTGTGTGTGTGTGTGTGTGTGTGTGTGTGTGTGTGTGTGTGTGTGTGTGTGTGTGTGTGTGTGTGTGTGTGTGTGTGTGTGTGTGTGTGTGTGTGTGTGTGTGTGTGTGTGTGTGTGTGTGTGTGTGTGTGTGTGTGTTTGAGTGTGCGTGCGTGCGTGCCGGCGCATATGCGTGCGTGCGTGCCGGCGGATGTGTGCGCATGTGAGCGTGTGGTCCCGTGTGTGCGTGTGTGAACGAGTGTGAGGGCTCGTGCGTGTGATGGTATGTATACAAAATTAATAGTTTAGCTACAAGTTGCGACACAGTGGCGACACCAAGCGACCATTGTCGAGGAGAGATTTGTTAGGGAGGGCGGCACTTAAATTTCGTCCGCACATCAACAGCATGGCGTGAGAATCCGAGCCTCTACACATAGTGGAACATGCCACACATCACCAACAGGTAACGCTAGAGACGCCAGTTAATAACAAGGCCGCTTTTGCACGCAGCTCTAATAGCCCACAATTGTTACGACACGATCGTACTGGATTAGGCATATTAGAAATGATTGTTAACATGAAATGATCGAAGCTTTGCATTGAGGGACGACGTGGCTGAGGTGTGAGGGAGTCTCAGATGAGGTAATACAGGGATGTGTTGATGCATCAACTCCTTGTTCTCGTTACTTACAGAACTCACGGGGCTTGGTACAGACATTGCACACATATTTATTGGTAAACGATTATCTCGCATGCATTGTAATAACTACCATCACGAAACAAATCACAATGCCACTTAAACATAATGTTATTACGCAAAACGCAACATGAGGAGATTAATGCGATGCTTGATGGGCCAGCCACTTAGAATGTAACTTATTTTATTCGTTTATCACCTGTGCATAGCAACATGTATGTTCAATCAAGCGTAATTAGACCTCTATGTACCGTTTATCGAAGAATGCATTACAACACTCATTGGTTTTGTTTCAGCTAAAATCCAATAAGGTTGATGCTTTACCTGACGAAAAGCCATAATACGGGAAACCTACAAAATAGTTGGTCTTTACAAAATATGAATAGAGAAAACAACAGATTGCTACTCTGAACATCGATCAATGTTGCATCATGACACACAGCTAAACCACCGTTGTCGCAGCTGTTCATGTTAGACTGCTCATGTTTGTAACATACATTTGATATCTTTATTTTATGGCAAATTAGTTATACACAACATCGTGAACGAGTGACGAGAATTGGATGTCCGAGAAAGATATGGCTCGACGACAATAAAAAATATAAAAGTAAGACAAACAGACAAAGGGCAGCAATGTGTGACGAAAGATGGCTGGTGAGAAATCATCTCGATGAAAGGATCGGTGACTGAATGACTAGGTGATGAGTGACTGAGAGACTAAGCGGCTAAGTGACCGAGTGGCTGATTGAGTGATTGAGTAACTGAGTGACTGGATGAGTGACTGCATGGTTGACTGAGTGATCGTATGAAAGAGTGACTACGTGACGGAATGACCGTGTGAGTGAGTGAGTGAGTGAGTGAGTGAGTGAGTGAGTGAGTGAGTGAGTGAGTGAGTGAGTGAGTGAGTGAGTGAGTGAGTGAGTGAGTGAGTGAGTGAGTGAGTGAGTGAGTGAGTGAGTGAGTGAGTGAGTGAGTGAGTGAGTGAGTGAGTGAGTGAGTGAGTGAGTGAGTGAGTGAGTGAGTGAGTGAGTGAGTGAGTGAGTGAGTGAGTGAGTGAGTGAGTGAGTGAGTGAGTGAGTGAGTGAGTGAGTGGCTGACTGACTGACTGACTGAGCGAGTGAACAAGCATGACTACATTCTGAAGTGCTATATCGGCTTGACTGGGAATGTTCCTTGTGGTCGCCATACATGTTGATGACGACGTCTGACTGCCACAAACCAGTGAAGCCCGCAACTATGACGTCATCCAAATGACAATTCACGGTAAGATGCGTCACATCAGTGACAATGTTCGTTCGGGTCAGCGATGGCAGTGCGGTCCCAGGCGAACAGGAAGTAGCCGACTCCGGCGCCGAGAGCGACCGCGATACACAGCCACATGTTGAAGGTCATAAAGATGAGCATGAGGAAGTAACTGAGGACGATCTGAACGACGTGTAACACGGACTGCAGCAAGTGTTGTCCGCGGAACATCGAGTACCTGTCACGGAAAGAAGATGAATTAAAGGCGCCTCCTTAAATCGATTTGTTGTGCTCTTCACCTTTCAACTTGAGTTTGCGAATATGCATGTGTACAAAGTATCCACTTCAACGTTTGTTCAATTTTTATGTAGTTTTGGTGAAATCACAGAACACATTTTAAATTTCGTAATATTTGACCAAACATAAATATAAGTGACACTCCATATTTGGACACTAACGAAAAAGATCCACGGTGGCCTGTGCGTGTGTGCGTGTGTGCATGTGTGCGTGTGTACGTGTGTACGTGCGTACGTGTGTACGTGCGTACGTGTGTGTGTGTGTGTGTGTGCGTGCGTGCTCGCGTGTGTGTGAATATTTGTATAGTCTATTTCAACGATTATGTCATTATGAACGGGAACAAATGATAAACTTATGTTGTCAATACTAGCAGTGTTCATAATGTTTAAGAACAAAATGAACATATATCTCTCTCAGAAGGGCTGGTTACACAGAGATGAACTATTTTGGAATCCTACAAACCAATGTCTTCCTTTTATATATAACTGCACTTGTTATATGGAGTTAATGCTTTGGATGGCAATATGATTATATATATATTTGTCAAATCCGAACTTAAATTGCACAGTGGAATTGGGCAGATGTGGTGTTCCAGTCTATTATGTTATCTGGCGAGTAGATGTAGCTGTAGCTTAGCGCCAATCAGCTGTCGCCACTGAGATGGATACGTGCGTACATACAACAACGGCTATACAAATGAGTAACATACTATTCAAATGTGTTATTATTATTTTTTTTAAACCTGGCGTAGCTTAAAGGAACTGAAAACAAGACAGTAGCTAAATTCAATTTTTCACACTAAATATAGCATTGAATATAATATTTGGCAAAATGAAAAAAATAAAGAAAAAAATGCATTGGTAGTTTAAATCACATTTTAAATCCATCTGTATCACGATTCCCGCGGAAACTTGATAGTTAGTGAGCTAGGCGATCACGTGGTATTGTGACGTCAGAGGCGCGAATGTCGCGCAACATGCCACCACTTTCAATACATTCACAGCATGTTTAGGTCTACAACGATAGATGTTGAGTCGAAGCAAGCGTCAGAATGAGTCATTGTGCGGTATTCCGATACAATAGGAAATACAACCACTAGCCATAATAGAGGAACAAGCATTTATTTTACGGTTCCACACAAATCCCACTTTGTTGAACAAATGAAGCGAGAGAACCTCCAGTCAACCTGACAGCGTCAACAAGACAAGCCGACCGCAAAAACCTTCACCGCATCAGCTCATTTTGAGAAAAATGGTTTCGATTACGACCCAGGGAAACTAATGTACATCAGTAAACACACACACACACACGCACGCACGCACGCACGCACGCACGCACGCACGCACGCACACATACATACATACATACACGAATATATTGTATCCAACTGCAGAAAGTAACGTTATATGATATCATTAAGCATTCTCAGGCAATTCCTTGTGGCCGAGTGGTTAAGTGCTTTGGCTCAGTGTGCCATGTTTTACTACCATAACGGGTTCAAGCTTGACAGCAAACGTTTTATTTTTTATTTTCGCAAAGTAATATAAACCACGCCATGTTTACGACATGATGCACTGTTTATACTTAAATATATGTTTTGTAGTAATTATTTATTCGCGTCAAAATGAAAATAATATATTACAGGGATTGTACAATTTCCGCTGATCTTGTAAGTTTTTTATTTTCATTTATCCCGACAAACCACAATTAATATTCACATATATTATGCGAGAAATAAGTCTCCACATAGGTCCTCTACTATCGCATATTTTTAACAATTAATTTATCACATTAGTTAAAAAATAGCGAAAGTAATCCCAATACATAAACAAGATGACCCGAGTAACTTCTGTAACTATAAACCAATCTCTATCTTGCCACGTTTCTCAAAAAAATCTGGAGCGACTGATGTATAATCGATTCGAATGCTTTCTCAACCAGTCGCATATTATATCAAAAGAACAATACGATTTAAGGAAAAAATATTTCACGTATATGGCTCTAATCAATCTTATAAATAAAATATCAAGTGGAATCGACAGCAACGCCTTCAGTATAGGTATATTCATTTACCTGTCTTAAGCCTTCAACACTATAGACCACAGTATTCTATTGCAAAAACTTAACTGCTATGGCATCAGAGGGCACATTCTCACCTGGTTCAAGAGCTACCTTGAACACAGGATACAATATGTCACATACGACAATTTAAATCACGAATACATGCCAGTGAGGTGAGGTGTGGTGTACCACAAGGCTCTATAGTAGGGCCACAGTTATTTATTCTCTACATCAACGACCTTTGTAACACATCAAATAAAATGCACTGCAAGTTAAAACATTTCCTCTCCACATACGTCTTAAAAACGATTCATTGTTCTTTAGTTTTACCACATCTCCAATACTGTACGCTGACACATACTCCTCAAAATTAAACAAAGTCAGAATGCTAGAAAACAACTCCGATTACCTTGCTCACATTGAACCGCCATTTAAACAGAATAATTTACTAAACATAGATAGGATTTACAAAATGCAACTAGGGCTGATTATGTTCAAACATAGTTGTCAAACACTTCCAACCAGCATTGCAACGCTATTTCAAAGAAATAGGGAAATCCACAACCACAACACTAGGAACAGCAATGCCTACTTTGATCATGAAGCACGAACAAGCACACAGAAATTTACAATTAAATTATCCTTCGTTCTGTAATACCATACCAGAATACATACAAAACACGGCATCTGAAAAACTATTCAAATACAAGTTAATACAATCATTGTGAATTACACGCGACGTTGAATAATACGTGTAACTTAATTAATTATCTTGACATGTATTATATGTACTGACATTGTGGTTATCAACGCTGCTTTCATGTATTTTTAATTGTAAAAAATAGGAAAATAATAGAAATTATATTATTACCTTAAACCTAGCAGAAAAGCCTTTTTTATGAATTAATGACACTGTGTCAATGCGTTATACTACCTTTATATTATATGATGTCATTCATGTTACATGTCTTCATACTTCCATTTTATCACATATATTCAGTTGACAAGTATTTTCTAATGCCATCCAATTACCACTTTGCTCCATGGCGTTAGATTGTGGAAGTTTATATTTGATTGCGACGCCTTGTTGTCATTTTGTATTTTGCATAAAATCTTTAAAAAATTACACTTATTACATTGCCTAATTACATTGCTTAGGTGGTTCTCGAAATTAGCCCCAGGGGATTCTTGAGAATCTCCCGAGTTACCTAATAAACCCATAGCTACGACCAACCTTGTAACATCACTATGATCGAGTAACCAAGTAAACTTTAATTCATTCATTCATCCATCCGTCCATCCATCCACCCACCCATTCGGGTAGAGACGATGAGTGGCTCTCAGGCCAACTATGAAATAACAAATTAAATAAGGATACACTTTTATAAGATAATACTATACTATAACAACTATTCAACATTAAACTTATATTGAAACATGTCACACACAAAATAAACCGACATTAAACTTTTTTCGTAGTTTAGTGCCTTTTAATCACATGTGTATTCACTAGGTGGCAGCTCTAATAGCTGTCAACAAGTGGGCGGTCAAAACCGGACTCTGAGTCAGGGAGCCAGACTATCTTCCTGGCGAAGTCACGCAGCCAGGCGAGAGTCGGTTAAGCGAGACTAGACGGTGGTGAAACCGAACGCGCTGAGCCAACGCACTTAACCACTCGGCAACAGGAATTGATGGAGAAAAAAATTAACCGGATTCATGATTATGCTAAATTGTAAAGCTCTTCCTTCATGTAATGTTATGATATCATATAACGTTACTTTCTGCAGTTGGATGCAATATTTACGTGTGTGTGTATGTTTACTGATGTAGATTAATTTTCCTGGGTTGCAATCGAAACCATTGTTTTCAAAATAACTTAAAGCGGCGAATGTTTTTTTGCGCTTGGCTTGTCTTCTTGACGTTGTCACGTTTACTGAAGCGGAAGTTCTATCGCTTCATTTTTCAACAAAGTTAGTATTCGCGTGGAACCGTAAAATACATGCTTGTTCCTCTATTATGACAGGTGTTTATAATTACATCGGAATACCACACAATAACTCATCCTGGTATGACGCGCGACATTCGCGCCTCTGGCGTCACATCTAGGCATTCATACCGAAAAGCGCGCCAAAAATATGTATATTCCATGAAGACCAGCTGCACAGCGTAAATTATGGGATTAGTAATTTATTGAATTCTGAAAAAAATTTGATGTTGGTGGAAATGGAAATATACAGGAAAATGTAATATAATATGAATTCAAGCAATAGGAGGGTTTCATTCCATTTTATTTGTAGTTGTAATTGTATGTGTCACGTTTGAATTGTTCTCGAAACAAGGTAGATACTTTGACACATGTGTGGAACTCAAGTTTGGTTTATACAAAAATAGTATCGGGATCATGTCATGTCCTATCAATTTTTATAATTCCCAGTACATTTACATCGTGGAAATTACACCGTGGTGGCAAAAAGCTGTTCGAGTTAATATACATCAAAGTTACGGTAATACGACACTAAATAAAACAAGCAAGGAACCAAGCATTTTAATTATTATTTTGTCGAATTGATAAAGCACGGATAAAACAAATCCCAACGGCTAGCACAGACAGTGTGACGACGAACCAATGACATTGATGAAAACGCTGCAAGCTACGTCATATTACCAATTTCTAGTGCTGACTATAATGTGTTTGACCAATTTTATGTGTATTGCCAATTTTAGTACTGGCATTTAAATATGTATCTAAAGGAAAATATTTGTTTTAATGCAATGTTTAAACGGATAATAAAGTTATCGTATCTTTAAGAATATATCAACTTCACCGACCAATTGTCGCATGCAGACGGGTAATGTTTCAGCAAGACCTCCCGCCCCACCTTCAAGCCTTCGTAGAACATCGCTATGAAGAAGATGCCAAAACAAGAGGCCAGCATTCCTGCAATACACACCACACATTTATATTATTTACTCTGCAGGGGCGTGTCCAGAGTGGGTAATCTAGGGGGGAGTGCTGTTGATAATGTTTCGCCTTATTGTAACATTAATAGGGGCACTTAATCTGGGTGGCACATGCCCCCCAGACCCTCTTACACACGCCTATGCTCTGTAATATATCTACTGATCAGCTCCGCAAACCCAATGATGATGATGGAGCCGCACGCACGGAAGGCTGGTATTCGGCAGTTAACGATCGAGTAATGCCCACACAATAACGTCTATTATTCCCGTTATATAACGGCAAATGAACGTTTGCATGCATATTTTTACAATAGTTATCTTGGTAAAAAAAATACTAGACGTGTAGTTATTGTTCCACAACCTCCTGTTCCTTCTAAGTTCAAATTGCAACTGTCATAGGGGCCGTACTGTTCAGGTCAATCATTAGATTGGTCCTTTAGACCCGTATAGGTTTTCCATCTCGTGTGGTTCTGGTAATGTTTGTGTCTTGGAGTATGTATTTTGCGTACCTATGTATATATGTGTTTGAAAGTAAACGTGTCTGATTGTGCCAATCCAATAGCTTCAGAGGATATTGGCGCGTAAGAAGTTATTTATTATTAGGGGCGGGTCACGAATAGCAGAACTGTCTCACCTTGCCAGTTGTTTGTTTTCCAAAACGAAAAGAGAATCGTACTGTCGGTGCCGAAGTGGAAATACATCTTCTGCAATCAGGAAAGTCAGGATGATTTCTTATGTAAAATT